>CANSZD010000655.1:0-358751 GCA_947648045.1 Beta corolliflora | reverse complement strand
AGCAGAAATCTGTAGTCAAAGTGATGACCATAAAATTCTTCTGCTCCAAGCAAACATAAAAAAGAAATGAATAGCAGCAATTGTTTGAATTTAATAGTCACATTGTACTCTAAAGTCGTAAAGTGGCACAAGAATATCATGAAAGTAGTCCTTTTTAATAGTTTTCTCCCACTCTATAGTGGAATAAGAATAGTATATATCGTGTGATTGATAATTAATTAGTTGGAGCACTATAAGTATTGGGAATCATAAGACCGAAAAACATAAAACATATCATATTCTAAATTCGGTGGTATAAATTAAAATTGTTGAAGTTGAAGTCATCAATTTACCAAGATAAGACATACAACATCAGCTTATCAAATAAAGCGGCATCCATTTTTTCCGATATTAAAACTATATTTGAGAGCACAAAGAATTTTCAGCTTTTTATTCTGGTAAGCTTTACACTTTCCTTTTTATATACTAATACACATAATATAATTTTATGTGTCACTTTATACATTTTTACATGTTAATATATATTATGATCGATCATTTTTTTGATCTTCTTGTTTGTTCGTTGGCTTTTGCTGGAATTAGATCGAATGATGATTTTCTTGATAATTATTAATTCTATCATGAGCATCTTTTAAACTGTATCTTATTTTCATGGATGGATTATTCCTGCTTTCTAGTTTCCACAGTCTGTAAATGGCTTTGGCTTCCACTTTGAGCTATATACTGTCAGTTTTGTACAATTCTGTTGCCACTTACCAAAATGGTGGATTTTGGGCGTGTTCGACAATAGGCTTTTGAGGTAGCCATAGTGTTTGACTAATTGTTCAAAACTCGTCGACAAATGGCCACATTTTCGCTATTTACTTGCCTTTCATTTAATTAGTGAGAAAACTATGTTCTACCTTTACAAAGCAAGCAAACAAAAGAAGATAGGAAAGAATATTGAAATTTCCAAAAAAAAAATTACATCTTTAACCTTTTACTTTGACATAATTTACAACTCACTAGGGATGACGCATGGGTAAGTGGTAGGGTGGTAGTGCTTAGACCAACTTACCCATTACCCTAACTTTTGGATATGAGCCCATACCCACAGGGGTAAACTTTTTTAAGGACCCTTACCCGTACCCGTAGGGTCCGGTGCAGGCTCGGCAGGTGGCCTAAGGTCTAAAATGGGTCCAACACAAAAATAGATCCGCTTACATTTTCACATGTATATATAATCGTTAAGCTCAATTTCATATATTAATTTTGCAATTAGCACACATAATATCACGTACATTCCATACCAATACATATTTTTTTTGCACATCCCAAAAAGTCTCATACATCAAAATATAAATAAATATATTTTACGTGATTGCGATTTTGCGGTAGGGTTCCTAACGAGGGGAGGGTTTTTAGTTTTATCGGAAGTCTGTTTGGAAGTATATGTTTATATATATATTCATTTTAATTTTTTTTAAAATAAAAATATATATTTTAGTTTAGATGGGTCTATGGGTAGGGTTTGGGTAGGGTCTGGGTATTTGAGTGGACCCTTACCCTACTCCTCTTACCCGATGGGACTAAGACCCATACTCTACTCCTTACCCATAGGGTCCAAAAAAAAATTAAGACTCCATACCCTAATTTTAGGGTAGGGCTCGGTGGCCAGTAGGGCCCTGGATCTATTGCCATCCCTACAACTCACACAAACCAAGAGGCCTAATGACTAATGAAAGTAATGAGTATGGTTTTTTTCTTTGTCCCCGGCCCCTTTAATTTTTCGATATTGCCTTCATCACTTAAAGTGCGTGACCATAATTGGTTTCTAAGAAAACATTCTAAGCACCTAGCTAAAATAACCACATTGGTGACCTCAATAATTAATCTCAGATTATTATTCGTAATTGCTTACTTGATCGAAGAACAATTCCTTCAGTCAGTCCCTCAAGACTTTTAAGTGGGTAGGTCTTTTTGTCCTTTTCCATGCGGGTAAGAATTAATCTCAGAGTATTAACTATTAAGTGGGTAGGTCTTTTTGTCCTTTTCCATGCGGGTAAGAAACAAAATAGTGGGAAATATTGAGGATCATATTATCTTGTGGTGATCTTGTTTAAATAATTGACATGGAGAATTGGGGGAAATATTAAAGTGCTTATTTGATCCATAATTGTTAAAACTCATAATATACTTTTTTTAGTCAACACATGATATACTATATTTTTTTGGAAACCACACGCTATTTTCATCAAAGGGGCATAATGTTTCTTTTTTTAAGCTGAACTTAATTCATTAATATATAATCATACTACATTTACCAAAAAGAATAAAGCTAACAAAACATATCAACATAAATTTTGATATAGTATTATGTTAGTGATATTTGACTATTAATGTCAAATACGATCCACTAAGATTCAACATTACGACCAAAGCATCCATGAAACAACCGGTTGTACCATTGAAGGTCATACTTTCTTCATTTGAAACTCTCCCATACGAGTATATAAGCAAAAGATAGTATTGTTGTACAGCACAATTGATTGTAGAACAGAAATTGCTAGATTCCGACTAGGCATAAAATTCATCGTATTAGCTTGATTATTTTCCTTGTCTTCCAAAGCCAATTCTAAGTTGCTTAGAAATAAAATTATTGGGTGTTGCAGTCTGTTATGTCTGTGGAGCATGAACTAAATGCGGTTATATTTATTGAATATGTCTGTATAAGTTAGTTTAGTTTGTTGAAGTTATAAATATTAGAATTATGAAGGCAAAGCAATGGTGGGAGAAATAAAACAACAGACTAATTCATTGATTTCTCACTTATAAGATCCAATACAAAAGAAGATATAAATAGCAACAACATACAAAGTAACTAACTCCTACTTTTAAGCCTAGTACGTAAACCCACTAACAACAAAAGATGAGATAGTTTAGGAAATCACACCCACTGCTTTGGAGCACAACACTCAAAATAGTTAGTTATGGTAGAATTTGTTTATATCACTCCAATTATAATTCTTGTTGTTGTTCACTCACATTGTCCACGAACATAGAAAGGTTCTTTTTAGTTCAGCTGATCTTCAATCATCTGTAATAATACTAGTGTCAATTGCTTATTATCTGTCATCCTCTTGTTTGCTTCTACTGTACTTCTCAGCTGAGATATGCTATCAACCTATTAATTCATGCTTTTCCTGCAGTCTGCTGTATTGTTTTCTGCTTATTTGCATTTAATTACATACACACGCACGCACTCTCCCGCCCCTCACAAACACACACACACACAAATGTAATAAGGCTTAACTAGTTTCTTTATAGTCTTGCAGAGGTGACTTTAATTTGTAGAGTAAAACAAGTACTGTCCTCCAGACCCAAAGGTGGGTTTGTGAGACTATGGGCAAGGAGAATGGGATTGAAGAGGCAACAACCTCCAACGCTCTTGCTGCTGAACAAAATCAACACATGGAGAACCAACAGAATAATGTTACTCCTGGCAGAGTTCCATTCTATAAGCTCTTCTCATTTGCAGATTCTACCGACAAGGCATTGATGATCATTGGCTCCATTGGTGCTGTCGGAAATGGTGTATGTATGCCCTTGATGGCCATCATTTTCGGTGAATTGGTTGATTCGTTTGGCGAGAATCAGAACACCAAACACATCATTCATGTCGTCTCCCAGGTGAATGCTGCTCTAATGTCTATATTCCTGAAGATTATACTCATTCAATGTATATAGCACTCTCTTCATTTTGCTTTTGTGCTATACTAAGATGCTCAATTTTTGCACTATTGGCTTCTTGCAGGTGTCTCTAAAATTTGTCTACTTGGCCATAGGTGTGGCAATTGCTGCATTTCTTCGTAAGCACTCTAAATCTCATATCTTATGCTCTAATTTAATTGAGTAGATGTACTCAAAAAGAGTCTCTTATGTTTGAAACCAATCTTAGCTGAAGATGCATAATTCTTTTTGTACTGGCAGAGGTGGCTTGCTGGATGGTTACTGGAGAAAGACAGGCAGCAAGAATAAGGAAGTTGTACCTGAAAGCTATACTCAGACAAGATATTGCTTTTTTCGACAAAGAAACAAGCACGGGAGAGGTCATTGGAAGAATGTCAGGGGATACAGTTCTCATACAAGATGCTATGGGGGAGAAGGTAATGCATTAGCACTCTTGATTGTTATACTCTCGAATCATGATCATCTTTTCTCTATTTTGTTTATATGTTACTCTTCCTTGTCAGGTTGGAAAATTTCTACAAATGATATCAACTTTTATTGGAGGCTTTATCATTGCATTTATTAAAGGATGGCTTCTTACTCTTGTCATGCTGTCCTCCATACCCCTTCTCGCAATTTCTGGTGCAGCTATGACCATTATCGTTTCAAAGATGGCAACAAGGGGGCAAACTGCTTATGGAAAGGCAGCAACTGTCGTACAACAGACTATAAGTTCAATAAGAACTGTGAGTTTCCCTATGGAAATATTGGACACATTAGTATCTTCTTTGTTGTATACAATATAAAATGACCTTCAATCATCTTCTCTTTAGGTGGCTTCATTTACAGGAGAGAGAAGTGCTATTGCAAACTACAAAAAAAGCTATTGAGAGCGCCTATAATTCTGGTGTTCATGAAGGACTGGCGGCTGGGATGGGGCTGGGGGCATTAATGTTTGTTATCTTTAGCAGCTATGCTTTAGCCATATGGTTCGGCTCTAAGATGATACTTGAAAAAAATTACACTGGCGGTGCTGTCCTTAATGTCATTGTGGCTGTCTTGGTTGGATCCATGTGAGTCCATTCTTTCAACTCGTTACAGTTAAATCTTAGATAGGAGCAATTATTTCTTTGTGGATATGTAATTATATATTCTTTAATTTACATAGGTCATTGGGGCAGGCATCCCCTTCCCTGAGTGCATTCGCTGCGGGGCAAGCAGCAGCCTACAAGATGTTTGAAACCATCAACAGAAAACCAGCAATTGATCCTTATGACTCAAGTGGAAAAGTATTAGATGATCTTCATGGGGACATTGAGTTGAGGGATGTTCATTTTAGTTATCCAACTAGACCTGATGAGCATATTTTCAGTGGATTTTCTCTTTCAATCTCAAGTGGCACAACTGCAGCATTGGTTGGACAAAGTGGGAGTGGGAAATCAACAGTTATTAGTCTTATAGAGAGATTCTATGATCCACATGCTGGGCAGATTCTAATTGATGGAATCAATCTCAAAGAATTTCAACTAAGATGGATCCGACAAAAAATTGGTTTGGTGAGTCAAGAGCCTATTTTGTTTGCTTCATCAATTAGAGATAATATTGCATATGGGAAGGATGGAGCAACAAATGAAGATATTAGAGCTGCAGCTGAGCTTGCAAATGCCGCGAAGTTTATTGATAAATTGCCACAGGTTTGTACTTTTTTTCCCATGTGTTTTAGTGAAATCTATTGGAAGTTGAAATTTGTGAACAACTTAAGTTTTGAGCATCATTTTTCTATCTGTACAGGGGCTAGATACATTAGTTGGTGAGCATGGAACTCAGCTATCTGGAGGACAAAAGCAGAGAGTGGCCATAGCACGGGCCATCTTGAAAGATCCACGAATATTACTTCTTGATGAAGCTACAAGTGCACTGGATGCTGAATCTGAGAGGGTTGTGCAGGAAGCATTGGATAGGATAATGGTTAATCGGACTACTATCATTGTAGCCCATCGCTTGAGCACTGTTCGGAATTCTGATATGATTGCAGTCATTCATCAAGGAAAGGTGGTTGAGAAAGGTAATCTTGCAATATGAATGTTTCCCTCTTACATGTCTTCTCCCCCACACCCCGACTCCGCTTATGTTGATTAGTCCCAGGGATGTTGAGTATTAAAAGAGCAACTATCAGCTTCCAAGTAAAGCTGCGTATATCTGATCCTCCCTATATTGTGTAGTCGGTGGCATCTATTGGAGTGATGGTTGTTAGATCAGTCGTGGAAAATACTTTGATAGTTTGTTGGTGGATAATTTTGCTTGGTTTATCATGAAATGTTGTAATTTGGTTTCATTTTTGCCTATGATTCAGGACCACACTCTGAACTACTCAAGGATCCTGAAGGGGCATACTCTCAACTAACTCGTCTACAAGAAATAAAAAAGAGCCTGAACCAGCTGAAGATGTTAGAGAGGTCTCAAAAGAGTTAAGTCGGAGGGTATCATCCTTACGGTCATTGAGCCGTGGATCCTCTGGGAGGCTAAGCAGCAATCGTCACTCATTTTCAATGATGTCTGGAGTAGGAGTAGACCTTCCAGAGAGTTCTCTCCCAGAGCTTGAGGGAGCTGTTTCACCACCTTCAGAAGAACATCCAAAAGTTTCCATTTGGCGTCTTGTGTCTCTCAATAAACCAGAAATTCCAGCACTTGTGCTTGGAGCTGTATCTGCAAGCGCCAATGGTGTCATTTTTCCTATTTTCAGCATACTTTTATCTAGTGTGATCAAAATGTTTTATGAGCCACCTCATCTGTTGAGAAAAGATTCAAGATTCTGGGCCATAATGTTTTTGGTCCTTGGTTTGGCATCGCTAGTGACAAACCCTGCTCGAGCCTACTTCTTTGCTGTCGCCGGTTGTAAATTAATACAACGGATCAGATCGATGTGTTTTGCCAAAGTAGTTCACATGGAGGTTAGTTGGTTTGATGAATCAGAGAATTCAAGCGGTGCAATTGGTGCAAGGTTGTCTACTGATGCAGCAGCTGTACGTGCTTTGGTTGGAGATGCTCTGGGCTTGCTTGTTCAAAATATTGCAACTGCAATTGCTGGTTTGCTGATAGCTTTCCTTGCAAATTGGATTTTGGCGTTTATTGTCCTGGCATTAATACCCTTAATAGGCCTTAATGGATATATCCAAATGAAATTTATGAAGGGATTCAGTGCAGATGCTAAGGTTCGCTCTTTCTCAAAGTAACATAATTTAAACTTCTATAAATCTAGAGGTATGATTCTAATCTTTCTTATTTTTGGTTTCTTGTAGAAGAAGTATGAAGAGGCAAGCCAAGTTGCTAACGATGCAGTTGGTAGTGTAAGAACAGTTGCTTCTTTTTGTGCTGAGGAGAAGGTAATGCAGTTGTACGAAAAGAAATGTGAAGCCCCTATGGAAGCTGGTATGAAGCAAGGATTGATTAGCGGGGCAGGTTTTGGAGTGTCCTTTGCTTTGCTTTTTTGTGTCTATGCCATCAGTTTCTATGCAGGAGCTCAACTCGTTGGTCATGGAAAAACTACGTTTACCCAGGTCTTCCGTGTAAGTATCTATACTCAAGAGATAAACATTGTCATGCAAAATCTTTTAGAAACAGTCTCTACCATCTTTTTTTCCATTTGGATTAAATTTCCACTATTGCAGGTTTTTTTCGCACTTACCATGGCAGCAATAGGAATATCACAATCTAGCTCCTTTGCCCCCGATAGCAGCAAGGCCGAGAGTGCTGCTGCATCTGTATTTACAATCCTTGATCGCAAGTCTAAGATAGACCCAAGTGATGAATCTGGGATGACCTTGGATGATGTAAAGGGTGAAATTGAGCTTCAGCATGTGAGCTTTACATATCCCACTAGACCTGATATTCAGATTTTCCGAGATCTAAGTTTGACTATCCATGCTGGGAAGGTAATCTTGGGACCGATAATGCTCATAAATTTCTTGCCTATAAGCAATACTATATGCCATATTAATTTTGAGCTCTCTGTTTTTCTACATCCCTATCAGACATTGGCTCTTGTAGGTGAAAGTGGAAGTGGAAAATCAACTGTCATCTCACTCTTGCAAAGATTTTATGATCCAGCTTCTGGTTGTATTACCCTTGATGGAATTGAAATTCAAAAATTCCAGTTGAAGTGGTTGAGGCAACAAATGGGCCTTGTAAGCCAAGAACCTGTTCTTTTTAACGACTCGATACGTGCCAACATTGCTTATGGAAAAGGAGGCAATGCCACTGAGGCTGAAATCATAGCAGCTGCAGAGCTACGCAAATGCTCACAAGTTCATATCCAGCTTGCAACAGGTACATAATCTTTATTCTCTTGAAACGATTGGAACTGACCTCCTTAAGCTCTTGTTCTATTTCCATTCCTTAGCATCCTTGGCAATACACAACACTTGTGTTTTTATGTCAATCTAGAGCTTCAGCCAATTCGAGGTACTATATGCATAAACAAAAACTTAATCTATGTGCAATCTCAAAAAAACACCTACTGGTAAACTAGAGTATGGAGGAGGATTATGTTTATCTATCATCTTAAGTAATCTCTAACCAAATGCACAACATTCCAGGGCTATGATACAGTTGTTGGTGAACGCGGAGTTCAGCTATCAGGAGGGCAGAAACAACGGGTTGCCATTGCCCGTGCAATAGTAAAGAATCCAAGAATCCTACTATTAGATGAAGCTACTAGTGCACTAGATGCTGAATCTGAAAAAGTTGTACAGGATGCACTGGATCGAGTGATGGTAAATCGGACTACAGTAGTGGTTGCACATCGATTATCTACAATCAAGAATGCTGGTGTAATTGCAGTTGTGAAAAATGGGGTCATTGTAGAGAAGGGTAAGCATGAAACTCTAATTCGTAACAAAGATGGAGTATATGCATCCTTGGTTGCTCTCCACATGAGCGCATCTACTTGACCTCTTCACTTATCTTGTAGGCCCAATTTTGATACCATGTCTTAGTCTTACTAAATTTAGGACCCTAGTAACACGGGGAATTTTGTTACGTAAAGTAATATTTATATGTATTTTTTTCTTGATTTGGTTTAAGTAGCATTAATTGTGGTTGTAAGACTTGTATCATGATTCATGAGCATGTGGAGGAGATTATAGGAGGATGTAAATGAGTAAATCAATCCATTTGTACCATGGACCCATTGACTTTGTGAGTTGTGTGACAAAATCTTCAGTGAAGAGTTTAGTATAGAGATCAATGATGTATGTAAAGTTTTAACCAGTGGGTAGAAGTGTTGTATTGCCTTGCAAACTAGAGCTATAATTAATAAAAACAGTCTCTGTTTATGGTCAGCAAGACCAATGAACATAATGGTTCGTCTATTGTAAATTTAATTTACTGATACAGATGTCGTTGAAACTAAGTAGAAAGTTTTTCAACAACTGTAACCCCATATTCTAGTTTTGTTGAGGCTTTGTTTTAGGGCTTAATAAGGAGCAACTGCCAATTCATCTCGGAGATGTACAAACTTTATACATCAAGTGACATTTTCGTAAATCAAAAGTAATTCATATTAAGTCGTAAGAGTCAAATATTAAGTTGTGATTTTTTCTTATTTGAAAAAAAGTTGAAAATCACACCTTAATATTTAACCCATATGATTAAGTAGTATTTATATATGAAAATGTCACTTAATGTACAAAGTTTATACATCTCCGAGATAAACTGACGCTCCCTCTTAAATAAAATCCAAAATCATGTAATTGTAAATCAATTTTTCCTAATAAAAATCGACATATTACAAATACGAATTTCTAAAAAGTGATCCGTATTCGATCTAATTTTTTTATATCATGAACTTAAAAATCTCTCCCCCCTAATTTCTAGTCGTTACACTCAGTTCTTCTTCAACAATTCGACTGAACCAAAAATGTCGCCTCTACAAACTTCGGAATCGCACTCTTTTGACATTGATTGTCTATTAAGAAGGTAAGATTCTCCATTATTGTTGTCGTAAATTTGTTTCCGCAATCAAGGATAAAATAGCTTCGTTTTTAGGGTTTATCAGTTTGTTGAATTCTGGAGCTTTTGATTAATTGTTGCAATTGGGGCTAAAATTTTGAATTAAATATTGAGAATTGCTAATGAAATTGACAAATTTACACCTGTTTTTGAATTCTTCATACAATAGTGCTAAAACTTAAATGAATTAGAGAAAATTACATAAGAACTCACAAAATTTTCACCTTTTAAACTGATTTTCTGCAATTCGTGCTTAAATTTGTACCATTATTGGATAATTATTACTTTCATTGTTTGTGATTATGTTGCTAATTTTGTGTGATTTGTGATTGAGGTGATCATATTCTAATTGTTAAGTTTGTATAAATGAAGCTCATGAATTATTAACAATCTTGATCCTGTTATAAGTGCTGCTGCTATCATGTTAATACTAATGATTGTTTTGTAGAAGAGCTTTAAATTGGAAAACTTTGTAAGACATAGTGTAGATAGTAATTTACAAACTGGATTGATGATTTATAGAAGGGGTTTGTTTTTCTAAGTTAATACTTATTCTAGTACTTCTGTGAACGATACAAGTCTAGTACTTCGATTGAGTTTCTTCAACATGCATCACAAGGTGGTTCGTTCTTTTCTTAATGATGGCTTATGTGAACATAAAGAAGGAAAAAGTTGTAGTGTAGGTGCTTTTCTTGCCATAATTTGGTTTTTGTTGCAAGTTTTGAGTTTCTGAGAATGAGAGGACACTCTCGGCAGCAAATCTTAACTCAGAGTCACAACTTTGAGTGGAATCAGGTAAGGTCTCGCAATAATACCAAATCGATTTGAGTGTTCTTTGAACTGGTGTCCCCCTATGTTGGGAACAAGCCTATTAGCTCAATTGGTCGAGCACTGTGCAAGTGATTGCACAGAGGATGTAGGTTCGAATCCTATGTAGGCTATTGGGAAATTAGTCACAAGCTTGTAGTTATAAGTTGCTATGGGCTATTGTTTCGATTCTACACCAAGTTTGTTGTTGGATCATTTGTGGGCTACAAAGGAAAAAATTTAACAGGGACTTGACTCTGAGGAGGTGTTTTTCATGATGAACATATAGTATGTGGGCTGTTGTTGTCATAGGTTTCAACTTTGATAGGAAATATCACTTTATTGGAAAAAAAAAATTATCTCAATGAGATCATATTTATACAGGAATGTTGTTTTAATAGCCTAATGCAATTATGCAAAAGCACATTGCTCAATCAACTGAGCTAATGGGTTGCTAGTCAATCAAGGACATTCAGAGATCCTCTATTTCTTCAACACAAAGAATTTTTGCCTTTGTCGATGCTCTTGGTAAGCGCAACAGATGCCGCGACACCTTAATCTCTGTTTCGAGTTTATCAAACCGGAGTAACATATCTTGAAGTACAACTGAGATCGATAGCACATATTCAATCAATTTAAGCTCCGCACTTGATCCTTTAATACCTTCAATTTCCACTTTAATGAGATGTCCCAGTTCATAATTGTCATCACTCTCAAATATTGAACTGTGCTCAACAGTGCTAGAGCTAGACTCTGAAACCTGCACATGATCACATGAAAATTGCTTAAACACAGTAATCGAACAAAGTTCTTCAGGAAATCCTTTTGGATTAGACGTAATCATTCTTTGAACTCTTCATAAATTATTTAGAAGGCTGAGTAAATTACTTTAATTTTACAAAATTGCCTAGTCTTGATTATTTACTTACTGATATTTTAAGATTCTTGATGAAGCGACAACTTTGAAGCATGCGAAAAGCTGAACAATAAACTTCGAAATCACGCAAGTCAAGTTCTGTAAGACATAGCTCTTGTAGGTGGCGAAATGTCAGGGTACGCGGTGCTGTGTCTGTGGTAGAACCTGCACCCAAGAGCTTGCGTAACAAGAGAAGGAAAATCAGATTGAGGGTCTGAAATAATATAGTTAGATATTTAACAGTAAAAATTACCTTACACATCTGGCCATTAGATTCAAGGTAATGAAGCTCACGCAAACTTGCAAGTCTGTTGATGGCGTCAAATGTTGTGGTGCACTGAATGTTCTTTGTTTTGTCTAAACATAGTGAAATTCTCCCAAGTCGACGAACTTTGTTAAAAGACAACGATCTAAATGCACCATGAATAGTCAGGTTTTCAAGACTCAGCTCATCTATTTTCACCTTTTTGATGCCAGTACAATTCTTGAGCGTTAACTCAGCAAGTTGTGGACAACTTGAAATCAAACTTGTGAACTTACGATCATGCTTGAATTTAACCCAGAGTAACTCAAGACTTCTAAGGTAAGCAAAGCCCTTAAAGTCAGGTGGTGCAGGGATGAGTTCATAGAAATCGATACTCAACTCCAACAAATTTTCGCATGCGAAAATATAAGAAGGCAATGGTACACGGTCATAAAAATTTGAAAGAATGATCTTTCTGACACCAATTTTCGAAAGAAAAGATAGCCATTGACTGACATTAAGGTTCATCCCTCGAGGATCGCCTGGAATGTAAAGATGGAATTCATATAAAGGACCATTGTGATGCAAGATTATATTGCTGATGATGTTGCTCATTTCTTGCCATTTACAACCTCCACAAACACCACTACGGCTTTCCCAGAAAGCTTTATCAAAGATAAGGGAACTATGAGACAGCCAAATAAGCCTCCAGTTTCTTGACACCGCACTCGTCTTAGCTACCGTTGCTAAAGGCAAGTGCTTCATAATTTCCTGAGTCAGTTCAATTGGCAGATTGCTGACTATATCGCGTTTAGCTTCCTGGATGCTACGTCTTTTAGAATACTTGGAAGAAGCCATTGACAACTACTGAGTGATTGAACCTGAAATATAGCTAAAGTTTCTGAGGGACAAATGCTATACAAGTACGAAAGGTGTACGTTTAGAGCACATATACAAGAATAGTTAACCGGAGATGTATTTCTTAATGTAAAACTAAACTATGTTGAGAAGTTTAGGACTCAACTCACCCCAGGGTACACCAGTTGTAATTAATGATATTTGACATCATAATAATGAATATTCGATGATAGAATGCAATGTAACTAGGATGTTTCCTATCCTCCTAGCTATTGTATGAACTATTATGACAATGTTGTTGTAAACGATCTTTAAGTCTTTTATTTAAGATCCTTTTCACCAAAAAAAATAATGAGCATTCGAGATTTGCGACTTTATATCATGTCTTACAATCCCCAAATTTAATAGAGTCTATAGTAGTCATTGAATTTCGAAAGTTGCCAATATAGTAAAATTTCTTTTTTTACTTAACTTTGCTTCTAAAAGAAATCTTTCGTAAAAATATCTAAAGAAATTTTATGTAAAGAAATCATATGTAAAGATATCCTCGCTGGAAAATCTAGAAAAAGTAAATGGATAGAACATAACCCTTGAATAAGCTAGCTTAGTAAATTATGCTAACCAAAGTCGAATCCTGACTTATGGCAATCAAGAATGAACAACAATGAACAACAATGGGTGGAAATTCAGCAAAACAAAACTAATTAAGAATAAAAGAATTAAAGAACGCAAAAGACTAACATGAGAAAACCAAAGCATTAGGAGAAAAAATTCGCCAATCATACACCTTTTATTAATGAAGAAAATGGATGAAATATACAAACATGAAAATGTACCTAACAAGCTCTCTATATCATCCTGACTTATTGCAATAAAGAATGAACAACTATGAACAAAAATGGATGGAAATTCAGCAAAACAAAGCTAATGAAGAATAAAAGAATAAAAGAACACACAAAAGACTAACATGAGAAAACCAAAGAACCGACAGAAAAAACTCGCCAATCAAGTACCTTTTATTAATGAAGACGATGGATGAAATATACAAACATAAAAATGTATCTAACAAGCTCTCTATATCAAGATACCCAAAAAAAATAAGCGAAACATAACTATAAAAACCCACAACATGTACACATCTGCCAAAAAGACTAAACATCAAATTCTTCAGAAACAAATTAACAACATCAACTTAATTTTTAGTCATACGTTACGTACCTTTGTTGTTATAGATGTTCAGTAGGATAGCATGCAGTTCTATTGTAACAAATCTCTTGTTATCTTTATCTTTTTTGACACCTTCTTTATCTCTTTGATAATTTCTTAATATTATTGAAGATCAAACAATGGAGAAACAGAAGAAAACAATAGCTTAAACTGTAAGATAAGAAAGAGAAGAGAGAACTTTCATTTGTGATCTTAGAGAGAGAAAGAAAATGAATTATCTTTGTCTGACTACATTTATACTACTTGAGATAAGAGAGGGAATGAAAGATAATAATTAAGTCGTTATTACAAAGAATATCTAATAACTGAATTTAACTAACTCCCTGAAAATCAGGAGTTAAATTAATAACTGCATATTCTTCAGATGCTTCTAGATCTTTTGTGAGCTGAGGTTTAGTAACTAATAATAATGTAGGAATTAACTGAGTTAGTTCCAAGAACACTATCTTATGATATAAATATGTAAAATTTGTGTATATTATGATATATATGCACCTTTGCCATGAAATAATTCAAGTCATCATAAGAGGAATAGTGTACAAAATTAGAAACTGACCAAAATGCATAGTATATAATACTACTAGCAACATAAAACATGCACATCATGAGCAGCAATGAAGGACATTATATACACAGTTTTCCTCCTCTGAATCCTTTTTTTTTCCTGAACTATTTCTTGCAACAAAATCAAACTCTATTTCAAGATGCAGTAAGTTAGAAATTAGTAACAATATCTAAAATTTGCAAAAAAGAAGAAGGGCGAATATATTTTACTATCTCCAACACAGTATCCACTCCAACTCTGAAAACTTAAGTAGTTCTCAGAAAACATAGTGGAGTTTCTTTACCATCTCTAGAAATAAGGAAGAAAACAAGAATGCTTAGTGCTTAGTAACCAACACAGAGAAGCTAGTTAAAGACATTCATAGATTAATTCCATATTGTTACAATTCTTACAAACATATAAGTTCAGCCTCCGGTGATGCTCTTCTTAAGCGCAGTAGCTGTCGCAACACCTTAGCCTCTGAAGTGGGGTCAGTAAAGTTGAGTAACATTTCTTTGAGTACAACTGCCATTGAGAGGACATATTCAATCAAACTAAGCTCCAACCTTGATCCTCTAATACCTTCAATTTTCACTTTAACAAGATACGCCAATTTACAATCACCGCGATTATAATAAGAACTGAACTTGTGCTCAGCAGTGCTAGAAGTAAACTGCACACAAATCACACACAAGTTGTATGAACACAGTAATTAAACAGAATTGTTTAGGAAATTCTTAAGGGTTCACCATTCTTATTCTTTGTACTCTTCCCCATATTGTATAATAAGGCTGAATTTAAGGGGTTTGAGTTACTTTTTTAAAAGAAAGTTGCATATATATATTCTTGATTTACTTACTGATAATTTGAGACTCTTGATGAAGGGACACTTTTGAAGCATGACATAAGCCAAAGATGATACATCCAGATCACCCAAGTCAAGTTCTGTAACACAAAGCTCTTGCAGGTGGTTAAATGCCAGACTTTCCAATATCCTGGTAGAATATGCACCCAAAAACTTGCACAAGAAACAGAAAACAGATCAGATAATCAGTAACAAAATATTTATTTAGACAAAAAAGTGATAGTAAAAATAAGATTGTCATATAAACTTTCAAGTGTGGATTTTACCCTACACATCTGGCCTCCAAAGTGAAGGTATTGAAGCTCAGATGAACTTGCCAGAATCTTAATGATGTCAAATGCTTTTTCGCTTGAAGTGTCGGACACTTCCTCTAAATACAGTGAAATTCTCTTAAGACAAGGAAGACGTATTTTGAAAGATAGTGATACAGATACGTTATGAATAGTTAAGTTTTCAAGACTCGGCACATCTATAAACAAATTATCCATGCCATCGCACTGAAAAAGCATTAACTCAGTAAGCCGAGGGCAATTTGCAATCAAACTCTTGAATATGTCAGGGTTTAACAATATATTGTTTAATTCAAGACATTGAAGGTAAGCAAATCCCTTAAAGTTACTTGGTGGTGGAAGGAGTACATAGTAGTCAATACTCAGCTTTACCAACTCTTTGCATGCAAAAATGTAAGAAGGCATGTTTTCACGTTTGTACCAATCATCAAGAATGATCTCTTTTACCCCAATTCTTGAAAGAAAAGAAAGCCATTGACTGAGATTAAGATTCTTCCCTTGAAGATCTTTTGGAACATAAAGATGGAACTTATGTAGAGGACCAATGTGATGCAATAGTACATTGCTGATGATGTTGCTGATTTCTTGCTTATCATGGTTCCCATTTATACGTTGTCCATCCCAGAAAGCTATATCAAAGATAAGGTACTTATGGGACAACCAATTAAGCCTCCATTTTCTTGATAACACGCTCGTCTTAGCTGCCTCTTTAAGTGGCAAGCACTTCATGATTTTGTCAGTCACATCATTTGGCAGACTGCTGATTATATCTTGCTCAGGTTTTTCAGGAGATTTGGAAGAAGCCATTGACAACAACTGAGGAATTGAACCCGAAAATCAGCTAAAAGTTACTAAACAGCTAAGAAAGGAAGGTAATATACTACTCCCTCCGTCCCATAATATAGTGCTCACATCCTTTTTTGGTGTCCCAAAATGTTGTGCCTATTTTCTTTTTTGTCAATTTATTTGGACCAAATTATCCTTAAGTTCTACACAAACTTTCCAAAATACCCCTACTTTTCTCTCAAAACATGTGACCCCATTTATTGTTTTACACCATTTCAAGAAACATTAATTGCCTTTTGATTTTGTTTAAAGGAAAAAGAAAATAAATAACTAGTTTCAATACAAAAGTATCAAAAAAAACACTTCATTAAATATATTTTTTTGGAAATCATACCACTCATTTCATTTTCCTTAATTCTCGTGAAAATTGAAAAGTAAGCACTATATATGGGATGGAGAGAGTAATATACATAGTCTAGATGAAATACTCTGTTAGGAGATAGAAATTATATTAGAATATTATTTATCTTGTTATATTCAGATTAAGACTGTCAACAACACAACTTGATCAAATCTTAACATGGTATCTAGAGCTAAAACCTATATTTTAATTTTGAAAAAAAAGAAAGAACAGAGAACTTAGAAAAGCCGAAAACATAAACTGAACCTTTTCCCTTCAAACAACCACAAGATGTTCTGGGCAGAAGAAACCGGAGCTGTAAAGCGGTGCCTAACACCAGTAGATAGCTTAAAAGGTAAGGGAACAGCAGCCGTGCGATGCCGAAGCTGCCGGCCTTGCGGGTATAATTTCTTAATAATTGAAGATTAAACAATGGATAAACAGAAGAAAACAATAGCTTAAATGGTAAGATAAGAAAGAGAATAGAGAACTTACTTTTGTGATATGAGAGAGAGAAAGAAAATGACTTTTGTTTATACTATTTGAGAGAAGAGAAGGAATGAAAGATGATATACTAACTTTTGTTTCTAAAATAAGTGTAATATTTCTCATTTTAGAAATTGTAATAATAAGTGTGGCGTAGCTTAAAATGGAAAGTTTTTCCTCAACAACTTAAGTAATTTATCATCTAACAACCTAAACAACATTAATTAATCAATCCACCCAATGACCCAACCCCCTCTCTCGTCTCAACCACCTCTCCCTCCCTCAACTAAACCCATCCCCACTCTCTCTCCCCTCAACTCAACCCCCCCAACCCCTCCTCCCAACCCAACACCACTACCAACCCGACACCACAAACACCACCGCCGACCCAACACCATTATCAACCCAATACCACCACTAGCCCAACACCACCATGCCACAAGTATCGGTCCTTAGAAAACCTAAAATATCTAATTCCCGATCAAATTAGCCCTACAAAGACCTAGATCTGCAATTTATCGGCGTCGGAGGCCCACTCCCTCTCTCCCTCAACCGAAACCCTAATTATTAGCTAACGCGAGATGCAATTCTCGCGTCCTAGAATTTACGAGAGCGGGAATTCGATTGAGATGAGTGCGATAATGGGGGATTGTGATTGCAATTATGAATTTTGATTCGATTTGTTATTTGTGGTGTGATTTTTCGGCAACTTACTAGTAATCGGACAAGGTGTTGTGGATTTTTTGCCGACATTGGATTGGGATGGGTCGAAGACACCGATTTCCTTCAACCGAAACCCTAATTTATCGGGGTGTTGGTTTTGGGGTAGTTTCTCGGGGGAGTTGTTGGTTTTGGGGGTGGTTTCGAGGGGAGGCCGTTGGTTTCGAGGGTGGGGAGGGAAATGGGGTGTTTTCCGAAGGGCGGGGGGGGGGAGGAGGAAAATATTTTCCCGGTGGTGGTGGCAGTGGTCGGCAGTGGCGTTGTTGTGGTGGATGGCAGGTGGTGGGGTATTAAGTTGTTGGTAGTTAGTTTTGTATTTTATTTAATTAAGTTGCCTAATCTCTCTTTTAAGTGTGGTCCCCAACTTTTTCTCTCTAGATGTCTTGGTTTGTGTGTCACTTCTCTATGTTGTGTTTATTAAGAAACGGGTGAAGTATAAGTTATTACAAAGAATATCTAATACTTCCTTCGTCCCAAAAAGATATGAACACTTGTTAAGACACGTACGGCTCTGTTCTTTTGAACTGAATTAATGAAAATTCAGTTCAGTTTAGACAAATTCAATTCAATTCGGTCGAGTTTATTCGATTCGGTTAGTTTCTCTCTACGCGTTTTCACTTCACTTCCGGTTCGACAAATTAAGTTCAGTTCAGACAAATTAAGTTCTGTTCAGACAAATTCTATCAGTTCAGTTTAATTCAGTCCAAAAGAACAGAGCCGTAGTTTAAGGTGATAAGTTGGAGTGTGCGTGGTTACCAAATGTTATTTTATTTAAAAAGTAGATGTGATAGGAGTTGGTGGTATATTTTTTATTAGAGGAAAGAGAAAGTCCGTTTCATAATATTTGCAACACTTTTCAAATTGCGGACTCCGAGTCAATTTTTCTTAGTGTACAATTAGATGGGAAGGGGTATGTGATTAGACTAACTAATAATACAATGGCTCGTTTCGGAGATGCGATGAATTCATTGCTTGGCTTTAGTTCACTGCTGCAGCCTTCTTTGGCGTGGCCTTTTATTTATTTTTTTGCCTCTCATTTTGTCTTTCTGAAAGATTGTTTTGATGTCTGCTGCTTGTAAGGTTG
Organism: Beta corolliflora; assembly: GCA_947648045.1. Lineage (NCBI taxonomy): Eukaryota > Viridiplantae > Streptophyta > Magnoliopsida > Caryophyllales > Amaranthaceae > Beta > Beta corolliflora. The sequence goes on along the minus strand of CANSZD010000655.1, from coordinate 339,807 downwards.
TATAACCTATATTGGGATCTTGCCTATTAATCAATAAAGCTCCTTAAATTATATATAAAAAAAAAAACTAATAATACAATAAATATATTATATCAACACCTAGGATCCACCATCACCACCCTACCACCGCCAGCCGCCATCACCCCGCCAACACCACTGCCAGCACCACCACCACAACCACCCCGCCACCACCATCAAAACCACCACCACAACCACCCCGCCACCACCATCTTCCAATTTCACTAAAATTCACAAAAATTCACCACGATCTTCATCTTCTCCATCTTCATCTTCTATATGAGCAAATTAAAAAAAAAAAACAGATCTGATCTAATCAAATTATAGATAGATCTAATAAAAAACAAATCAAAGACGAAGGAGAGAGAAAGAAGGAGATCTACAAAGAAGATGAAGACGAAGGAGAACACCCAGGAGAACAAAGGAGATCGATGAAGACGAAGGAGAACAATGAAGATGAAGACTTCGCAGTCAAATGCTTCGTCTTCGCTTGACTTCGCAGCGGTGGTGGATTGGTTCTTCGTCGTTCGTTCGTCTTCGCTCGACTTCACAGCGGTGGTGGATACAGCGGAGAGAGAGGGCGTGAGGGAGGAGAGATAGAGAGTGGAGGTGGTGGGGAATGTGTTGGATTTTTGTAGTGGGGTGGGGTGGTGGGGTGAATTAATGGTTGTGGGTGGAAGATCATGGAGTAGTTTGGGGAAAGATTAGGTAGTTTAATTGTTTTAGATTAGAGTATGTAATCAATACTTATTTTATAAAGTAAGGGTATTTAAGTAATTTCACCCCCCAAAACTTACTAAATAAGAAAACAAAAAAAAGTGTTGCATTTATTTTGAAATACCCCTAAATGAAAAGTGTTGCAATAAATATTATGAAAGGGAGGAAGTAATATATTTATAGTGAGACCATGCCAGGGAGAGGTGGTAGCTCAGTGGGGTACCACCCCGAATTACAGGACATTGCCCAAGGTTCGAATCCTCATCCCAACAATATGTTGGGGCATTTACTTCTGCGCTGTTTAGCCTTATACCCAGCCTCTGAGCTGGTGTGCCCTGCAAGCTAGTAGCCTAGCAAGGGTTGATCTTCGGGCCAATTACCTTTCCTAATAATAATAAAAAGTAGCGGGACCATGCCAAAAATGTAAGTGTTCAAACTAACTTGAGACAAACATAAGATGAAAATGTTCAGTCTATTTTGGGACAGAGGGAGTAACTAAACTTAACTAAGGCTATGTTTAGTTCACCTTATTTTTACTTAGGGCCTGTTCTACCTAGTTTATTTTCAGTTCAGATCAGTTGCAATCAATTCAATTCAGTTCCCAATTTATTATTATTATTATTTAATAACTTATTATTATTATCTTATTAATAACTTATTGTTATGAATTTAAAATTAATTAAATAATATTATAATTATTATAATTATTAGTAAATATTAACATATTATATTATTAAAAACTATTATTATCATCAATTAATGTCTATTATATTATATTATATTATATTATATTATATTGTATTATACTCCCTCCGGTTCCTAAAGATCTTCCCTCTTTCCGTTTAAGTGCGTTTCTAAAAGATCTTCCCTCTTTTGCTTTATTCCTTATTTGGCAAAATAAATTTCCCTATTTACCCTCTCATTTCACTATCATACGGCCCAAAATGCACGACTTTATTATACTTTATTACCCTCTCTCTCCTCTACGATCTTACTTTATTATACTTTATTACCCTCTCTCTCCTCTATGGCCTTACTTTATTATACTTTATCCACCCTGCACCCCCCATCAATGAATCCTCCTTTGGTATCCGTAGGAATAAAGAACAAAGGAAGATCTTTAGAACCGGAGGGAGTATTACTCCCTCCGTCCCAGAATACTCTTGACACTTATCAAGGCACGTAGTTTTAGATGATAAGTTGTTGTTTGGTTATCAATTGTTATTTTATTGAAAAGTAGATGTGATAGGAGTTAATAGCTAATAAAAGTAGTATTATTTTATTTTAAGGAGAGAGAATGTGGGCCATGGTTAGAGTTGGTTGGTAGTAGGAGTGGTATTATTTTATTTGGAGGAGAGAGAATGCGGGCCAATGGTTAAAAAGTAGAAGAATTAAAATAATAGTGGGTCATATCCAAAAATAGAAGTGTAAAGAGTATTCTGGGACAGATGAAAAAGGAAAGTGTAAAGAGTATTCTGGGACAGAGGGAGTATATTATATTATATTATATTATATTATATTATATTATATTATATTATATTATATTATATTATATTATATTATATTATATTATATTATATTAAATTAATATTGTTGTTACTATTATTTATTTATTAATTAATGATAGCTAAATGGTTATCATTACTATTAGCTATAATTTAATTCAGTTCATTTCAGTTCAGTTCAACTGTTTTATGTCGAAGAGAACAAACCTTTATTTCAGATCAGATCAGATCAGAAAAAATAAGTTCAGATCGGATCAGATCTGATCAGTTCATATTATGCTTATATTTAAAAACTTATTATTATTATTATTGTTATTATTATCATGATTATTATGATGATTAGTGTTACTAATGCTATTATTGTTATTGTTATTATTGTTATTATTATTATTATTATTATTATTATTATTATTATTATTATTATTATTATTATTATTATTATTATTATTATTATTATCATTATCATTATTATTATTGTTATTATTATTATTATTATTATTAGGATTATTTGCTTACAATAATGCAACCTTTTGACGATTCGCAGATAATAGAGCAACCTTTTGATTATTCCACAATAAAGCAACCTTTATACCCCATTAACTTTGAGTAGGCCAAAACCGGTTATAACCTGAAGAATAGGTAAAATGGGACACATGTCGCATAATAATTGGTTCCATAAACAAATTTTACAAAAAAAAATTAAAAACAAAAGATTAAAAAAAAAATAAGATAACCCTCCCACCCTACTGCCAAACCCCTCTCTCCTCCCTCCCCACCCCACACCACACCTCTCTCTCCTCCCCCAACCCACCGCCAAACCCCTCTCTCTCCTCCCCTCCACCCCACCACCCTCTTCCCTCACCGCCGGTCCACCGCCACCCTCACCCCACCCACCCCCTCCCTCCCCTTCCCCAAGAACGACCACCCCCTCCCTCCCCTTCCCCGAAGAACGACAACCCCCTCCTTCCCCTTCCCCAGCCACGACAACCACCCCCTCTTTCTCTCTCCTCGCCATCCCCGACCCATGACAACCACCCCCTCTTTCTCTCTTTCTCGCCATCCCCGACCCACGACAACCCCCTCCATTCCCGACTCCAGCCCCACCTTCCCAACCACGACTAACCATCACGAAGCCTTGAAAGAGGTGGTTGTAGCGCCCGCTACCGGGGGAGGGGGACGCTCTAGAGTTGGGTTGGTGGGTCAAGTAAAAGAAGGGATGTGGAAAAAATGGGGTCGGGGTGAGGGTGGCGGTGGACCCTGGCGGAGAAGGAGAGAGGGGTTTGGCAAAGGTTGGGGAGAGAGGTGTGGTGTGGCGTGAGTTGAGGGTTGGGGGGGGCAGGTGGTTGGGGAAGGGGGAGGGGGGTTGTCGTGGTCGGGGAAGGGGAGGGAGAGGGTGGCAGGGGCTAGGGAAGGGAAGGGGGAGGGAGGGGGTGGCAATGGCTAAGGAAGATGAGGGAGGGTGGGGGGGCAAGGGTGAGGGGGGGGGGTGGGGGTGGGGTTAGTTTAGGTTTTTTTAAGTTTAATTAATATTATTAATTAGAATTAAGGGTTTTAATTAAAAAAATTACCATTTGTTCAGGTCACCGGTCAACTTGACCTACCCAAAGTTAATGGGTTATAAAGGTTGCTTTATTGTGGAATAATCAAAAGGTTGCTCTATTATCTGCGAATCGCCAAAAGGTTGCATTATTGTAAGCAAATAATCTAATATCCTTATTATTATTACTACTACTACTACTACTACTACTTTATACGATTACTATTAATATTACTATTTACTAGTACATTTGTTCAAAAAGATTATTATTATTGCCGTTGTTTATACTTATTAATTATTAATATTGGTAATCATTATTAATGTCGTTGAAATAACTATTTGAAGCTATTTGTGTTCTTTTTTATATTTGTTCTAATTAACAATTTTGATATGCGACGTTTTTTTTGATGTTGTACATGTAACGAACATGACAATAGTATATAATGTTTATTTTTTTTAACAATTTTGGCAGAATAATATAAAGTATATGCATGTTACTAGTTTATACTCCCTCCGTTTCATTTTAATCTACACACTTACACTTTTCACGCATGCCAATGCATAACTTTGAGGACATATATCTTTAGTTTTGTATTTGTAAAAATTATAAAAAGTACATATTAATAAAATACATGTTATGATGAAGCTAACAAGATCCCACATGACTATATTTTCATCCGCGTATAAATCACAAATGATGGTCAAAGTGGAATTTGTGAATAGTGTAAAATGTCAAAGTGTGTAGATTAAAATGAAATGGAGGGAGTACAAAACATGAGTATATCATGGGATAACTTAATGGTGTTGGCATAACGTTCAAAATTTTTCCTACAAGGGATTTCTACTTATCTTTTAAAACAAAGTTTATGTAGAACAAGACAACGATATAAGAAGAATATTTAACAATTTTGTTCAAGATCATATGATTATATATATTTATAGGTTTATTTATAATAAAAAAGAACAATTTATTGATGTAACAAAGAACATGTTGTTAGTTAAATTCAAAAATGTCATCAAATAAAAATATCATCTATCTTTTATTTTTAGATGCGTTCTTTAAATAGATTTTGTATACTCTTTCAGTAGATGTTCTTTTTTTTTTTTTTTAATATCATTATATGTTCTTTTCATTACTACCTAAATTCTTATTATAAACAGACCTTGGACATGAACAATATGTTCTCTTTACCATGAACAATATGTTATTTTACCTAAAGTATGTGTCCTTTTATTTTTAATTGTATGTTCATATACTAATGTATTCTTAAAAAAAAAAACTAATTATGCTATTATTGTTATTATTATTATTATTATTATTATTATTATTATTATTATTTTTTTTATTATACTATTTATATTATTATTGTTATTATATTATTATTATTATTATTATTATTATTATTATTATTATTATATTATTATTATTATTATTATTATTATTATTATTATTAAATGTTGTGCATAATAATAAAATGATAGTAATAGTAATACTAGTAATGAAATACAAAGTAATACTCCCTCGGTTTTCTTTTGTTGTTTTTGTATTCCTCATTGGAAAATTTCAATATGTTTTTCCTATTTTGAATCTTTCCATAAATAATTTAATTTATGAATTAAATTTCCATTAGTTTTATGTTATAATAAATGTGTTCACACTATTTAGTAGTCATTTTTTACCTTTTAACCTCTCAAACTTTTGCCTAATTGGTTGTCTAACATAGAGTAATTCAAAGAGCAATAAATGTGTTCACACTAGTTTGTAGTTACTTTACTCTTTTACCCCTCAAACTTTTTGTATCATTGGTTGCCTAACCTATAATAACTCAAAATGGCAAGAATCATTATTTTTAGTTCATTGAATTTTATTTAAAATAGTGGAATCTTGCTCATTTTTTGAGTTGCATTAGTTACTTCCCGGATTCCAAATAGGAACAATAAAAGAAAACGGAGGGAGTATAATAATAATATTAGTTTTAATATGTTTTGTAAAAGATCAGATCAGAAAAAATAAATTCAGACTAGATAAGTTCAGATCAGTAAAAATAAGTTGAACTAAACATAGCCTAAGTCCCTGAAAATCAGGAGCTAACTAATAACTGCATATTCTCCATATGCTTCTAGTATTTTTTGTGAGCTGAGGTTTAGTAGCTAATAATGTAGTAACTGAGTTAGTTCCGACACTATCTTATACTCCCTCTGTCCCATAATATAGTGCTTACTTCTTTCTTTTCACAAGAATTAAGGAGATTAGAGGGAGTAGTAGGATTTTTCTAAAAGAATATTTAATGAAGTACATTTGTCTTGGAACTATTTCTATATTTCCTTTTTCCTTCAAAAAAAATAAAAAAGGGAAAAAAATTTCTCGAAATGGTGCAAACCAATAAATAGGAGCACAAATTTTGAAAGAAATGTAGGAATATTTTGAAAAGTTTATGTAAAAATTGAGGTTAATATAGTCCAAAAAAATTAATAAAAAAATGAAGTAGGCACAATATTTTGAGATACCCAAAATGGAATATAAGCACTATATTATGAGGCGGACGGAGTACTAGGAGTATTCGCTAGAGCTATAAATATGTAAATATATTTTATCTTATGTATACTATCCTAGCTAGATTATAAGAAAGTCACTCAATTGGGATTTATCCCTTGAGTCAACACTAAGGGCCTATTCTCCCCAACTTATTTTCAGTTCAGTTCAATTGATTAGTAAAACCAGTTTAATTAGTAAAAATAGGTAAATTGTATAGGAGAAAAACAGTAGAGATTCTGTGACAAGAATTTTCAATTAGAAAGTATAAGCTAGTATAAATCAATTATAATTTGGAACATCTTAGTGTTGGAGTTAGTTATATTAGAGTATATGTAGATATTATTGTATATGTGTAAATATTCATATTTTAATGTAGGAATTAACTGAGTTAGTTCCCACACTATCCTACAGTATTTGCTAGAGATATAAACATGTAAATATGTGTATATTATGATATATATGCACCTTTGCGATGAAATAATTCAAGTCATTATAAGAAGAGTAGTGTACAAAATTAGAAACTAACCAAAATGCATAGTATATAATACTACTAGCAACATAAAACATGCATATCATGAGCAGCAATGACCTTATATACACAGTTTTCTTCCTCTGAATCCTTTTTTTCCTGAACCATAATTTCTTGTAACAAAATCAGACTCTATTACAAAATGCAGTAAGTTAGAAATTGGTAACAATATCCAAAATTTGCAAAAAAGAAGAAGGTCGAATATATTTTACTATCTCTAACACAAAATCCAGTCCAATTCGAAAACTTAAATAGTACTCAGAAAACATAGTGGAGTTTTTTTTTACCATCTCCAAGAATGCTTAATGCTTAGTAACCAACACAGAGAAGCTAGTTAAGGACATTCATAGATTAATTCCCTATTACTCCATCCGGTCTTTATTACAAACTAAAGTTAAATGTACGCGTGATGGAAAGCTAATGCCCATTCCAAAAATAAGAAAAAAAAAAGAGAAACTAATAAGACACCCTGAAAAAGAAGAAAAAACAATAAAAACTTTAGTTACAAACATATAAGTTCGGCCTCTGGTGATGCTCTTCTTAAGTGCAGTAGCTGTCGCGACACCTTAGCCTCTGAAGTGGTGTCGGTAAACTTGAGTAACATTTCTTTGAGTACAACTGAGATTGAGAGGACATATTCAATCAAACTAAGCTCCAATGTTGATCCTCTAATACCTTCAATTTCCACCTTAACAAGATATCCCAATTTACAATCACCGCGATTATTATAACTGGACTTGTGCTCAAAAGTGCTAGGAGCAAACTGCACACAAATCACACACAGGTTGTATAAACACAGTAATTAAACAAAATTGTTTAGAAAATTCTTATGGGTTCGCCATGATCTTATTCTTTGTACTCTTCCCATATTGTATAATAAGGCTGAATTATGGAGTTTGAGTTACATATAAAGAAAGTTGCACATATATTCTTGAATTAACTTACTTATAATTTGAGACTCGTGATGAAGGGACACTTTTGAAGCATGATATAAGCGAAACTAGATACTTCTAAATCACCCAAGTCAAGTTCTGTCAGACAAAGCTCTTGCAGGTGGTTAAATGCCAGACTTTCCAATACCCTGATAGAATATGCAAGTGAGAGCTTGCATAAGAAACAGAAAACAGATCAGATAATCAAAACAAAATATTTATTTAGACAAAAAAGTGATAGTAAAAATAAGATTGTCAAATAAATTTTTAGGTGTGGATTTTACCTTACACATCTGGCCACCAAAGTGAAGGTATTGAAGCTCATATGAACTTGCCAGAATCTTAATGACATCAACTGCTTTTTCGTTTGAAGTGTCGTACACTTCGTCTATAATCAAATTATCCATGCCATTGCAATTCTTAAGCGTTAACTCAGTAAGTCGAGGGCAATTTGCAATCAAACTCTTGAATATGTCAGGGTTTAACACTACATTGAGTAATTTAAGACACTGAAGGTAAGCAAATCCCTTAAAGTTAATTGGTGGGGGAAGGAGTACATAGTAGTCAATACTCAGCTTTACCAACTCTTTGCATGCAAAAATGTAAGAAGACATCTTTTCACGTTTGTACCAATCATCAAGAATGATCTTTTTTACCCCAATTCTTGAAAGAAAAGAAAGCCATTGACTGAGATTAAGATTCTTCCCTTGAAAATTCTTTGGATTATAAAGATGGAATTTATGTACAGGACCAATGTGATGCAATAGTACATTGCTGATAATGTTGCAGATTTCTTGCTTATCATACTTCCCATTTACTACCCAGAAAGGTGAATCAAAGATAAGGTACTTATGGGACAACCAATTAAGCCTCCATTTTCTTGATAACACACTCGTCTTAGCTGCCACATTCAGTGGCAAGCACTTCATGATTTTGTCAGTCACATCATTTGGCAGACTGCTGATTATATCTTGGTTAGATTTTTCAGGAGATATGGAAGAAGCTATTGACAACAACTGAGGAATTGAACCCGAAAATCGGCTAAAGTTTTCTAAGCAGCTAAGGAAGGAAGGTAATATACATAGTCTAGATGAAATACTTGCACATATATATGGTGTGACAATGACATGGCTTACTAACTCCTAAGTTCTAGGCCATTTTTCTCCAAATTCGGCCCGGCTTAATTCGGTTCAATTCGCCCGGTTTCGGTTCGGCCTCCAAAATCATTATCATTACTATTAATTAGTTATAATTTAATTCGGGTTCAATTCAGTCCGTTAGTTGATTTTAGGCGCCATAAGTGATGAGTAAATCCGCATGCTTGACTTTGGATTTTGGAACGTCAAAGATCACTAAAGTTGAGAAGTTTTGGGAGTCAAACGCACCCGGTACAAGTATACAACCAATCAAGACTCGTTGGATAAAACAACTAACAAGTGTAGCTAGTGATTTTCATATCAGAATATTGAACATTTTGTTCACTTGGGAAAGGATTTGCAATTTAATGGAGTACTCTAGTACTCTCCCTTCGTCCCATAATATAGTCTTCTTACCATTTTTCACTTTAATTAAGGTAAATGAAAGGAGTAGTGGGATTTTCCAAAAATAATAATTAATGAAGTGCTTTTTAAGAGCTTTTATCTTGGAACTAGTTATTTATTGTCTTTTTCCTTTAAAAAAATATCAAAAAATAATAAATATTCCTTGGAATGGTGTAAAACAATAAATAGGGGCACATATTTTTAAAGAAATGTAGAGGTATTTTGGTAAGTTTGTGTACAAATTAAGGATATTTTAGTCCAAATAAATTGATTAAAAAGAAATATTTCAGTTCAGTTGATAGCTAAATTATTATCATTACTATTAGTTATAATTTAATTCAGTTCAGTTGCAATCAGTTCAGTTCAGTTGTTTTATGCCGAAGAGAACATGCCCTAAGTAATATGACAACCTTTTCACTAAAAAAAACTATACTCATTCTCATGCAATTCGCAAGATAATCAGTATGAAACCATTAACTAGGGAAATAGAAAATACTCGTAGCTTGAATCTTGGTATGAATATTAATACAATGACCAAAATTTATATGAATTTTTTTTTTTGCTGATCTGAATTTAACTTAACTTATCTGAACTTGTTAGTCCCCAATATATTTTAACTGGACTTATTTGAACTTATTAGACCCTATTTCGTCAGTGTATCAAGCCTCATTTTTGCTAAAGTGAACTTATTTTTCCTTGTAAAGACCAAAATAAGGTGAACATAATTAAGTAATACCATATTTATGCTCAATTTTCCATTTTTAAGTTTGGAATGCTTCTAAATCAGTAACTACGATTAAATTGGTCAAAATTCAGTACCCAATGACAACTATTAACTCCCTTAGATTGGGACTCATAAAAAATAATGCTACTAGAGTACATCATTAAATTGCAAAATCCCTTCCCAAGTTAACAACATGTTTTATCCGAAGAGTCTTGATTGGTTGTATCGGGTGAGTTTGACTTCTAAACTTCTCAACATAGGTAACGTTTGACTTTCCAAAATCCCAAACCAAGCATGTTGATGAGCTGATCACTTAGGAGTTGGTAAGCCATGCTACACCATATATATGTGCAAATATTTCATCTAAACTATGTACATTACCTTCCCTTCTTTCAAGAATTGGGGTAAAAAAGATCATTCTTGGTAATTTTTACAATACTGACGGATATGAAAAGATTCCTTCGTATATATTTGAATGCAAAGAGTTGATAAAATTGAGTATTAACTGTTATGTACTCCTTCCTCCACCAAGTAACTTTAAGGGATTTGCTTACCTTCAATGTCTTGAAATAATCAACTCAGATTTAGACCCTGATTGTTATAATGACATATTCAAGAGTTTAACTGCAAATTGCCCTCGACTTACTGAGTTAACGATTATGTGGTGCTTTAACTTGGCTTATTTGATTATAGATTTGCCGAGCTAGTCTTGAAAACTTAACTCTTCATAGCCTTCATGTATCGGTAACTTTCAAGAAACTTCATCCTTATCTTAGGAGAATTTCACTGTATTCAGATGAAGTGTGCGACACTTCAAGCGATGAAACATATGACGCCATTATGATTATTGCAAGTTTATCTAAGCTTCAATACCTTCGCTTTGGAGGCCAGATGTGTAAGGTAAAATCTGCACCTAATAATTTATTTGACCATCTTATTTTTACTGTGTGTTGGTTATCTGATGTGGTTTCTGTTTCTTATGCAAGGTCTTGATTGAATATTCTAACAGAATATTGAAAAGTAGTCTGGCATTTAACTACCTGCAAGAGCTTTGTCTGACAGAACTTGACTTGGGTGATTCAGAAGTATCTTGTTTCGCTTATGTCATGCTTCAAAAGTGTCCGTTCATCAAGAGTCTCAAATTATCAGTAAGTTAATTCAAGAATATATGTGCAACCTTTATATGTAACTCAAACTCCTTGATTCAGCCTTATTATACAATATGGGAAGCGTATAAAGAATAAGAATGGCGAATCCATAAGAATTTTCTAAACAATTTTGTTTAATTACTGTGTTTATACAACTTGTGTGCGATCTGTGTGCAGTTTACTCCTAGCACTTTTGAGCACAAGTCCAGTTATAATAATCGTGGTGATTATAAATTGGGATATCTTGTTAAAGTGGAAATCGAAGGTATTAGAGGATCAAGTTTGGAACTAAATTTGATTGAATATGTCCTCTCAATCTCAGTTGTACTCAAAGAAATGTTACTCAAGTTTACCGACACCACTTCAGAGGCTAATGTGTCGCGAGAGCTACTGCGCTTACCAAGGGAATCACCAGAGGCCAAACTTATATGTTTGTAACAACAGGGGAATTAACATAGGAATGTCCTGAATTAGCTTCTCTGTGTTGGTTACTAAGCATTAAGCATTCTTGTTTTCTTCCTTATTTCTAGAAATGGTAAAAAGCTCCACTAAGTTTCCTGAGTAGTATTTAAGTTACTGTAACCTTGAATGTTGAATCCAAAAATTGTGAAGCTTAAGTTACAACTTACAATACGAAAGGAGCTAATTAACATTTCGATGCTGCCAAAAAGTTTTGTTAGCTGATCTAGAGTTGTGTAGCTTCAAGCAGGGCCGGATTTTGACATGTGCATAAAGGTCTACAGCATAGGGCCACATTTTCTAGGGGCCTAATATTGTGGTTAAGCCCACCTAGAAAAAATCTAATATTTTTCTCAATTACTATGAATACTCCTTTATCTCTATCCTATTACTGATACTTCTTTCCCAAAGTTTCCAAAGTCACGCTTCTACTTATAATAGGGGCCTCATTTTGTTATAATAACAGGGCCACAAGAATCTAAAAAAGGCACTGGCTTCAAGTACTTCAGTTGAGATGAGTTTTGTTTGTGTGTTACAAAATGTATTACGATCTTCTCGTTTAGTAATCTTCATGTTCCTTAGTTAATCGTAACAGTTAAACTTTAAAGACCCTTTAACTATAAACTGGTGAAGTATCCCTGTTTCAAACTAAACTTAAGCTTCCATCACAATCATTTTTTAAACCAACTTATATATGCCCAAGTCAGAATGTTTCTTCCGAAGGAGTACCTTTGAATAATCATTTTTTTTGGTCCTACTACGAGGAGTTTCCCACCGCCTTTGGCGAATGGACTAATCTCCCGCGGGAGTTTGCATGGGTACCTCGAAGGGTAGCATCCCTCCCAGCTGGGTTTTTTCCATACCCAAGGCTCGAACCCGAGACCTTGATTAAGGAGTACCTTTGAATAATCATTGAGCATGAATCAATATTCTATATACTACAATGAAGAAAAGCCGATACGTTTTCGGTTCCAAAATTCAGTCCAACTACGTGCAGAAAAGGTAAAAGTAAATTATGATGGTCTAAGTAAAGGCAGAAAAGGTAAAAGTTGTAATGTTAATGCTTGCTGTGTGGAGCTCCAATTATGATGGCTTGGGCAGGGAATGAAAATGGAGAAAAGAAAAGAATTAACTTGATAGAGGATAATTAAATTGAGAGGATAATAACCACTCTCACACACTAAAAAGGGTTCTCAAGCACAAATTCGCTAAGAAAAAAGACTTGTATTTTTGTTGATGAACAAGTATGAAATACTTAAACATAAACAATACTGATTCTCATACAATTCGCAAGATAATTAGGGTCTGTTCTCCCCAACTTATTTTCAGTTCAGTTCAGTTCCGTTCCTAAATTATTATCATTACTATTAATTAGTTATAATTTAATTCAGTTCAATTCAATTGTTTTATGCCGAAGAGAACAGACCTTTAGTATGAAACCAATAGATAGGGAATAGAAATACTCGTAGTCTCAATCTTGGTATGAATATTAATACAATGACCAAGATAAATATAACTCTTAGGTTACGTCCTTTTCAACTTATTTTTGCTTATCTGAATTTATCTTATCTGAATTTTTTAGTTCTCATCATATTTTATCTTGACTTATCTGAACTTATTAGACCCTATTTTATCAGTGTATCAAACCTTATCTTTATTGAGCTGGATTAACTGAACTTATTAATCCTTATCTGAACTTATTTTTTCTTGTAAGGACCAAAATAAGATGAAGTACTCCGCTACGCTCAACTTTCCATTTTTACGTTTAGAATGCTCCTAAATCAATAACTAGGAGTAAATTGGTCAAAGTTCAGTACCAATGACTACTATTAACTCTCTTAGCCTTTATGTAAAACCAGAATTTTTTTTATTACAATCCCTTCTCAATGATATTGTTTACGCTATTGGAAACTGGTGACTATGGTGTACAAAATCTTTTTGATGTTGGAACAACTTTAGCTTCAGTCATATGATGCGTGAAGTCCAACCTCTTTGTTGGAAGATATTGGTATTTTGAAAGCAAGAAGGAAAATATATATGCGGGCATGAGGTCTATTCAATTTTTTTTTTAAAAAAAAAAAAATCTGCTCTCCTTGTGTCGTGAGACAGGGCTTATTCGTTCTCCTTGTATCGTGAGACAATGTATATTGATTCTCTTTGTACCGTGAGACAAGGTATATTGGTTCTCCTTATACCGTGCGAAAAGGTATATTGGTTCTCCTTGTGCCATGAGACAGAGTTTAATGTGTTGTGAGCGCGGTTTTGCTCAGAAAAACCAGTATTCGAAGAGAGCTATGCTCTGCTCAAGAAAAGTCAATATTTGTTGTGAGCGTGATCTTCTCAAGAAAAACATAAACACTACGGGTTCGAAGAAAATAACGTTCTCGTTTTCTTAAAATATTTGGTAGTTGAAAAGAATGGTGTGCTCATCCGAAAGGAAAAAAAATTGGCGGGTCATAAAAGAATGGTGTTCCCATCAATATCTCAGTTTAATTTGATTTGACTTAGTTTTTTTTGTTTCTCTAATTGTAACTTCGTGTTACTGCCGTTGCGATTGCGGGAGGGTGTTAGGATATATCTTGGTTCTATCTATCTAGAAGTATTACCTAGACATATATATATCTAGAAGTATTTATTTAGAGATAATATTTATCAGGGTTATCTTTAGTTTACGATATGTTTTCCTAGTTCAACCTAAATTAAGTTTAATATGATGTACTATAAATACCCTTTGAGTTAATAATAATTCCACCATTTTTTCCTTCAATCTATTTTGTCAATATCCTAAATCTATCCTAACAATTACCTTTTTCTAAGTTGCTAACCAGCTACTTGAAAATTTTATCCAAGTTTTGACGTTGCTGTCATTTGCCAATGGCTTCTTCCATATCTCTTGTAAAGGTTATAATCCCAAAAACTGAGCAAGATAAAATCAGCAATCTGCCAACTGAAGTAACTGACAACTAAGATGTGCGTGTTATCAAAAAAATGGAGGCTTAATTGGTTGTCTCTTCGGTGCCTTGTCTTCGATGAAACTTTTTGGAAAGAAAAATGTGACCAAGGAAATCATGATTGGCAAAATATCAGCGACATCATCAACCATATACTCTTCCATCATAATGGTACTATACATAAATTTCACCTATTTATACCAACGGATTTCGAAAGGTGGGACATTAATCTTAGTCGATGGCTATCTTTTCTTTCAAAAATTGGTGTAAAAAAGATCATTCTGAATAAGGGTTACCAATCTGCACAGATGCCTTCTTATATTTTTGCATGCAAAGACTTGGTGAAGTTGACTATACACAATGGTCTACTCAAAATTCTCCCACCTGATTTTAAGGGATTTGCTCATCTTCAAACTCTTGAAATGGTCTATATGTATCAATCTAACAAGGACATAATCACGAGTTTGATTGCAATGTGTCCACGACTTACTGAGTTAAGGCTTCTGTGTATGAGTGGCCAGCTGATTATAGATGTGCCAAGTCTTGAAAACTTAACTATTCAAGGTTTTATGTCCCGGCTAACTTTCAAGAACCTTCTCCGTCTTAGGAGATGTTCATTACGTTTGTATCCAGTAGGCTTCAGTTTATACAGAGATACATTTGAAGCCATCAAGATTCTTGCAACTTCATCTGAGCTTCAATACCTTCACCTTGGCAGCCAGACGTGTAAGGTATACTCCAGTATCCCGCACCTCATATTTTTTACTACTTCATATTTTAGTTAACTGATCTAGTTTCTCTCTTTTATGCAAGCTCTTGGCTGCGCGTGGTAGCATAAGTCCGCGTACTCTGTCTTTCAACCACCTGCAAGAGCTTTGTCTGATTGAACTTAATTTGGGTGATTTCGACGTACTTTGTTTCACCTTTGGCATGCTTCAATGTTGTCCCTTCATCAAGAATCTTAGGTTATCAGTAAGTAATTCAAGAATTATATATGTGCAATTTTCTTAAAAATGACTTTATCTCATTATCTTAGCCTTATTTGTAACATGGGAACAGTACAAAGAATAATAATGGCTAACCCAAGAGAATTTCTGAACAATTTCGTTCAATTATTTTCTTTTCATGCAACTTGTGTGTGATTGTGTGCAGATTGATACCATTGATGATAGCACTGTTAAGCACGATTCCAAATATAAGTACGATGATTGTGATGTATTTGAATATCTTGTTAAAGTGGAAATTGAAGGTATTACAGGATCAAGTGCGGTACTCAAATTGATTGAATATGTGCTCTCTGTCTCAGTTGTGCTTGAAGTTCTGTTGCTCAAGTTTACCAAAACTACTTCAGAGGTTAAGGTGTTGCAAGATCTGTTGCGCTTACCAAGAGCATCAACAAAGGCAAAACTTATTTGTTTGCAACAATAGAGGATCTATATGAATGTCCTTAATTAGCTTCTTTGTCTTGATTACCAAGCATTAAGCATCCTTGTTTTCTTCATTATTTTTTGTAATGGTCAAACTCTACTTTGTTTTCTGAGTTCTGTTTAAGTTATTGTGTTGAATCAACACTTTGATCCAAAAAGTTTGAAGCTTAAGTTACAATAAAAAAGGAGCCAATTAAATTCAACCAGCAAATATCAATTATTGTTAGTAAAATCGGTTCAATTAGTAAAAATCCGTGAATTTGTACAGGCACATGAGAGATTTTGTGATAAGAATTTTCACATAGAAATTATGAGTTTAAACCAATAAGAATTTATATACGTATTAATTAGTAAAAATAATTTCCGTTGAGTAATTACAAACAGCGGATAAAAATGTCAGTGGTTGTGTTATGTAGTCTACGTATATTCATGCGCAGGTTACTCAATCGCCAAACGCATTGTTGAGCACAAAATTATTAGCCCTTATTTCGTGAGTGTGTTTAATCTTATTTTTTCTTATTTTTACTGAATTGAACTTATCTTAGCTTATTATTCTTTTTTCGGTGTTGAAATGGTTGGCGGTCTCGAGAGAAGTCCGCCAAAGATTAGGGTTTGACTCCGCTAGTGAATAACTGCACAAGAAGCAAACGTGAACTACCCTCGGGGGGGATGCGAGAAACCCCTCCGACGCTCAAGTCAAGACGTGTCCAAATAGGATTTAGAGAGAGAAAGTAGAGAGAGAGAGATAAGAATTCGAGTGTGAGAGAACGTACACCGACAAGACAATGGGTATTAGTATTTATAAAATTCACCCGACAAGGTGCGTAAT
Organism: Beta corolliflora; assembly: GCA_947648045.1. Taxonomy (NCBI): domain Eukaryota; kingdom Viridiplantae; phylum Streptophyta; class Magnoliopsida; order Caryophyllales; family Amaranthaceae; genus Beta; species Beta corolliflora. Next base: position 322,954 of record CANSZD010000655.1, on the reverse strand, counting down.
CCTTTTACACGTGTACGGTCGTGGTGCTCCTGACAGTTGGGAAGATTCCCTTATTTTGTCTTGTTGGGCGACCGCTAACGTTGCCGGACCATATTGATGTGCTGACTTGTTAGAGTTGTGGGCGACATTTACAGTGTTCGCGTCCGTTATGACGTTCGCGGACTTACCACAGGGGTCCGCTAACGTACTTGGGTTATACCCATACAATTCTTTTATTAGACCTTATATGAACTAAAATTTTCTTATAAAAACTAAAAATAAGGTGAATAGAACATATCTTAAAGTACAATGTTAATGCTAAACTTCCATTTTTTATCTTTGGATAATTCGTCCAAGTTCAGCACCCAATGACTACTTAACTCCCTTAGATTGGGTCTTATAAAAAATAAGGTGACTTTTGACGTTCCAAAATCCAAAGCCAATCGTGCTGATGAGCTGATCACTTGAGAGTTGGTAAGCCATGCCATTATTGAATTATTTTTATCTAGAGTATGGCCCTGTTTTTTTGGGGTGAACAAAATTGAATTGAAGTGAAACGAGTTGAATTGATCTCAACTGAGTTAAAGTAAAACTGTGAGAGGAAAAGTAGCTCAATTAAACTGAAATTTTGCCTAAAAAACATGAATGTATATTACCTTCCTTTCTTAGTTGCTTATAAATTTTTAAACAGTTTTCGGGTTCAATCACTAGTAAAATAAAAAGATTGTTGCATTATTGAATTGTCCCCTCAAAAAAAAAACTTTGTCACGGTCTTACTGATAGGCAACAATAAGCTATGACCCTGTTCTCTTAAACTGAACTGAACTTATCTAAATTTATCTGAACCTATTAGACCTCATTAGTCCTTTTATTAAACGACATCTGAATTTATTAAACTTAATTTTGTGAGAGTGTCAAACATTATTTATGTTGAACTGAACTTATGTAAACTTATTATACTGTATTAGACCTATCTGAACTTATTTTAACTTATCTAAACTTATTTTTTCTAATAAGGACTGAAATAAGTTGAACAGAAGAGGGCCTATATGGGGAAAAAAAGACGCATTCAAGACTACGATTCTGTTTGACAACACATTTAAGTCACCTTAAATGAATAGGTTCTAAAAGTTCAAGTTACCTAAAATAAATAATCGTGTTTTGGGTAAGAGCTTAAATAAAATTTAAGCTCAAAAATTGACTGAAATTGAGTTGCTATCAAATATAGCATCTCAATTTAAGGTGCTGAAATTTTTAGCTACCTTATTAGTTCAGCTCATTTCCGCTAATTTTTCAGTTTCAGCTCTATGTCAGCTCATGTTCCCAAATATAGCCTACATGTTGCTAAATATTTTAATATATTGTCTGCTTTGATCTCGAGGAGTGGTAATACACTACAACTAGTGGTCAGCCTGACCATTATAAAGGATAATCGTGTTTATATACCCCTGTTTGTGTATCAAAGACACTTGTTATTTATAAATCAACCCATGTTTATTTGTTTGAAATACTTGTTATTACAAATCAACCTCTATATGTGTGTTAACTAGTTAAATGTTTGACAAAAAGCAAAACTGTAATCTTACACAAAAAAATAAAAGTTGCATCAATTAGCGTTTTTTCCTTTTGGGAGGGAGGTTTTTGTCATTGCTCTTTGATCACTACTCACACTCTCACTCTTTCCCCTCAGTCCTCCCTCCCACCCTCTATGTCCTAAACCGATCACTTTTTATATGGGAGATTTTACATTGTAATAAAATGAGCAATTATTAGTAGGTTGTAATGGCGGGAAAGTTAGTTAAAATTAGTTAGCTAGCTTTTTGAAATAATCCCTTAAATTTAGGAAGGTTGTTAGAATTGATTAGCTGGACATTATGTCAGCTTATAAAACAATTCAGTATTGTATTTGGACAAATTATGAATACATACACAAAATCCTCCTATCTTTCTCTATATCTCTCAACTCTTCTGTTATTCTTCTCTCTTCTTCTCTCTTCTTCTCTTATCTTTTTCTTCTTCATTTGAATCTTCTGTCATAATCTCCATTAAAGGTGAGCTAATCAGAGCTCCCTTATCAATTTTTCGTCGCCCTTCGCCGCTGTTGCCTCTCCTCCTCCCTTCTGTGATTGTCGACAACGAGTAAAGGTAACTCGATTTTCCCTCTTTTTTTTTGCAATTTTAGTTTTGTATTTGTTTCTATCGGAATCATATGATAGTGATTCAATTTTCACATTTCGTTAGGGTTTGTGAAAATCCTAACTAGCTGTCAAATGGCTTCTTTCCAATCTACTGAAAATTCTAAGCAAGCTATAATCAGCAGTTTGCCAACTGAAGTAACTTACAAAATCATGAAGCGTTTGTCACTGAAAGTGGCAGCTAAGATGAGGGTGTTATCAAGAAAATGGAGGCTTAATTGGTTGTCTCTTCAGTACCTTGTCTTCGATGAAACCTTTTGGAAAGAAGAATGTGACCAAGGAAATTATGATTGGCAAAAAATCAGCGACATCATCAGCAATATACTCTTCCATCATAATGGTCCTCTGCATAAATTTTACCTTTATATACCAATGTCGTCTCTTGGATGGCGGAACCTTAATGTTAGTCGATGGCTGTCTTTTCTTTCGCAAATTGGTGTATAAAATATCATTTTTAATAATCAGCACCAATTTGCACAGATGCCTTATTATATTTTTGCATGCAAATAGTTGGTAAAGTTGAGTATCTACAATTGTGTACTCGAAATTACCCCACCTGATTTTAAGGGATTTGCTCATCTTTAAACTCTTGAAATGTTCTATATGCATTAATCTAACAATGACATGATCACGAATTTGATTGCAAGTTATCCACGACTTACTTAGTTAAGGCTTATGTATATGAATGGCCTGTTTCAGCTAATTATAGATGTGCCAAGTCTTGAAAACTTAACTATTCATGGTGTTATGGTCCGGCTAACTTTCAAGAACCTTCTCCGTTTTAGGAGATAATGTTCATTACGTTTGTATTCAATAGGCTCCAGTTTACACAAAGATACATTTGAAGGCATCAAGATTCTTGCAACTTCATCTGAGCTTCAATACCTTCACTTTGGTGGCAATGCGTGTAAGGTACACTCCAGTAGTCCAGTATCCCGCACCTAACGTTAACAATCTTGTCTTTACAGTGCAGTGGAAAAATATGCTTCATGTTGTTATAACTCAATTTTCTATATTTTAGTTAACTGCTCGAGTTTCTCCTTCTTATGCAAGCTATTAGCTTTGGGTTGTACGATAAGTCCGTGATACGCTCAAGTTACACGTAGTATTTACGTAACTTTGGGTGCACTTTGCTAAGGGTTTGATTGTAATTGTTAACGTTCATGTTTTATTTAACCCTTAGCGGAAGTTCGGAGCTTTGCTAGATAATTGGTGTTAACGTCATGTATTCCGAGCTTCCAAGGTGAAGTGCATTTGAGCCGAGCAAAGCCCAAGCATCACCGCAAGCTAAGCATCACCACAAGCATTACCGCAAGCCAAGTTGCCAGTGCTCCATCATCGTAAGCCAGTGCGTGCTCGAAGCAAGCTGCCCAGCCCAGCTCTCGCGTGCACGCTCAACACCGCACGCCCAGCCATCGCAGCAAGCTACCGCAAGCCTTGCGCGCATGCTCGCCCAGCAGCCTCGCCCAGCAGCCTCGCCCAGCTGCCCAGCTCGAGCTCGCACCTCGCGAGCATGGTCGCACCTCGCGACCTGCTTGCTCGCACCTCGCGACCTTCTTCGCGAGGTGCGACCTGCTTTGCCCAGCTAATTCTGCGGTAGGCAGAACACCCTTCGCACGGTGCGACCTACTTCGCACCTCGCGACCCCTAGGTCGGTCTAAATGTCGGCTGATTTTTGAGCTTTAGTATAAATACTAAAGCTTGTTTTTGGACCTAGGGGGGCAGCAGCCACAAGGAGAGGGAGTTTCCAAAACTCCACTCCTCTCTTGTTGTCTTCACTTTTAGTTTTTATTTTCTAGTTTAGTTTTTGTAGATTTCAATTACGGGATTGGCTTATGCTATTCCGATTGTAGCTTGAACCGTTCTTGAACGAGATTAATATGGAGCTTCAAGCATTATTGTGAGATCTTTCCTCTCTTTCTATTTCCTTTGATTATGGTTTAATTTCTATGCTTGCTTTCTATGATTTTTGCATGATTATGCTAGGAACGTTACTAGTTTGATTGTGTAATTAATCTAATGCTAGATTTAAGAATAGAATCGGATTGTTTTATTCTTTTATCAATTGGTAGCAAACTAGGGAGTAGCTTAGATGCTGATCATCTTGGTTATTTCTTGGGGAAATTGAATTAACTGTTGAATGTTTATCGCTTGTATGGCGTTAGCAGGTCTGTTGGTTCTCTGTGTTTAGTGCTGCTATTGGATTGAACTTAGCCGCTATCGGACTAGGTTATCCTTTGGTTAGGGTTTTATAGTCACGCTGATCGTGCTATTCAACTAAGAATAAGGAGAACACGAGATTAATTCTCGACAATAGATAATTATGGAAATAATTAGAGTGGATGTTCAAGGATCGATAATGAATTGAAGTGAATGTTAATCGGATTCAAGATCTTCCTATAATTGATTTCTCATTTTGTTTATATGCTAGTTAGTTGTAGTTTAGTTATAAATCAACTTGAAACCCCCCTTTGTAATTATTAGTAGGTTTCTCGGCCCTTAGCTTAATCTAGGTTTCGAATCACGCTGAATATAAACTCGTCCCTGTTTCCCTGTGGATACGACCCCTACTTCCATTATACTACCTTAGTGTAAAAGAGAGTAGGAGAAATTTTATCTTTGGACCGGGCGCGGTGCACGACGACGACACATCCGCGCCCGCCCAAAATTTTGGCGCCGTTGCCGGGGAAACGGTGTTACTTGTTTGTATTTAGTGTGATTTTTGGATGGTATTGCTTGTGCTCTTTGTTTTTGGTTGGCCACTCTCTTGGGAATGGTTGATTGAAGCTTTTGACGGTTTATTGCTTGGTTATTGTCTAGCTTTAAATATTGATATTAATGGTCATGACTTGGATTAGCTAGAAGTACTACTAGTTGATGTTTGTTGTTGACTTAATGCTAGGTTTTGGGATATAATCTGATGTTATATGCTCAACCATGATGTAGTAAGCTAGGTACTAACGATGCATTGCAAGAGTTCTTCTCAATCAATTTTGCAGGTACTTGAAGTGGAGATTGACATGGAACCACTATTGTCACACATGGAGCACAATCCCAATGATTAAGCTTAAGGTATTAAGTCGAGCTCACGACTTTAAACAACAGCGCTTCTCGGGAGGCAACCCGAGACCCTTTTTATTTTCTTTCTTTTCCTTTATTTTTTTTCATCAAATTTCACCACCACAACAAATTTTCTTCCACCCACGGCCCACACTTACTAAAACGAACAACAACACATCTTAATCCGCTTGTAACCAAAATCCACAAAAGAAAACCCGTTGGGAGGACTTCAATAGCTAGGAGTTGGTAACACTAGAGGATTGAGATTGTTAATGTATCTTTTCGATCTCTTAAGCTAGGTGCAAATCTCAAAAATTCAAAACTTTTGAACTTGTCATTTGTTTGAGTGATTCGAGGGAGAGGGTTGTGAGTTGATTTATGAGATTTGAGTTGGTGTTGTTAAGAAGTTTGAGTTTGACGGATTGTTTGCCATGAGTTTTGAGCATTCGATCTTCGATTTACCCGATTTTCAAATTTCCCCCCTATTTTCAGTATACTTTTTCTTTTAATTGTCGACACATTGAGGACAATGTGTAGTTTAAGTAGGGGGGAGGGTATTCTCATTCTCATGTATCTATGTTGTATATATTACTTTCAATTTGAAAAAAAAAAAAATGATGAAAATGAAAAAAAAAATGAAAAAGAATAAAAAAAAAAAAAAAAGTGATGAAATGAAACCCGCTGAGTTGAAAACCCACAAGGGTGGGCGACTCAGGCAAAAATGGGGGCCCGGATAGGTTGAAAACCCGAAAGGGCAATCTATGCAAAAAAGTGGCTTATATTGAGCGGGTAAGATGGTGAGATGCAACCAAAAAGAAATGTGTGAAGCTAGGATGAAAACCCGAAAGGGCTCCTAGGCAAAATGAGAGATTAAGAGAGAATTATACACTTTGAAAACTCATTTGCCGGAGATGGTGTCATAAGGTTGAAAGCGTTTTCGGGTTGGTTTGGTTATTTCATCCTTGATTTTGTGAAGTTTTGTTTTGGCTTTCACATTCTTTTGGTTGATTGTTTGTTTTTGGGAGTAAGCATGGAATTTATCCCTTTTTGTCTTCATTCCATGGCTTGCTATTTTAAATTAATTGTTGTAGTATTAGTTTTAGTTTATCTTTTGAGGTTTTAGGAGAGTTGTCATTTTGATTGTGGCGTTGGAGTGGGTTCAACTCCTTTGAGATCCTTCAGGATTTGAGCTCACATTTTGGTTGTCGTTTGCTGGTTATTGTTGTTGTCGCGTCTTTGTATACTTCAGGTGAGCTTGAATCTAAGTGTGGGGGAATCATCATCCCTTACGTTTAGGTTTTGAGCGTATTTCATTAAGATGTGATGATGATGATGTAGTTGGTGGAAAGAGAGGTTGGTGTTGAGAACTTGGGTGATGATTTAATTGGTGATCCTCATTTTGAGTTTACTCGAGGTCGAGTAAAGTTCAAGTGTGGGGGTATTTGATACGCTCAAGTTACACGTAGTATTTACGTAACTTTGGGTGCACTTTGCTAAGGGTTTGATTGTAATTGTTAACGTTTATGTTTTATTTAACCCTTAGCGGAAGTTCGGAGCTTTGCTAGATAATTGGTGTTAACGTCATGTATTCCGAGCTTCCAAGGTGAAGTGCATTTGAGCCGAGCAAAGCCCAAGCATCACCGCAAGCTAAGCATCACCACAAGCATTACCGCAAGCCAAGTTGCCAGTGCTCCATCATCGTAAGCCAGTGCGTGCTCGAAGCAAGCTGCCCAGCCCAGCTCTCGCGTGCACGCTCAACACCGCACGCCCAGCCATCGCAGCAAGCTACCGCAAGCCTTGCGCGCATGCTCGCCCAGCAGCCTCGCCCAGCAGCCTCGCCCAGCTGCCCAGCTCGAGCTCGCACCTCGCGAGCATGGTCGCACCTCGCGACCTGCTTGCTCGCACCTCGCGACCTTCTTCGCGAGGTGCGACCTGCTTTGCCCAGCTAATTCTGCGGTAGGCAGAACACCCTTCGCACGGTGCGACCTACTTCGCACCTCGCGACCCCTAGGTCGGTCTAAATGTCGGCTGATTTTTGAGCTTTAGTATAAATACTAAAGCTTGTTTTTGGACCTAGGGGGGCAGCAGCCACAAGGAGAGGGAGTTTCCAAAACTCCACTCCTCTCTTGTTGTCTTCACTTTTAGTTTTTATTTTCTAGTTTAGTTTTTGTAGATTTCAATTACGGGATTGGCTTATGCTATTCCGATTGTAGCTTGAACCGTTCTTGAACGAGATTAATATGGAGCTTCAAGCATTATTGTGAGATCTTTCCTCTCTTTCTATTTCCTTTGATTATGGTTTAATTTCTATGCTTGCTTTCTATGATTTTTGCATGATTATGCTAGGAACGTTACTAGTTTGATTGTGTAATTAATCTAATGCTAGATTTAAGAATAGAATCGGATTGTTTTATTCTTTTATCAATTGGTAGCAAACTAGGGAGTAGCTTAGATGCTGATCATCTTGGTTATTTCTTGGGGAAATTGAATTAACTGTTGAATGTTTATCGCTTGTATGACGTTAGCGGTGTCCGTTGGTTCTCTCGTGTTTATTGCTGCTATTGGATTGAACTTAGCCGCTATCGGACTAGGTTATCCTTTGGTTAGGGTTTTATAGTCATGCTGATCATGCTATTCAACTAAGAATAAGGAGAACACGAGATTAATTCTCGACAATAGATAATTATGGAAATAATTAGAGTGGAGGTTCAAGGATCGATAATGAATTGAAGTGAATGTTAATCGGATTCAAGATCTTCCTATAATTGATTTCTCATTTTGTTTATATGCTAGTTAGTTGTAGTTTAGTTATAAATCAACTTGAAACCCCCCTTTGTAATTATTAGTAGGTTTCTCGGCCCTTAGCTTAATCTAGGTTTCGAATCACGCTGAATATAAACTCGTCCCTGTTTCCCTGTGGATACGACCCCTACTTCCATTATACTACCTTAGTGTAAAAGAGAGTAGGAGAAATTTTATCTTTGGACCGGGCGCGGTGCACGACGACGACACATCCGCGCCCGCCCAGTCCGCTTACTCTGCCGTTCAACCACCTGCAAGAGCTTTGTCTGACTGAAATTGAGTTGGGTGATTTCGACATATTTTGTTTCACTTTTCGCATGCTTCAATGTTGTCCCTTCATTAAGAATCTCAAGTTATCAGTAAGTATTTCAAGAATATACCTGCAATTTCCTTTAAAAAGAACTTGTTAGGACTCTAAATATTATATGTGTATGATTAGGATTATCATATGTGTTAGGACTCTGGTCCGTAGGATGTATAAATAATTTATTGTGATGAATGAGAAAGATGACCGAAATGGAACCTAATTTAACATGGTATCAAGAGCCAATTGAGATCTTGGGTCAAAACTCTAAAATATTATTCTCTCTTATCGGTGGGTTCGAATTTCAAACCCACCGGCCGGATATATTCTCATAAAGTTGAGATATTGTGAGAGGGGAAATTGAACCACAAACTAGAAAAATCTTGCGAGCATTTGCCAACTGCGGAAATCATAAGTCATTTAAAGAAGCTATGAAGCATGAAGGGTGGCGTGAAGCCATGGAGGCTGAGATAAAGGCTCTGGATGACCAAGGCACTTGAAATTGCAACCTCTTCCTCCTGGCAAGAAGGCCTTGGGGAGTAAGTGGGTGTATACGGAAAAATATGATGAGCAGGGAAAATTACAGCGGTTGAAGGCCAGATTAGTTATATTTTGTCATCATCAGGTGGAAGGAATTGATTATAATGAAACTTTTTACCCCTGTAGCAAAAATGACAACAGTTCGTACTTTGCTGGCTATTGCAGTTGTGAAAAAGTGGGGTATTCATCAAGTGGATGTCCATAATGCATTTTTACGTGGTGATTTGGAGGAAGAAGTATATATGAAAATTCCTCCTGGTTTTCAGGATAGAATTACTAATCTAGTGTACAGGATGAAAAAATCGTTGCATGGTTTGAAGCAGGCACCTAGGTGTTGGTTTGCAAAATTGGCCACTGCTTTGAAAGCCTATGTGTTTAAGCAGCCTTATTCTGACTTGTTCACTTTGACCAGGAAAAATATTCAGCTGAATGTTATTATCTATGTGGATGATATGATTATTGCAGGAAATGATTAGGGAGTTTTACTGAACTTCAAAGCTTACCTTGGAAAATGTTTTAAAATGAAGGATTTAGATGCTTTGAAATATTTTCTAGGCCTTGAAATTGCCAGGGGGCCGCAGGGAATTTTTATGAATCAACGAAAGTATGCCTTGGATATCATATCTGAGGTCGGCTTACTTGGTGCCAAGCCAGCCGAGTTTCCTATGGAACAGCACCATCAGCTCGCTTTGGCTGATGGTCCTTTGTTTGATGATGCAGAGAAGTATAGCAGATTGATGGGCAGGTTGATTTATCTTGTTGTTACTAGGCCTGATCTGGCCTATTCTGTTCACAGTTTGTGCAGGCTCCTAAAATTGTTCATTGGGAGGCCGCTATGAGAGTGGTTAGATATTTGAAGAAAAATCCAGGACATGGAGTATTATTTCGTTCTGATAGTGATCTCCGCCTCGAAGGGTGGTGTGATATTTGAAGAAAAATACAGTGTCTTGTTCCTCTGCGGAAGCAGAATATTGTTTTATGACTACTATAGTTTGTGAATTAAAGTGGCTTAAGTGGCTACTAGGTGATCTTGGAGTTCATCATCCTGCAGGGATGAGATTATATTGTAATAGTCAATCTGCGTTATATATTGCCAAGAATCCAGTGTTTCATGAACGTATTAAACATATTGAGCCTGATTGTCATTTTGTTCGTGATGCAGTGACTGAAGGTCTAGTGAGTCTGTTATATGTTCCTACTAAGTTCCACTTGGCAAATATTTTTACTAAATCACTTGGTCGGACTCAATTTGAATTTTTGTTGTCCAAGTTGGGCGTTTGCAATTTACACGCTCCAACTTGAGGGAGGGTGTTAGGACTCTAAATATTATATGTGTATGATTAGGATTATCATATGTGTTAGGACTCTGGTCCGTAGGATGTATAAATACTTTATTGTGAGTGATGAATGAGAAAGATGATTGAAATTGAACCTAATTTAACAGTTTGCAACAATAAAATATATCTATATGAATATCCTTAATTAGCTCCTTTGTCTTGGTTACCAAGCATTAAGCATCCTTAGCTTGCTTTCTTCATTATTTCTTGTAATGGTAAAAACTCTACTATGTTTTCTGAGTACGGTTTAAGTTGTTGTATTAGATCAGTACTGTGATCCAAAAAATTTGAAGCTTGAGGTACAATAGAAAAGGAATCAATAAAATTCAATCAGCAAATATCAGTTTTCGTTAGTTAAAATTCGGTTCAATTAGTAAAAATCCGTAAATTGTACAGAAGAAAAACATGAGACATTTCGTGATAAGAATTTTCACATAGAAAATATGAGTATAAACGAATAAGAATGTATATACATATTAATTAGTAAAAATAATTTCCGTTGACTTATTAAAAACAGCGGATAAAAATATCAGTGGTTGTGTTATGTAGTCAATGTATATTTGTGCTCAGGTTACTCAATCGCCAAACGCATTGTTGAGCACAAAATTGTCTACAATGAAAATTATAAGTTGGAACAATCTTAGTAAGGTTGAGATTAAGGGTATTACTGGGTCAATTGTGGAGCTCAAATTAATTAAATTTATGCTTGCTATCTCAGTTGTGCTTGAGGAATTGTTATTCAAGTGTGCTAATCTTGACACAAAATCAGAGCTGATGGTGTCCACGAAAGCTGTTGAGGTTACCAAGAGCGTCAACAAAGGCAAAACTTGTGTGTTTAGCGCAATTGAGGAGCATTTAGGAATAGCCGGAGATCATTGATACATCGACCCGCTAGAAACAGACAATTAAAAAATAATTAACTTGTGTGTTTAGCGCAATTGAAGAGCATTTATGCGAAACTTTCCATTTTACGTTCGGAATGCTCCTAAAACAATAACTAGGACTAAGACCCTTCAGTTCAGTTCAGCTACTTTCTTCTCACAGTTTTATTTCAATTCAGCTCATTTCAGTCCAGTTCAGCCCAAAAGAACAAAGCCTAAAATCGGTCAAAGTTTAGTATCCAAAAACTACTATAAACTCCCTCCCTCAAATTGGGAGTTATAAAAAATAATGCTGCTAGAGGTAGTCCATTAAATTGCAAATCCGTTCCCAAGTAAACAAATGTTCATTATAACTAGACTAAGGCTATGTTTAGTTCACCTTATCTTTACTGATCTGAACTTATTTTTTCATAGAACATGTTATTATTACTTTGTATTTCATTACTAGTATTACTATTACTATCATTTTATTACTATGTACAACTTTTAATAATAATAATAATAATAATAATAATAATAATAATAATAATATAATAAAGAAAAATTGCCAAAAAAAAACCTTTTAAAGGTTCAATTTTGCGAAAAAAAACCTTATAAAGATACTTTGCGAAAAGAAACCACAAACTTAATTTTTCTTGCAAGAAGAAACCTATTCCCATTTTCCGGTATATAATGGCAAAATGGTAAATAAAGTTAACGGAAACTTAACACCGTTAGTCATTAAGGGTATTTGGTGCATTTTATGCAAATGACAAGGGCATCTGGTACATTTCCGAAACAACGAGGTGCACAGTGCATTTCGTGAAACCTCGTGCATGCTGGTGAAAAAACCATAAAATTAACCTTGATAGTGGTCAGACTAATCAAAAAACTTATATGAACCGGTTCACAATAACTTACTGTATACAAAAATCATATGATATATTCAGTTTTTGTATGATATAATCACCTTTTATATAGTCATTTTTTATATGACATAGTCAAATTTCATATGATATAGTGAGTTTTTTTTTTCTAATACACTAATCTATTTTTATGTAATAAAGTCAATTTAGATATGAAATAAATTATTGTAAAACCAGTCTACCCAACACATTAGTGTTTTATTATTGCTCTTTGATCATTACTCCTCACTCTCACTCTCCTCAGTCCTCTCTCTCTCTTCCGTGATTGTCGACAGAGAGTAAAGGTAACTCAATTTTTTCCTTTTCTTCTGTGTTAGGGTTTTGGAAATTTTGCAATTTTAGCTTCGTATTTCTTTCTGATTTTCGTATTTAGTTAGGGTTTCTGAAATTCCTCAATTATATCTCCTGATAAATCTAAGCAAGATATAATCATCAAGTGCTAGTCACACATTCTGAGTAATTAAACAAGATTAATTTTTTTTAGTATTTAGAAAGAGGAAATCTTTTGAGTGAGATACTTATTATTTCTTGTAATATAAGTCTTTAATAGGATTATATATATTAGGTGATCATCTTCAAAAAAAAAAAAAAAAAAGAGAAAAAAAAAGATAAGTTGAAGTTTTTAAATCTTTATATCAATTGGTGAAGCACGAAACACACGAGGAAATCACGCTACAAGGGTATGATTTATTATTCTATGATTAGTATTAGTTTATGTATAAGATAGGCATTTCATGTTAGAAAACTGTTCTCCGAAATTCTGTTAATTGCCCCAAAGTTCCTATAATTTGTAATTTTGTATGATGGGTTTGTAGCTTTGTTCAAATTTGAGTTGTCAATCAATTGGGATCTGCATTGAAGTGTCCGTTTTTTAATAGTTGTACCAAACACATTTTAATACCTAGCTATGCACAAATTAGTAGTATCAAAAGTCAATATGATACATGTCGTAAATTCTATTGGAACGATAATAATCAATCTCACACACTCAAAACTCAAAAGTGCTCCCAAGCACAAATCCGCTAAGAAAACAAAGACTAGTACTCCATGTGTTCTATACTATAGTGTTTGTTTTCTTTTTGGGTGTCTCAAAATATTGTTTTTGTTTATTTTTTTAAAATTTCACATTTTTTCCATGATTTGCCTAAATAACCTTGCCACCATCATTATTTGCTTCTAGAAATTAGTTTTTTTTTTCCTTTGCTTATTCAAACCAAGTGTTGAATTAGTCATACATTTAGTGATTTTTCACTCATTCATTATTATCCCCTCTCTCTCCCAAAATCAATTTTCTCCCATAATATTAATTGTTTATCATTTGATGTCCACTTATCTTAATTACCATGAAAAATGATAAACAAACAGTATATTATGGGACGGAGGGAGTTTTGTTTATAAATCATGAACAAGTATGATATGCTTAAACATAAACAATACTAATATTGTACAATTCGTAAGACATTTTTCTTTTTTTATTGTAGAAAGAGTCACAGGGACGAGATGATATAGACGACATTTTATACAAGGTGTTGATGTCCTAAACCGGAGTCAATAGCCGCGCCTTCCTCACCCCCCACTCTCTCGTATCCCTCCCTCTCAATTTTGCCGCTGAGGACAACCCCCTACAACAAGTAAAGGTAACTCGATTTTTCCTCTCTTTTTTTGTGTTAGGGTTTTTGTTATTTGCAATTTTAGCTTCGTATTTGTTTCTGTCGGAATCATATGATAGTGATTCGATTTTCGTATTTCGTTAGGGTTTGTGAAATTCCTCACTTGCTGTCAAATGGCTTCTTCCCAATCTCCTGTAAAGTCTAAGCAAGATATAATCAGCAGTCTCCCAACTGAAATAACTGACAAAATCATGAAGCGCTTGCCACTGAAAGTGGCAGCTAAGACGAGCGTGTTATCAAGAAATTGGAGGCTTAATTGGTTGTCTCTTCGGTTCCTTGTCTTCGATGAAACCTTTTGGAAAAAACAATGTGACGAAGAAAATTATGATTGGCAAAAAATGAGCTGACATCATCAACAATATACTCTTCCATCATAATGGTACTATACATAAATTTCACCTATATATACCAAGGGGTTCTCAAATGTGGGACATTAATCTTAGTCGATGGCTGTCTTTTCTTTCCAAAACTGGTGTAAAAAAGATCATTTTTTATACTCTTCACCAATTTGCACAAATGCCTTCTTATATCTTTGCATGCAAAGAGTTGGTAAAGTTGAGTATCTACAATTGTATACTCAAAATTCCCCGCCGATTTTAAGGGATTTGCTCATCTTCAAACTCTTGTAATGTTCCGGATAAATCACTCTAACAATGACGTAATCACAACTTTGATTGCAAGTTGTCCACGACTTACCGAGTTAAAGCTTCGTCTATTTATGGCCTCAATCCGATTATAGATGTGCCAAGTCTTGAAAACTTGACTATTCAAAGTGCAAATTTAAGGGGGCTAACTTTCAAGAATCTTTACCGTCTTAGGAGATTTTCATTATTTGTGTATAGTATAGACATCGGAGTAAAAAAAGATATATTTGATGCCATCGAGATTCTTGCAAGTTCATCCGAGCTTCAAGTACCTTCACTTTGAAGGCTTTACGTGCAAGGTAAATTCCAGTACTCCACACCTAGAAATTTAACAATCTTATCTTTGCACTGCAGTGGAAAAATATGCTTCATGCTTCTATAACTGTATTTTTATATATGAAATAAAATTTACATTATATTTTAGTTAACTGTTCTAGTTTCTCTTTTTTATGCAAGTTCTTGGCTGCGAATTATACGATAAGTCCGCGTACTCTTACGTCCAAGTTCAACCACCTGCAAGAGCTTTGTCTGACAGGACTTAAAAATTTGGATGATTTCAACCTATTTTGTTTCACCTTTGACATGCTTCAATGTTGCCCCTTCATCAAGAAGCTTAAGTTATCAGTAAGTAATTCGAGAATATATGTGCAATTATCTTTAAAAATACTCAAACTCATTATCTTAGCCTTATTGGTAACATGGGAAGAGTACAAAGAATAAGAATCCCAAGAGAATTTCTGAAGAATTTTGTTCGAATACTTTGTTTATGCAACTTATGTGTGATTGTGTGCAGGTTAAAACTCTTGCCAATAGCACTGCTGAGCACAGTTCGAAATATAAATACGATGTTTGTTTCATATTGGAACATCTTGTTAGAGTGGAAATTGAAGGTATTACAGGATCATGTGCGGAGCTCAAATTGATTGAATATGTGCTCTCTGTCTCAGTTGTGCTTGAAGTTCTGTTACTCAAGTTTACCAAAACTGCTTCAGAGGTTGAGGTGTTGCGAGAGCTATTGCGCTTACCAAGAGCATCCACAAAGGCAAAACTTATTTGTTTGCAACAGTAGAGGATCTATATGAATGTCCTTAATTAGCTTCTTTGTCTTGGTTACCAAGCATTAAGCATCCTTGTTTTCTTCATTATTTCTTGAAATGGTTAAAATTCTACTGTGTTCTCCAAGTACTGTTTAAGTTATTGTATTGAATCAATACTTTAATGCAAAAACTTTGAAGCTTAAGTTACAATAGTAAAGGAACCAATGAAATTCCAAGGCTGCACAAAACTTCTGAGAATAAAGGCATACTCTATCCAGTATCTTCACTCACTGTCAGAATTTTGAGTAGAATCATGCAAGGTCTCTCAAGAATACTAAACCAGTTTGTATGTTCTTTGAGCGTGTGTCTGCTCATATGCTGTGAACAAGCATAGTAGCGCAGCTGTTCGAGCACTCAGAGGATGTGGGTCGGAATCCTACATAGGCAAAACTAAACCAAAAGGAGCACAACAAGCAGTTTCACTAGGTCAGTGTGACACACTCTGAGGATTTGTTTGGATGCATATTTGTGTTGTGTTTGTAGTTTTGTTCAAATTTGTCTGTCAATCAAATTGAATGTGCATTGAAGTGCTTGGACATGTTATCAATATACGTCCTCCATTATTTTTTAATAGTTGTACCAAAAGAACTTGACACGTTTGCCAATCTACAGCTTTGAAAAGGTATAAGCTTTCTATAAAAAGAAATGTAGGGAGTAGGATAACGAAGTAAGGATACTTGAATATCCTCCTCCACTAGTTTTCACCAACTCAACTTCACTTGCTTCTAATATTCTAGGTAACTGTTGGTTCAGATTTCTTCAAAAACACTGGTTTCGTGTCGATCACATCCAACATTCAACATCTTTGCAGTAAAAAAATTAGATATCCTGTTAGATAAGAGTGTGTGCCAATCATAATTGATTTTTGCTTATCATATGTTTGGGAGTCTGATAGCAAGTCCGCTGCTGAGACTTGAACAATCCCACTCCATTAGGCATCTTGCAACTTCAGTCTTCATGTGAGCTTCAATGCCTTTAGTATGGGAGTTGTTTTTTTTTTTTTTTGGGACTTCGAGAGTATGGGAGTTGTTTGTGTCAGGTAAAAGCCCACTGCTTTTATAATTATGTTATTGCAGGAAATTTATGTGATTTTCTTTTTGCTTTGCTTGCATAGATATTGTTTGGTCTCTTAATGTCATCTTTTTGGGGTGTGAAAATTACATGTAATACAGGATCAAATGCAGAGCAGAAATCCATTGAGTACGTGCTTTCTATCTCGGTAGTGCTCGAGTTTATGTTCTTCAAGTGTGGAAATCTTGATGCTAGACATAAAACTGTCAAGAGATGGGGTGCAGCTCTGAAGAGCATTAACAAAGGTGCATCTTGTTTGTTTAGAGCAGCAGAGGATCGACATACCGATAATTAGTTTGCCTCAGTTTATTCGAATGATTAAAACCTACTTTGTGCCATCTTTTAGTGGATTTGTTGGACCAATATAGAATTGAATCTATACCTTGCTCTGAATAGTGAATATGGCTAACTGAAAGTTAAAGTATTGCTTGTAACTTATGTATGAGATAAAGATATAACTAAAAGTTGCAGACTGCAACTTCATTACAGTTGAATGGTATCTTACTAATACCATTATCTATCTTATAGTACAATGTTTCCAGTGAATCAGAGGACAAGGCCTATTAAATTCTAAGTAATAATCCCTTTCTTTTTAAGTAAGAAACAAAAAAAATAGGAAGTAGGTATGCCTTCTCTCAAGGCAGTAACCTATTTTATCTAGAATTATAAGATAAGGAAAATCAGTAAATTGAGCTAAACTAATCTCTGTGTGGTACAGGCCTTGATGAGCGAAAGAGGCAAGCCTGTCTGCGACCCTATTAGCTTCGTGATAGATATGGTGAATGCGGATGATATTTAAATTTAGCAAGAATCACATATGCACAAATTCAGATGGCTGCAGGCCTTCCATCTTTTCTGGGATCACTTACTGCAATAAGAGTACCGATATTTGTGTTACCAACATAATGCTTTCTAGTTTTCCTGCCTAGATCAACTGAATTTTCGAATGTCTGAACAATAAGCTGGCAAATTGCTCCAATTCCTATTGGCTTCAATTGGTGACCTTTCTCTTCCAAGAAAACCATTTTTTCTTCTGAAAGTTCAATGTGCTCCCCATCAATCACTGTCACGTTCTCGTATGAGACTACATTCGGAATCAGCTGCACAGCATCAAGAATCAGCAAAAAGATCAGATTGGGCACCTGATCAGATTTTTTAAACTAATTCTGATAGATTTTGGGTGAATTTCTGACAATAAAGAAAAAGTGAAAAATGAAACCTTATGATACACTCTTGGACTTTGGACAGCAGTGAGAGGGTCCATTCCCTGAACAAAATGGTTAAGAAAAACCTGGACTACTGCTGGAATTATGTTCATCCCACCACTACCACCAATGACTCCAGCCAACTGATCATCCTGTCAATCAACCAAATAGGAAACACGATCAAAATTCTCTGAACGGAAATTCTAAAAAAAGGGAAATTTACTAGATAAACATTTCCTTGTATCTTACCTTGAGAATAACAAGAGGAGTCATAGAAGACAAGGGCCTTTTTCCTGGTTGTATGAAATTTGCAGAAGCAGGAGGAAGATTGTCAGAACTTACTTCTGTAGGAGTTGAGAAATCATCCATCTCGTCATTCAACACAATCCCAGTAGAAGGGGACAACACCCCGCCTCCAAATGGATAGTTCACTGTTGTTGTTACGGACACTGCATTTCTCTCTGCATCGACAATGCAGAAATGACTCGTTCCATGATCTTGTAGCTGAGACCACCTGCAGATTCAAGTATATAGTAGCAATGAGAACTTCCCACCACATATTCTTTTCTTTTTCCTTTTTTAGGGTAGTTAAATATCCTTCCTTCTGTACCTGCTCAGATAGTATTCAGGAGGGAAAGTTGTGTTGTCATATATCTTGTGCCAAATTTCCTCTGCAAAAGATTGGGAAGTCATGTCGGACATATACTTAGTAACGTTAACAAAAGCAGGGTCACCCAAGTTCATTCTGATGGCAAACATATGCTTCATTGCCTCAATCAATCTATGTAACCCTAACGATCCTTCAATTGCATTGGCACTCCCATACTTGTTTAGTATGTTTAAAATCTGTTTTGCACCAAAACAAAGAGAAGAGAAGTTCTTTAAGTTGCCAACAAAACAGAATGTGATTAGAACCACAATCTGAACAGTTTTGCTTGACAGGTATGCGCTACTTTCTCAGTTCTTAGTTCTTAAAAAATTACAAACTTCCTTAGTCCTTAACCTTTTTTGAGCATAAATTCTTATTAGTATAAACTTTCAAAAGAAACACTGTCATGTAGGATATTGTTCGATACGTCTCAATGTGTATATACAAAATATCAACTTTCTTTTAATAATTTTTCGTTAATACGTAATAAATATATTAATTGTCAATGTGTGTCTTGGAGACTGCAAAAGGCAAATGTACAGTTTATTATGGGACGGAGGGAGTAATAGATTGGTAAGGAAGAGTGTTTACAAGTGACCTATCCGAAGAGAGTGAGAATTTGCTATATGATTTTTCTGTTAAATATAGTGCTAGGTTTTCAGTAGCTAAGAGCTCTTACCATGGCCATTCCCAGGGTTCCACTTGAAGGAGGGGGCATTCCCAGAAGTTTGAACCCCATTACATCAACTGCCAAAGCATCGGTTACTTTCACTTTGTAATTCCTTAGATCCTCCATTGTCAGTATCCCGCCTGCCTCTCGCACATCCCTTACTAACTTCTCGCCAACTGTGCCATTATAGAAGGCCTGTGGCCCTTGTTCTGCTATTGCCTGTAAGCTATCTGCAAGCTTTACATTGTAGCATATGTCTCCTGTTTGTAAGAGCCTCCCATTTGGTGCAAACACTTTCCTTAAGCCAGGATCAGCCTTAATTATGTCCTCATGTTTTAAGATGTCGTTTCCTAGATAGGGAAGAACCTCGAAGCCATTTTTTGCAAGCTGTATGGAAGGTTGGAATAGTATTGTCCATGAAAGCCGCCCATACTTCTTCCATGCTTCGTGAAGACCAGCCAACTCACCTGGTACACCCATCGACAAGGGGCCTAAAATCTTTGCCCCGGGATCATTTTTGTACATGTTCTGTTTTTATTACAAGAAATACAAAATGTCAAGTCATCATTCTGGAAGCATATGATCTATCAGATGCATAACAGGCTTAAGTACGGACTTTCATTTATCTTAGTATAATGAAAATCGTGTTCTAGTCAAGCAAATGGAGAAGAAAGGTAATACTGGAAGGGAACCTCAGAAGCAGATGAAGGAGCAGTTTCTCTCATATCAAATGCTAGAGCCTCAGAGGTTGATGCAGACCTGACAACCATGAAAGCGCCACCTCCTATCCCACTAGCCATGGGATTTACTACCCCCACACACAATGCAGTTGCAACAGCAGCATCAACTGCATGGCCTCCCTGTCGTAGCATAGATACTCCAACGTTTGAGCAGCGGCCATCATCAGCTGCAACAACTCCTCTGTCTGACTCCACAATCTCCGGGTTGTCAAATTGCGCTTTTCCATTGAACCTTTGCTCTGTAGTTACAAACCAAGAAGTCTTGCTGCTCCCAAAAGCAAGGCCTAGAGTTAGGCATATACAGAAAAGAAGGATTAAGTTCTTAGGAACTTTCATCTATTGAAGTTGAGATACAAGTATTGTAGTTAAAATTATGCTCAAAACACTTGATCAGCCTCAGACTTCATGGTCATTTTTAAGTAATCCATGAATATATAAACATATGAGGTCTATTTCAATAAATTTGACAAACAAGTTGTTCAGAAACAAAATTCTAGAGGGGCAAGTAACTAATGGATAGATTGTACATACAAAGTTGCACACTTCACAATGTCAAATTTGTTAGTGTTTAATTCACACTGCCGTCTTATGAGACTTGTCTTGTATTCAAATTTGAGTGATAATGTTATAAGAAGCTAGTAGACGAGAATTTATGAACCTGGACCACAAAGACAGCTGTGTGCATTGTGAATCCTTCAAACTAAGAGTTTGATAGAATTTATACTTTCTCAAACAAGCTTTTCATATCTTTCATAGTAATTTCTCTAGTTGAGAGGAATTACTACTAAAACATGTTTTCAGCAAGATTTTTGCATTTGCAACATAAAGCACAAGGGCAAAAACTACTTTGTTTTTTACATAGAAAAGTATGAGATATTGAACTTTTTAGAAAAATTGTGGAGTTTGTTTGGTTGACAAAATCATTGAAAGTTGCACTTCTTGTGAGATTCCACTTCCAGTAAGAATCATGAAGTTTCTTATCTAGTCCATAAGTGGAAGTTTCTAGAAAATGAAAAACTGTGGAGTTGTTGGGTTGACAAGATAATAGGAAGTTAGCAGTTTTTACCAAATTCTACTTCCTACACAACGGAGGAAGTTGCTTACCTAGTCCTTAAGTGAAACTTCTTTTTTACTTATGTAAAAAGTTCTCTATGATCAACCCAACAATCTTTTCCACCTCCTAAAAAACGAAACTACGAAAAAGAATAACACCCTCTAGGAAACGTACTTTCTATGTTCAACCAAATGACCATAAAATAGGTTTGTAGAAGTTTATACATGTTTGTTACCTAACACCTACAATTATTTTCTTATAAAATAAGTCATCAAATAAAGTATAGTAAAGATTTATATGGGTCCTGTTTTCCTGTAGACTGTAGATAGACAAAACTCATTTATTGGTTCTGACCTTCTTTTGTTAGGTATTTACAGTCTACAGAACCAACATGTTTCTTTGAATCCTTTCCTTCTACCTCTCAATTAACAAGAAAATTAGATATAACTGTCATTTCTCAAATTTCATACCATAGAATCAAGTAATCCAAAATAGAAAAACTTCACTTTGATCATTTAGTTCATGGGTAAGATTCAAAAGACTCTCTTTCACATCAGAAATCAAAGAAAAACTCTTTTATTTCCAAACCAGAAGAGATATAAAGCCTTAAACTTCATACCCACAAACAAAAAATAATAAAATTCAATTTATAAAGGAGAAAAAAAAGTCAACACAGCAAAGAATGATAAATAATTCAGGAAAGTTACAAGAACTAATAATAAGTTTACTCACCTGTAATAGTTAGCAATGCAAGAAGTGAAAAGACAGCTTTACCCCAAGAAATAACCTTTGATCTTTTATGGTTGCCAAGAAGAGGACTTTCTGTGCTTCCAACACTCTCCATTGCTGCAACAAGATGAAAGACAGAGATAACCAAGAAAAAACGTGGAGAGTTATAATTGGCAAAAATCAGGAAAACATTTAAAATAAGCCACACTTTTATTGAATAAGAGTGGTTGAATTGGTACTGGATTGTGTGTACAAGTGAGGTGGAGGATATTATATTTTTTTTGTTGTTGCTTGTTATGAATATCATGATTCAGTATGGTAGGGACAGGTTAACAATCATGAATCTTTGAAGAATATAGTAGTGTAATTTATTACTTCCTCCATTTAGAAGTATTTGTGTCATTTACATGCTGTTTAATATTGTTGTTAGATGATTTATATTTTTAAAACATAATCATATGGAATGTTGTTAGATCAATATATTTTTTTTAATATCAATTTTATAATTTTTATTTATAGATAATTAAAGATATGAATGTTTGATATTATATATTTACAAGTATGAAAATATAAAATGGTACAAGTGAGGTTGAGGATATTGGCCCTGTTTGGCAAATAGAGTTTAGAGTTTAGAGTTTGCTGTCAGAGTTTTAACTTTTTGTTAAGCAGATTTGACAGCTAATTTGACAACTTTTTTTTATAAAGGTGTTTGGTAATAATTAACTGATTGCTAAAAGCTTATTGTCATTTATTTGTGTGAAATGACATTTATAGACATTTTAATACATATGTGTAGTATTATTATTAGAGGCAAAAAGTCATTGAACATATGTTTACTGTCATCTCTTCTAAAGAAAAACTCCTATTGGGAGCTTTTTCATTTTGAAGTTTTCATTCCAAAACTCTCTCTAAAACTCTCTTTTACCAAACACTTTTTTAGTTTTTGGTAAACTCTAAAAGTGATCCAAAACTCTCTTTTTTTCCAAAACTATAATTGCCAAACACCCCATTGTATTTTCTATTGTTATGATTCAGTATGGTAGGGATAGCTTAAAAATCATGAATCTTTTAAGAATAAAGATAGTAGTATAAGTTACTTATACAAGTGGATGACATACACATGCCACTTTTCATTGTTAAAAGCGTGCTTCTTGTTGTTGTTGGGGTTTTGTTTCTTAAGTATTGGTTGTGTGTTTATTAGTGTTTCATCCATCACCTTCACCTCAAGTGCTTGCTTAGTTGCTAGTATACTTTTTGTTCATTGTCGTTTCTCAAACTTTTTTTCTCCCCATCTTATTTGAATGTTTCCAGATTGGTATTTTTTTTTGGCAATTGATGTATCATAGCAAGATAAACATATTTTTAAAGGAGGATTTTCCTTACCATTTTCCCTCCTAAGTACTTAGGCCTTTGAGTTGAACTCTGTGCTAGGATAGGCCAGAGGTTAATTATCTTTACCAAATTTTTTTTGTAAAAAAACAAAAAATCTAGCAAGAAAAGTAAAAGTGAAAAAAACTTATATCTATCTATATGAATAATTTCAAAGCCTCCAGCCCTCCACTAACATGAACCACACAAACCTCTACTAACTTTCGTCCAATACGAAGAATTCTAATAGTTTTAGCGAGAAGTGTACAAATATGTGAGGGTAGTTTGGGAATTCATATTGAGGCTTTCCTTTTAAATATTCATAACAATGAGGAGCTTTGAGTTACTACAGTAAGATCTAAGGATATGTTCTATTCATCTGAACTTTGATTAATTTATTTGAATCGAATTTTTTGAAACTTATATTTTGATAATTTAATAGAAATTATCATAACTGGCTTAAGCTTATTGAAATTTATCTAAACTTATACTTCCTCCGTTTCTTTTTAATTTACTCACTTCACTTTGGGGGAGAACCAAGGAGAAAGTGCAAAAGTATGATAGAGAAACTGAAAAGGTGGAAAGAGAAATTGAAAAGTGAAAGAGAGAAACTAAAAGGTGGGTTAAAATATTAAAAAGTGGATGACATGGGTGGAAAAAAGTAGAGAAAGTAGATGTGATATATTACCAAAAATAGAAAAAGCAATAATGTGTAGATTAAAAAGAAAAGACCAAAAAGGAAAGTGTGTAGATTAATTAAAAAGAAACGGAGGGCGTATTTCCTAAAACTTATATTCTAGAAAAGGACTAAGGCTCGAGTGTGGTGCGGACCACTTACTTTTTGTGGATCTATTATTGACTTTCCTTGGTTTGATATTATGGAGGAATTGGTTAATTTTATGTCGATTGATTGCTTGATTTTTCTCCTATAAATCATCTGAGCCTTATTTTTCTCTCTTTGTTGGCTACTTAAACCAATTATTAAGAGTCCTGAGATATACACAAAAATCACCAAATATTCTCTCGTTTATCCTTTCTAGATTATTTGGGCTAATGATTTGATCTCCATTTAGAGTTTGTGAGTACATACAATTTTTTGACCACTGACCCTAGAGGGTGACCACTATATTTCTATTGCACCGGGGGTAACCCAAAATCGTGTTTTATATGTAACTAGATATTAAACTAATCAAAATACGACTTGATTATTTGGTTAGGGTTTTGATCCACTTATAACACTCCTAATTTAAGTAACTAGTCAGTTTTATTGCACTCCAAAATTAAATGAAAGGTTGAATGCCACTCATAACGCTTGAATAATCCAAAAGAATATGTTTTCACAATCAACTTTCTAACCCCTTAATGAGGTTAGACACCTTTTTATTTATACTAATAATAAAAAGAAGTCCAAGTGAGAATAAACTCCTATTAGACTTAAACAAGCCTAACTTAATTAGACCCTACACTATGCAAAACCAACACCTTAAAAGTAATAATGGTAAAGCCAAAATTTATTAATTATTAAGATTTAAAATAAAAAGTACTAAGGCAAGATTATAATACATGACTATTCAAGTATGCCAAGTAATACAGCATAACAATTCTTGCTTGGATGCAAATAAATTAAAGTTAAGGGAGTCCACAACTAAAGTGACAACTTCTTCAAAGGGTGCCTTTGATATATTAGTGTTTCAAACAAAAAAATTACACCATATCATTACATCTTCTCAACTCTTGTTTTATTTCTTATTATCTTCAGTTTACTTGCAATTTGCAACAGGTTTATAGAATTTCAATAGTGTGTATATAAAGATATTACTGGGCGAGGCTCGTCCGCTATCTCTCTCTGTCCAATTCAATCTCAGTCAAAGCCTGGTCTTATCCCGTTATTTTCATGTCGGGAATGCTGACTTTCTTCTTGTTAGGACCAGGCTGAGCCACTCGTACAACTCGTCTGTCTATTTTAGCCATTCAAAGTTCTAAATATATGGTTACAAGCTTATAAAATAACGATTTTGCTTATATGCACATTACATCGTCTTGACACATAAAGCAAAAATGACTGCCCAACCCATTCATCTACAAGTTTGGGCCATAATCCGAACATTTTTAGGCCCAACACAACGAGCCTAATCCAATCAAGCTCAAAGTCCGGTCGGGCGTGACCGAGCCGATGCCATCTATCCTTAAAGCTCAACCGGGCCGTACTCAAACATTTTTGGACCCAACACAACGAGCCTAATCCAATCAAGCTCCAAAACCGATCGGGCCTATCCGAGCCAATACCATCTTATCCTTAGTGTGTTATCCCTCAAGAAGTCAAGGTATCTATACATCTATACAAATATATTAAAAGGCGTTCTGAAGCAAGTCTACACGACACGTGGCACTGTCCCTTTAGTTGTTTCGTTCTATGTCATCAACATACATTAAAAATTTAGAAACATGTTTCGTATAAGATTCAACCACGTGACCTCAAGTTAATATAGTAAAGTTCTAACTTAGAGCTGATCAACTCCAGCCCGGCCCGGCCCGATTTTTGGGCGGGCTTTGGACAAGCCAAAAAGGGATGTTAGTCTATTTTTTTGGCCCGACCCGTTTTGGCCCGAAAAAGCCTGCTCGAACCGGCCCGAAATAACGGGCCTTTGGGAACTTTTTTTTGGCCCGGATTTGGGACCGACCCGGCCTGGTCAATGGGCAATTTTTTTTGGCCCGGCCCATGATCACCTCTATTCTAACTCATGAACTATGCAACATTAGATGCTCTCTTTTGTCATGAAAATATTAATAACCCGGAGAATCGCCCCGGCCTAATAACTAGTTATTATTATTATTATTAGGTACTAGCAGATTCTATAAACATTTGCATCTCCCTTACCGTCAGGCCATAGCTCGAATAATTTTATGCCCAACACGACGAGTCGACGACCCTAATCCAATCAAGCTCAAAACCCGATCGGGCCTATCCGGGCCAATGCCATCTCATCCTTATTGTGTCATCCCTCAAGAAGTCAAGGTATTACTATTACTATTATCATTATTAGGTAGTACTACTAGACTACTAGTAGTAGATTCTATATACATTTGCATCTCCCTCGTGCAATCACCATCCGTACTCCCTAGGAAACCTCCTCAATAAGAGAGAGAGAGAAAAGTATAATATGCCACAAAAGGAAGCCAAGATTATAGCAAAAGTTGGTACAAAACTACAAATGGAATTACTATAAAATTCTACAACTACAACTACAACAAAATCAGAGAAAGCTCAGTTGGAAGCCTTCAAAGTGTTGTTTATTCACACTTGTCACTCAATTTGGGTTTTTCTCTCTCCTCCATTTCCATGTTGTTCGTTAAACTCACCTCCCATTTTCTCTCTCCTCCTTCTTCTTCGACGTCACTCCAAATTCCCCTTTTTTTACTCCATCTTTTCCCCCAATTCAATCTCAATTTCGCAATTTCACCCTTTAATTGTCTTACCCTAAGCTGGAATTTGCTCTCGTAAAGAAGGGTGTTTTTCGATTAGGGTTTTGATTTATGTGATTGTTGACTTAGTTTTATTAGTTTGATGAGCTATAATAATGTCGAGAAATTTGGTAATTTTTTGGGGTGTGGTTATATTTGTGGTGTTTTCTTTTATGTTAGAGACTAATTTTGCAATTGAGGATGAGTTTTCGATTGTTGAATTTGAGAATTCTTATCCTTTTCATGGTGATTATTCACCTCCTACACCTCCACCACCGTCGATTCCTCCGTTTACGCCTTCGGCGTCGTGTGAAGGTGATCTCAAGGGTTTTGGGTCACTTGAGAGTGTATGCAAGCTTAATTCTAGTTTAGAATTGATTGATGATTTGTATATACAAGGAAATGGTAGTTTACATATTGATTCTGGTGTGACTATTTATTGCCCTTTTTCTGGGTGTTCAATCACTGTTAATTTAAGTGGTGAATTTTACTTGGGTGAGAATGCTTCTGTTGTTGCTGGTTTTTTATGGGTGTTTGCTAGAAATGCTTATCTTGTAGAGGGTTCTGTTGTTAATGTTACTGCTTTGGGTGGTTCGCCGCCTCCACAGACTAGTGGAACGCCTGTAGGATTGCAGGGTGCTGGTGGCGGCCATGGCGGTAGGGGTGCTAATTGTTTGGCAGATAATTCTAAGCTCCCAGAGGATGTGTGGGGTGGGGATGCGTATGCTTGGTCTGAGGTGGATAAGCCTTGGAGTTTTGGCAGTCGCGGTGGGACAACGAGTAAAGACGAGGATTATGGTGGTGGAGGTGGTGGAAGAATATGGTTGAACGTAACTCGTTCGATTGAATTGAGAGGGAGACTGTTTGCTGATGGTGGCAACGCGGGAATTAAAGGTGGGGGGAGGTTCAGGTGGTAGCATCCTTATAAAGGCTCTTAAAATGTATGTTCTGATTTACTCTATCTATTAGTTTCTATGCCTAATTCTGTTTGTTTAGTTCTTTTTTACTCTTAAGTCTTGTGGCTGTTTATCATCATAGTTTCTTCTTAGTGGCGATATAGGAGTATTCATGGCATCTTGTAACTACTTGTTGGCAATATCTTTACATGCTTGCTATCCTTTAGTAGGACGAGTTATATGGTTGATAGGTTGGAATGATCACAAGAATAACAAATTTCAAATATTCGTGTATCTTATAAGTTATAATATCATTTGACAATATATCCCTACTGTTGGAAAAGGGAATTAGGAATATTACAGTGTTATGAGACTTTTGGTCTCTCAGCCTTGTCACTACTATATAAAAAAAACTTTAGCTTTTAGCTTTCAGCTCAGATTTTTAGGATGCTTCGATCCTTAACACTTTCAAACTCCAGTTGAATGGGCTTGCTCTCTATCTAAACAATTTAGGAAATATTTTCATGATTTAGTGGAAGATCCATGAACGTGAAATGTGGCTTGGATAAGGATCGTGGTATTGTAGGATTCATGTTGCAGATAGTCGTTGAACTCATTGCTATCTTTATTAATATTCAGTGGAAAACAGCCTCTCATATATTGCATGGATATGGCATCTGGCCCCCTCACCTCGACCAAGACAGGAGCTTTTCTTGAGGTATCGGGGTAGTATGCAGCAGAACCAAGTAGGGCCTTCTTTTAAATCCCCTCCCTTTCTGTGCTTTTAAAACTCTGGTTTCGAAGTTTCTGCTTTTTGAAAATGTTCTTCTTTTTTTACTTGCGTTCCATCTTTTGCTACTTCCCTTTCAAAAATGTTTTTATTGTGTCTTTGATAACGATCTCTTTTCTCAAGTCTTAACCTCTTAGGGGTAAGGCTAACGCTCCTCTTACACTCAATTCTTTCAATGGCAAAGGAGCAGAGCAGAGTGTATGACATGTTTGTATCTGGACGCAGTAGATTTAGAAGGATCCCATTTCTCCCTCACTCTCTGGGTCAGGACTTAAGATGGATGGTGATATTAGATCTTTATGTTAATCATCGTGTTTTTGAGAGGTAAAGGGTAAGATTATAGACACTCAAGTCTCAATAGCTGAGCACTTTCGGGGTGCTTTAAGGGAAGAAATAAGCAGTCCTTTTGGGATTAAAAGATCGCTGGCCTTCATAGAGCCTTGTTAAGGGTCCTGAGATGCTATTTCTGGACAGGAGTTTCTTAGCTTGTAAATTGATTTAGATTTCGTACAGATCTGAAATCAATTTGATTTTGCACTTAGAAACCATTTTGAATTCATCAAGATAATGTAAGCCCTAATATTTTTCAATTGTCAACACAGACTGTCATATAATCTTAGAATCAGGAAATCAGTTGTTCTGATGTCTATCTGCGACATAGCACATACAGAGTTATCAATGATAGTATTCTTCAAGCTTTAAAAGTGTATTACTATACTGCCTTTTACTCCTCTTTAGTAGAATTCTTAATAAGCCATACCTTACAAGAAAAAGATTGCAGAAGTCTCCGATGATTCTGTAGTCCTCAATATACAACATGGATGAACTCTATTCTGTCTCATAAATTTGTTTTAGATAAGAGTGAGATTCTTAGTTGAAAGGAAATAATGTATGAGGAAAGTTTTCCTCTGAACTATTACATCTGTATGGTTATTTGGAATTGTCGGATCAGCATATTAGCTAGTCAAAGCATGTTGTTGTTGCTATCTGGAACCCATGTGGGAATAGTTTTGAGGGTGCGTTGAGTGAACTGCTGTGCCTCGCTGCTCCTATGCATTTTAATAGTTTCTTCTTCCATCCTTTCTAGGAAGGAACTGCTAGATCTTTTGGCGCAACATTGCAAACATACCACATTGATCGCCATTATCTGTTCCTTGATGTTGCAATCTGTTATTTGGATCTACCCTCACAATTTTTCCCTGCAAAGAGCAGGACTGGAGATGGTCGGGTAAGTGCATCTGGAGGTGATGGATTTGCTGGAGGCGGTGGTGGAAGAGTTTCTATCGATATCTTTAGCAGGCATGATGATCAAGAATTCAGTGTTCATGGTAACAGTTCCTAAAAGTTATCTTCAAATAAATTATATGTTGGGCTTCTTGCTAGATGTGCTAAAAACTATATGCCTCCTATTTGATCTGGCTATAAAAGTATGTTCTCTGCTTTGCTGTCAATAAGCACCCTTTACTTTTCAGTTGTGGACTAGTAGAGCAAAAAGATTGAATAAATTATGTATTGGTGGATAAATCCATGGCACTTTACAAGTGTTACGTGGAACCTCTGATGTACCAATTGTATTGCCAGGTTCATAGTTTATCCATGTATAGTTACAAGGATGAGGTTAGGGGTAGATCAGATGTCGTATTTTTGTATTTCTTAATTTAGCAACACTACCGCTTTGCTTAGAAGTATTCTGATTTTGGAAGATTCGGGGACCATAATTCCCATGACCTTTGCTGAGTTGTATCGCGTAGTCTTCCCTAGTTTGTGGAGAGAAACGAGCAAACAAAGGAGATGAGGAGGGGGGGAGAGAGAGAGAGCGGGGATGATGATGGTAGATATGAAAGGATAGAGGAAAGGAAATGTGGAGGGGATATGAATTTTGGGATTTTGTGATATGCAAGCACTTTTATTCTTGAAGTACTAACAGAGTTTAGTGGCAAGCTAAGTTTTGTTCTATTACTTCTATATTGTTGATTACACAATAAGTTGGATTTTGGGGTACCTGGTGATAATTTAAAACAGTAATGTTGCATCATGAATTCAATTTAAAGTACAGGGTTATATCGTGAGTATTCACATTAATTTTATGCCGAAAATTGTAATATATAAGCTTTAAATTCATATTTATTACAGTAATTCAT
Source organism: Beta corolliflora (assembly GCA_947648045.1). Lineage (NCBI taxonomy): Eukaryota > Viridiplantae > Streptophyta > Magnoliopsida > Caryophyllales > Amaranthaceae > Beta > Beta corolliflora. The sequence goes on along the minus strand of CANSZD010000655.1, from coordinate 292,765 downwards.
GTTTTGGGCATTTTCTACCTTTTTGGACTCCCATTCTCTTTTCTATTTTTTTTAATCACTAGTCTGTATCTATAATCATTGATTATGTAAAAAGAAGGAACATATGACAGATGGTAATTAGGTTCTTGCTAAGCCTTCTTATTTTGGATATCTTATAGTTCAGGAATCATTATATGGCATTTCTTTTCTGTTCTTTTGAATTTTGCTTTTTTTCATGTATTTTGACCCAGATCTGTGTGCTTCAATTATTCTCAAGGTTTGAAATTATATGCAATAGTGGGGTTTTCCATGAAGCAAACTTTCTTTCTCGCAAATAGAAAGATATTGAGAAGGAGAGCATGATAAATGATGGAGGAGGTTAGGGAAGTTGGAATATGAATGATGTAGTTCAAGCCTTTCTTGCATCACCAAACAGTGGGAAGGAAGAACTGAAGGACGTAAATGAATCTAGATCATATTCTACGAGTCTGTTAGTAATCTTTTACTCTTTTGTCCTCGGGTTCTTTCCCTTTGGTAGTTGGCATTATCTTGTTTAGGATGAGCTGGGTTTGGCCTTGTTAATTGTTATGTGAGAGGTGCTTGTAATATGGAAAAGAAGGTTGTAGAAGGTTGGCTTGCTGATGTTTGGAAGATTGGTTCCGTTGGCAATTTGCTCTCAGAAAGAAAGAAACCAACTGATAGTTGAGGGTATAGCCTACTTTCGTCAAGGTTTTAAATTTCCTCTTTGGGAGGCTTTTGTATAGCTCGATTCAAGTATTAGGATACTTGATTTTTCTTGATTTTGTAGATAAATTGCTCCATGATAGTACAAGGGTATGAGTTATCTGTTGTTTTCCCTTTTTGGTACATGGGTGACACCCCCTTAGTGTCTTTCTAATAAATCTCTTTATTACTTCCAAAAAAAGAAAAGGATTAAATTCTACGAGTTTCGCTGCAAATCTGCAATTTGCAATTTATGCTCTACCCTTTTCAAGTTGATGCATGTTGCTTTTGTTCATTGTTCATGCATGCTATACTAGGGAGTTCTAATATTATCTCTATTTTCATAGGGGGGAGAAGTTTTGGTTGCCCCAAAAATTCAGGTGCTGCTGGGACATTTTATGATTCTGTGCCTAGGAGATTGATTATCAACAATTACAACTTGTCAACAGACACAAACACACTTCTTCTCGAATTTCCTAATCAACCACTATGGACAAATGTCTACATACTAAATCAGGCAAAGGCTACTGTTCCTTTGTTTTGGAGTCGTGTGCAGGTAATTTTGTGCTTTGTTTTTTTTCATAATATGCTGGTAATATTCTGCTTGTGTGTTGTGGTTTGCTTGCATAAATTTACCCCTTTCTACCTCTTCAAAAGGTGGGAACAAAAGCTTTTTGCTTTACTTAACTAATCAGTCATGCTAAGAAATTGTGTTCAATACGAAGTCATTTCTGTGGTTATTTCTAGGCATGTACGTATACTGCGTTTCAGTTACATGTCACTCAGAAAAAAAGAAATAAATTCAATCTAGATACCTTGAGGGTATAGCATAATATTTCTATTGTCCCAGTTAAAAAAGTTTGATCCACTAGTTCGAGGGTTTTATATCAATCAGTCTTTGCCTAGTGCCTTAACATCTAGGCAGAGGTACTCTCCAGTAGGTTTGGTGGTGTGCACACTATCTTGAGAGTGCTTTGTTAGAAGAAAGGACTTTGCTTTCCAATGTTATTCTGGTAGGCCATGAGGTCTAACATCGAAGTTCAGTGAGGAGGGCATAAGGGCATCGTTTTGAAATTGATATGAGAAGGCATACAGTTGAGTGAGCTGCTGTTTTTAGCTGTAGTCACTTAATTAACAAAACTCGGGCCTTGGTTGAGGAAGTGGATATCTTCCTGCAAGTATTGTATTTTCCTCAGTCTTGCTTCGCCTTACATCTTGATATGATATCGTATATTTTACAAACAGGTCCAAGGACAGCTTAGTCTGTCCTCTGGTGCGGCTTTGACTTTTGGCCTGGCTCATTATGCATCATCAGCATTTGAATTAATCGCAGAAGAACTCTTGATGAGTGACTCGTTGATTAAGGTAGGTTCTTTATATCTCTTACTTCGTTGCAGTGATTTACAAATCTAGATGTGTAAGTGTAGTTGAAGGCTTTTCCAAGGCTGAAAGTTAAATAGAGGAAATCTTGAACCAATGAGGCAGTGGCATCACCAAGCCTTCTCAATTACTTTTGGGATTTCTCTGTAAATTGTGTAGTTCATGGTGTCACTTGTTTGTTTAGCAACAGAAGGAAGCTCAATCAATACGATGGAGGGGTGCTAATGAAGTACCAATCAAATATATATCGAAATTGCATACATGTGATTTGTTGCATGCTTGTGATCTATATCTCTGAAGTTTCTCTAAATATCTTGAAAGAAGTGTGTTTGCTCTTCAGCTTGAAGGATCCCCCCTTCATAAGAATTATAAAAATTGCAGGCCGCTGGACAGGAAAAAGGATGTAGTTCTTCTCTAGGGTTCTAGGCATCGTTCTTTCTTTGCAGCTATTTGGTTTGTTAGTCAGAGTACCCCTCTAGGGTCTTCCAGGATCAAGCTTTGCCTTTCTGGATCCTTTGGAGTAGGAGAGCTTTCTGGCTTCTCATTGGTCTTTGGTTCATGGGTGTTTCAAGGGAAGCTCACTTTCTGTCTGATTTAGCAGAAATTAGAAACTCTGCCCATCTCTTGATCCTTTTTTCTCTCATCAGGAAAATCTCTTCTTTTTTATATATAAATCCTTAACAATGATTACAGTACTCCCTCGGTCAAATATGACTGTCGAAACTTTTTTTCCTGTCCTCTATGCTGTTAACTTTACCTCTTTTCCATAGTATTTTGTGACTATTGGTAGAAAGCATTCTATTTTTAAAGTTAGGCTACTTATGTTGCTATTAATTTGATAATTGAATTGGAGATAGAGGGAGTGTCATGTTCCATCACTTCCATGTATTTGATAACAGTGGATTCACTGTCGCTTGATATATGCTACATTAGGTGGCAATAAAGATGCTACCTATAGTGTGTAGATAATTTTGGTTTGTAATCACGATGATGAATTTCAGTCATTGTTCTCTATCTTGATTTTTTTTTTCCTGATAGCATGTTGTGTTTCAATGTACTTAGATATATGGTGCCTTACGTATGACTGTAAAGATGCACCTAATGTGGAACTCACAATTGTTGATAAATGGAAGTGGTGATACAATTGTTGCTACTTCTCTTCTTGAGGTCAGCAACCTATTGGTTCTCAAGGTACTTCTATATTCACTTTTTCATCATTATAGCTGTTCCCCTATTCGCTAGTCATAGCGCTGGTTGAGACCTAACACATATTCTCATTGATTGTGTTTCTAGGAATCATCTGTTATACAGTCTTCTGCAAATCTTGGAATTCATGGGCAGGGGTATTTGAATTTGACCGGCCCCGGAAATGTTATCGAGGCACAACGTCTAGTTCTTTCATTATTTTACAGTATCTATGTGAGTTCCTTTGCTCCACTGTCATATACCTGAAACGTGGTGTGCAGTTTCTATCACTCTTTATCTAACTGGCAACAATTTGTTTTGAATTTAATGCGATACATTAGATATCAGTTCTCTTATGTGATTGTGTACATGACAAGTGAGAAAATGCTGTGTTGCTTCTGGATTGCAAGAAATACAGCAGAAACTCCTTGTTCAAGACTTCAGGTTGTGAGAAATGGTTGTTGTTCTGACTTCCGACCACTACAAGCCACTTAGACCTAATGGCTTATTTTGTTGGAGCATAGATATCTACTTTTCACACCTTTTCCAGAGTTTGAAATATAATGTTAACAATTACTCCCTCCAGTCTTTATTAGTTTACCCGTATTCCTTTTTGGGATGTCCCTTATTAGTTTACTCATTTCTTTTATTTCTATTTTTGGAATGAGACCACCTACTTTCCATCACACATACATTCAACTTTAATATAAAATAATAGTTTATCTTTCTTTCTATGTCCCACAATATTATTTCTCCTAAAACTTTGTGCAAAAGAAACGGGTAAACTAATAAAGACCGGAGGGAGTATTTGATAGTATGATAGTAAAAATCAACGGCAACTGTATTCCATGGAAATGATTAGAGCAACCAGATACTGTGTGGCGAATGTAGTCCTTGATTGCTTATTTCTGTTGAGCTTATCTAGCAACTTGATATGGTTTTCTTTGGAGGTCCGCAGGACCATAAACATGAAATGGCTTAAATAGGGAGTTGGTTGATGCACTTAGAAAAATGATTTCTATTACTTCGACGAATTCTTCGAAGAAAACTGGTATAGGGGTCTATAGAAGTTGGGCATCAATCATAATTGCAATAGTCACTATTCTGGAAAAGGGTGGCTTGGTAGGACCTAAGGCCCTGTTCTTTTGAATTTATTTTGGTTGAATTGAACCGAACTTATCTTATTTTTCTTTGAACCGAATTTATTTTGCTTTGAACCGAACTTATTTTGGCTGAACTCAATATGAACCGAACTTATTTTAACTTATTTTGGCCGAACCGAACTTATTTTTGTCGAACCGAACTTATTTTTGCTTTGAACCGAATCAGATTAACATAATATTATCAATACTTATTATTATAATAATCAATAAATATTAACATAATATTATCAATACTTATTATCATTATTTTATTATTTTATAATAATAAATAATAAATAATAAATAATAAATAATAATAACAATAATAATAATAATAATAATAATAAATAATAAATAATAAATAATAATCATAAAAAAAAACAATAATAAAAAATAATGAAAATCAACAAAATAAAAAAAATAAAAAAATAAAAAATACAAATTCATCGTTATTATAATTATAATTTTATTAATAATAACAATATTAATAGTAATATTGAAAACAAAAATAATAATTATAACATTAGACAAGACCGAACCGAACCGAACTTATTTTTTGCCGAACCGAACTTATTTTTGCTGAACTGAACTTATTTTTGCTGAACTGAACTGAATCGAACTTATTTTTGCTGAACTGAACTTATTTTTGCTGAACTGAACTGAAAATTAGTCCAAAAGAACAGGGCCTAAGTCTCTTGACTTTTCTGCTTTTATTTTTGCTCTCATGTTAGCTTGTCCTCTACTGCTTTTGTTTGTTTTTTTTAATAATTTGTCTCTCTTTAATTAATTTTTTTTTTTTTTTTTTTTTTTTTTTTTTTACTTTTAAACAAACTGAAGTGTACTTTCTAGAGATAAGTGTCCAATAGATGATTGCTAAGTGATCATAGATGTGATCTAGGATGTGGGTTCCAACTTTCATCATACACAAGATCAATATTAACTGATTCAGTCATTGTTCTTGATCTTTGATTTTCAAATCATGGATTAATGTTTTAATCATGCTTCCTGTTGGATATGAAGGTTGGGCCAGAATCAATCTTGCGCGGTCCATTGATAAGGGCAAGCAATGATAATGCGTAAGCTAGTTTCTTGGTTTTAAAACCATTCCCTATTTTCCTTAACTTTTTTTTCCTTACTATGTACTTTGGGATTTTTCAGGTCGGCGCACCTTTATTGTGATCGGCAAGAGTGCCCTGTGGAAATACTTCATCCACCTGAAGATTGTAATGTGAACTCCTCACTGCCCTTCACTTTACAGGTATAAATTAATTGGAGCATTGGCTTTGCAGAGTCTGATCTAGATGCGGTGCTGCTTTTTTCTGTTTCTTTTTCTCTTTTATTTATTTCTTTTGTGGGAAGGGTGAAGAGGATTCTCCAGGCATCGGGCTCTGTACATAATCCTATGCTATACCGCTGTCTACTACAACCCTACAACAACAACTTCAAAGCCTTTATTCCAAATGATGGAGTCGAATTCATGAACAGAGAGTATATTTTCTGTTTTTCTTCACATTTATGATTTATCCTCTTCCTCCACAACGGTACCTAAGCCTTTATCCTTATATATCAAAGTCTATCCCTTCTGGTGTTCCCACACATCCATCTTGACATATGCATCTTTTCTACAACCATCTTTGTAATATGATCCCTTTCTAAATGCCAACATTTCGGCCCTTACAATAACAGTGGTGTAATAGCCGTCCTATAGGCTTTTAAGGAGATGGAAAGTGCTCAGGAAAAGGACAAGTCGTCAAGTATCATCTTGATATTATCACTAGCACCATCATAATGTACGGTTATATTGTGCTCATATTCTTAAATTCACCTAGCAGTGTGATAAAATACTTTTTCTTTTGACAGTTAATTATGTTACAATACTTGTAATGGTTATGTTGTGCCAAAATTTAATACTTTAGGGTTATTGACTTGTAGGAATCTCCTTCTCCTGGGGAAGGGGGTCTGATCTTATCTGTCCAGATGTTGTAGAGTGGCACTTCCATATCCCTTACATATTTTCTACAATGCAGATATGTCGTGTTGAAGATGTTAGCATTGAAGGTGTCGTGGAAGGATCTGTTGTTCATTTCCACTGGGTCAGAATTGTGGCTATTCCACCTACGGGAGTGATTAGTGCATCTGGATTGGGTATTACTCTCAGCTCTTTCATGCTAGAATTATAACATAAACAGGAGGAAAGTTGCATGTCAGGATCCTTATGAGCTTGTGAGCTCTAATACTTGGAGAGGAGTAGCTGATGCTACATTCATGAGAAAATACAAATTACTCTATGTTCTTTTTGTAACATTTTACCTTTTGCTTGGATATCTAATAAGAATCTTATAAGAAAGACACCAAGGATTTGTAACCGTTATTCAATTTGGAGGGCTGTAGGAAAAAAGGCTTATGCCGTCGAGCTACCATGAAGTAGTTTATTTGCATAATCAAGTAAGTCAAGTGACCCTCACTAGCTAATACTGGACTCCGGCTATACAAGAGGCTTTTGGTACTTGAAACCTTGTCGAGGGGAAATCAGAACCCATTGGTTTCTTATATTCCAAAGGTGCCACCAAATTGTCAACAAAACCGTGTTCCATACTTCACCTAACTAAACTTTTGTCGTCCTTTTCCAAGCAACAAGAACATCTCTCGCTGAACTCAGCTCATCCCAAACAAGGCCAAAGATAAGTGCCAAAGTGAAAGAGCCCAAGGGTAGAATATGTTTCTTCTCTTGAGAACCTCCTCAGTTGGTATAAACAAGCTTTAGGAGGAGCTTTTGACTTCGTTATATCAAAAGCAGAGCAGTCGATGGACAAATTTATTTCAAGGAAGTTACAGAAACTCTTAATGGAGGAAATCCACTCTTTGCCATGCCTTTTGCAACATAAGAATTGTAACTTTTATTTTTGTCATAAATTTTTTTTTTGCCTAGTTGCATCTAGTGTTTGTAATTTAATAACGTTTTATGGTAAAAATTCTATCAGAAAAGGACTAGTGCCTCTAAATAAGAATAATGAATTAGATAAAATTTCTATTATTTGTACCAGGACTCGTCCTTTTTGTAAAAAAGGAATGGCAAATTATTAAAGGAAATGAAAACCAAAAGGGGATTTGTTACTCTGTATTTTGTTTTTCTTTCAGATCTAAAATGATATTTTGTAGGCTGTCATGATTACTTGAGAGTTGGGACGTATTTCATAGTGATGATTTTTACTGTATGTTTGTAGGCTGTGTTGGAGGTTTTGGTCGAGGAAACCTTTCTAGCAATGGGCTCGGAGGGGGTGGCGGACATGGTGGTCGAGGTGGAGATGGATACTGTGATGGGAAATTTGCTGACGGTGGTGGTGCATATGGTAATGCTGATTTGCCATGTGAACTTGGCAGTGGTAGTGGAAACAGCAGTTTACCAGGATCAACTGCTGGTGGTGGTATCATTGGTATGTATTAGGTTTCATGCATAAGAGCAATAGCCTTGTTTTTTCTGTTTCCTTTTTTCCCCATCCCTCTCCTTCCTTTATCTCTTTGGGTCGATAGAGTTACTGGAATGAATTGATTTTTCACCTATCATTATTGAAGTATTTTTAGACCAAAGAAATAGCCTTTCCTTGTATATTGTATATCCAACGCAAGTACTCTCATTAAGAGCTTATTTTATTCCCCGTACTTTCATATGGATGATTTTGAAAAATGTATAGAAGTGTCGAGAACTGCATGCTTCCCTGTTGATTTAGGCTCTTGACGCATGCACCCATAGCATCTTGCATTATGTCCCTTGGTTGCACATGAAAGGAACTCTTGTTGTCCCTGGATCTTTTGCCTTTTGATGTTTGTATTGGTTTCCAGGTGTGTAGTTATACCTATACTTAATTCTGAATTTCCTAGATGGTATTCTTCATAATTTCCTAGATAGTATTCATCATAAATTCCTAGATAGTGTTCATTCGATGATTCCTAAATCTGAAAGTTTTTTGGCAGTTTGACTATAAAAGTTTGTTACCTGTTATAATAATACTTGATTACCCTACACATTCAATTATAATCTTAATGCATATCTAAGAATGGGTAATGGAAGAAGCGGAAGGCAGGATGAGGAAAGGAGAAGAAAACGATGAATATGAAGTTGGGTTGCTGAGATATGAATGTTTGGCCTTCAGGAAAACTGCAATCATTTTTTCTTATATGTTTTTTTCTTAGGTTGCCAGGTCCAAAATTGAGACTATTATTGTGAGAGTAGAACCATTTCTAAATGTTCTTCTGTGAGACTGTGACTATATTCTGCTCCTGTTCACGTACGTTCCCCCCCCGGGGACTCTCCAAGAGGAAATTCATTTGTTGAGTATGAAGATAGATAGTCTAGCTTATATCTTCTAGCAATCTGGATTAAGCATATGTTAAGCAAAAAAAATTGCATTATGTGATGTCTCATGTCAAGAATTCAGATATAGCATTTTTTTTACTCTGTTGCAGCATCTTCTAGATGTTTGTGATCTTACAACTCTAGGTTCGGTGGAATTTAAGTTTATATCAGACTTCGGATAAGATAATCTTCGGACTTCGATATCCTTTGTTTTTTTGACTCCACTAGAACATCCTGTGCATTTCTTTTTGCCTTCATCCGTGGTTATTTTATTTATGTATCTTTTTTACCTTTTCGATCTGTTGTTTTTATGCTGTATTAATTGTTTCTTCTTCCTGGTAGTCTCACTACCTTATCGTTCTATTTTTTTCTTTTTTGTTATTACCATGAACAGTAATGGGGTCTCTGGAGCACTCCCTGCCAAGCATGACAATTGAGGGCTCAATAATTGCTGATGGGCAGAGTTATGAAGAAGGTGTGACCAAGCAAAGACGTGCAATGTCTGCAAACATTGGTCCAGGTGGTGGTTCTGGTGGAACCATTCTTTTATTTGTCCACACATTGGATCTTGGAAATTCTTCTGCGGTTTCAGCTGTTGGAGGAAATGGCAGTCCAAATGGTGGTGGTGGTGGTGGTGGTGGAAGGGTGCACTTTCACTGGTCAGATATTCCAGTTGCAGATAAGTACCAACCCATAGCTAGAGTGAGTGGAAGAATTCTTGTTCGGTTAGTATCCAGCCGTCTGAATTATGTTTTTTTTTTATTTCAGTTAAAGGATGTCAATGCCTACTTATGTTCTGCACTCGTACTCGTAACCCTTTCTAGGCTATCTTAACACTTCTGCTTGGAGATCTGGAATATTTTACCTTATAATTTCACTAATTTTTCGTACTAAAGGTGCCCCTGCAACGCGTGTACGATTCACAGGAGGAGTAGAATGGGGAAATTTCTTTTAGATAAAGAAAATGTTTACTAATAAAATGAGTGGATAAAGAGTACAGTAGCTGAAGACAAGGAGTCCTCTCTAGAAATCAACGGAGAAAAAGTTCCAACAAAACTAAAACAAAACCTGGACGTCCTGCTTTACATCAATGAAAAAAACTACAGAAAACCCCATGCAGGGACACAAGGTGCGCTAGTCTATCCACAAAGCCTTTGGACTCATAGCACTATTCTGAAAAACTTCGATGCTCTGGAGCCACAAATATCCATTAGAAAATTTATTTCCCTTCATATGTTTGGTAACTTGGATGTGTCAAAGATGATAGTTACTGTGGCAACCTCCTATTTTATCCAAAGCCACTGACCCGTGATCACTAACAGGAAATCATAAATGTCTACTCTAAACCACCTGCTCCCAAAAGTCTCCTCTGGCTCTTCCTCTTCCTCTTCCTCCCCATGCTATGGCCCCTACTACACTGTCGGCCTTGTTGTGGTTGAATCTGGTCATTCTGTGTGCAGTTGACCAAGTAAAGAAATTGCGGACGTGGATGCAGTCGCATTCGCAGTAACAATCACGTTATCACGGAAGTGGCTTGCAGTGGATGAATGGGATAGATCACGGTTGTGGGTTTTTAACCTCAGTTGCATTTTTTACCTTAAGAAGTATTCTAACATAATATGACCAAACTTATCAGTTATCATAGTATGAGTGGTTAAGATGTTTGGTAAATGCATAATTAAATAATTAATTGTAAAATATTGCTGGCCAATTTTGAAAAAAGAACGGATGTAACTAGAAAGAAGGTTCTAAACTTCTAAAGCAGTGAGACACCAATACATAATGGACGACGCAACAAGGCTGTGAATTTTATTGCAGCTTTTGTAAGGGACCAAGGGTTTCATGGAACAACAGTTCTGAGAATTGTTACAACACAACAGAAATTACTAGTTTTAATTCCATGCTGGTGACTCACATTTCCTCACCCAGTAATGAGAAAAAAAGGAGGTGCTATCATGGTCACAAAGTCAATGAAGCCTGAAGGGCCTCATCGGCATCAGGAAAGGTGGTAGTGACTGCAATAGATGATACGGAACACGATCTTTCTCTGCTTGGCCTGGGGGGGGTAGTGTAATGATTTACCCAAATACAAAGGAAAAGGGTGGGGGGTGAGTGATCCTTTAAACAATGAGTTTACGTTGGATAGACCGACAAAGCTTATTGGTAGCTTTGGGCTTTGTGTAGGTACAACTGTACAAGTTCATTAGACATAATATATCATCTTTGATCAAGGTTCAAAATAGTTATGTAGTTCAACTCTGGTATTATGCTTGAACATACAGAGGTATCTATATTCCTGAAACAAATGCTACTGGGGATGTGAAACATACACACAACTGTTGCTACCACATTTATGTCACACTTGTCCGAGTATACGGGGTTCAAGATGTGTACAACACTACAACCTACTCTTGAAATCTTGGATATCCGTTAATGGTAAATAAGAGAATGACTGTTGAAACATCTTTGAAAGGGAATAGTAAAGCAAGGTACTGCTTGTGCAAGTAAAGAACAAACAGTTTTTAGAAGCTGGCGCATCAGAAACAGACGGTAAAACCACTAGGTAATGGGATATGTACAACCTATAGACATATGTGTTTTAGAAACTGGAAGAGGCGTCATTTCTGATATTTAAATCCTGAAGTGTTCCAAATACATGTTAGTGAGGAGACATGGTTAATGTATTACTGCATATGGAAGGGACAAAAACAATCCTTATACAAAAAGAAACCCTTTATTTTGGTTGTGCTTTATGTAGGTTTCTGTAGCTAGTGTTTGTTCTTAGATCTCAAGGGTTAGCCTTGGCATAATGGTAATGATTGCCAGTAAAAGGTATTCAAGTCTGACTCTCTCCAAGCTCAATGTTGTGGGGGATTGTGGACTGGGTTGGTAGTCCAATGTATTCCTCTCAAATATAATGCTGTTCCGGTGGTTACATTGGTGATTCTATTAAAAAGATTGCCTTCTTTGTTACAGGGGTGGCCTGGGTAAAAGTCAGGGGCATCCCGGGGAAGAAGGAACTGTTACTGGAAAGGAGTGTCCGATAGGGCTCCATGGCATCTTTTGTGAGGTAAATCTTTTGTCTTCTTCTTGATTGCATAAGAGTTTATCTATTTTTGTTTTACATCTTGTAGAAGCTGTTACAGTTGATGTAAACTGATTTAAGTGCATCTCAAACAAGACTTTTGCCTCACAATCTTCTGTATGAAAGTTAAATTTTCTAACGTATATATGCATCTTTTGAAAAATCTAGCTGATTTAAGTGTCATGTAGCTACAATGGTTGTCCACCATGAGAAGGTTTAGGTTGCGACATTTGTGTCAGCTTTATTCTGTTCATCTGTAGTGATTAAGTTAGTTGGTTGAAAATACTTTCAGGCACTTTCATCACATCTGAGATCATAATATATTTGCTGTATTACAGGAATGTCCTGTTGGCACATTCAAAAATGTTACTGGATCTGAGGCCACCCTCTGTCTTAGGTGCCCAGATAATGAGCTTCCTGATCGTGGCATGTATACGGCTGTCCGAGGTAACTTAGATGTTCTTGTTGTTACTTGATATTTTGAAAATTATGCTGTATACCACGCGGTTTAGTTTTTTTTTCTCCTTTCCTTTTTCCTCTTAAGATGTTAGGAAGTTATTTTTCCTGCCTTCCTGGTGTACTATGATTGGTTTCTACTTTCTAGTACCTCAGAGATATTATCTGTTTTTGTTTTAAACTTGTAACTGTTCTTTTCTCTTGCTCTGGTTGTTTGTTAACAGGTGGTGTTACTGAAACTCCTTGCCCTTATAAGTGCATATCTGACAGATATCATATGCCACACTGCCGCACAACAGTGGAAGAGTTAGTGTACACATTTGGTGGACCGTGGTGGTTTGGCCTTTTCCTTCTTAGTATCCTCATCCTGTTAGCTTTAGTTCTTAGTGTTGCACGGATGAAATTTGCTTCTGGGGATGATCTTCCAGGTCTATTACCCCATCGACGACGTACACAACTAGACCATTCCTTTCCCTTCCTTGAATCCTTGAATGAGGTTAGTTTCTTTGTCTAAGCAATGCTTCTAGTTTGAACCTTGCTTCCATTTTTTTGTGACAAGTGTAATGATCTTTTGTGTTTCAGGTGATGGAGACTAATAGAAATGAGGAAGCACAGAGTCATGTTCATAGGATGTATTTCCTGGGCCCAAATACGTTTAGTGAGCCATGGCATCTACCTCACTCTCCTCCGGATCAAGTGAAAGAGATTGTGTAAGTTTTCACTTGATATCTTCCTGGCGTACAATTATATACACTGGGATACAGCTACTCTTACTACTTTGTGTTTGATAGATGATTGCTCCTGTTTACCTTCTGATGTGGACATTGCATGGTTATTGAAACCCCAGACCCTATATGTTCTTATCAAATTATAATGTCAAAAGTTTCAAAAGATACAGCAAGATGGAAGTTTGAGAAAGGGGACATTTAACAGTGAAGCATATGATTTTGCCCCTGATATCGAGAAGGATTTACCATCCTTGGGAAGGCATTTATGATGGAACTTCCTTTTGAATCAAGTGTAAGAAAAGGTTCATAAAGAAGAAAGATGTCTTTTACAATGTACACCAAACAAAAAAAAAAAACCCTGTTTTGGCTGTTCTTATATTAGTTCTTTTTTTCCGGGGAAGGGTGGGGAATTCAAACTAAAGATATGAGAACCTTTAGCTTCTCTTCTCAATTATGAATCTTGTCATCATCACAATTTCTGAAGGATACCTTTTAGTGACACAGTTTTTAGTTTCCTTTTGGGATTTTTTTAATCTTTAAAGCTTCCTCCCACCCCCAGTCCCCCAATACCCAAACCGGGAGTCTTTTAGCTGAAAACACTATCAAAAGTTTTTGGAGGAGCGGATAGGGGAAGAGAGATGGAGTGAGAGGAATGGGGTAAAAGATGGTTCTTTTCTTTGTGTAGACTGCAAGGCATTATTTTGGATAGTATCAGGAAGTTGGTGAACATTAAGTAGTGATAGATATGCGAGAGGCAATCATACGCAAAGGTTGCCATGATATCGGCTATTTATCTTCTTCTGAAAAGAATATGGTATTTTGATCTCATTGAACGAAGTGTGGTCTTACATAAGGAGATTGATCTCCCATGAATATGCCTAGTTCCTCTAACAGCATAGCACAACCAAATCACCTTCAGTAACTTTTTCCCTATAACCTAGGATTTAGCTTGTCTAATGTCATTCTGCAAGCTCTTGTTTCTCGATATCACAGTAACTCCATTATGTGGCCTGTTTGTAATCGCTGCACCTAGCACCATCTTACTTTGGAAAAAATTTCAGGTTTTCACCACTAAATTATCTTCTGTCAATTTGCATAAATAAAGTCTACAGAACTAAAGTTGACATCATTGCTTATATCAGATTGACATTCATTTATACCTGTCTCTGTTACTTCTACTGAACTTTATAGCACCCTTCTTGTTGAATATGACCCTGTTTCTAGTGCACCACAGTCCCCTCATGGAGTAATTGGCTTTCAAGTTCTTCAGATTGAGATGGATTTGTATGAGATTGAGATACTTGGTGACTATTAAGTTAGATTTCATAAGTAGATTAATATAAATTTTATAACTGTTGAATATTTTTTGCCCTTCTTTTGTGGGTGGTGTTCATTTCGATTTGTTCAACTGGTGCCTAATTCTGGTGTTCTGAATTTTGGATGTGTCAGTGGCATGTTGTAAAATTGCTAATGCTTATTGGCAGAAACTGAATTGCACCTCGTTAAAACTGTCCTGCTTGCAGTCCAGTGTTTTTGCATGATTGCTTTAACTACCTGTCTTTATTAATTTATAAAGAAAATTCAAATGCAGATATGAGGATGCATTTATCCGCTTTGTCGATGAGATAAATGCAATAGCTTCTTATCAGTGGTGGGAAGGATCGGTGTACAGCATTCTCTCTGTTTTAGCATATCCACTTGCATGGTCATGGCTGCAATGGTGTCGAAAAAAGAAGCTACAGCGACTGCGTGAGTTTGTTCGTTCAGAATATGATCACTCCTGCTTGCGTTCTTGTCGCTCCCGCGCTCTTTATGAGGGGCTCAAGGTTTTTGTTCCTCTTCTCCTTATCTGTTTTCGTCGCCGTGCAAATTTATCCTCTATGTAGGTATGGATCACTTCAAATTTAAGATAGACGAAATGAGAGGATTTGGAGATTGACAAACATACATGATCATGGAACTAGCGTCAGTGGTTCATATCATTAAAATATTCGAATTATGTCAATTTGGGCAGATTTCTTATAATGATGCAGCTGATCACTTATCATTAGTTTGATTCAAAACCATATATTAATTGGCCTGACTTGACTTGGTTTACTGCTCCAGTTATCTGCTACTTCAGATTTGATGCTAGCATGTCTGGACTTCTACCTGGGTGGAGATGAAAAACGGTCTGACCTTCCTCCTCGTCTTCATCAGCGCTTACCTTTGACATTGATTTTTGGAGGTGATGGAAGTTATATGGCTCCATTTGCTCTGAACAATGATAATGTATTAACTAGCCTTCTAAGTCAGGTAAATATTCTTTTTGCTTGAATTTGGACTCTAGACTTATTATAAGAATGTAAGTATTAAGGATTTCCATTAATGTCTTTCTGTTGCAGGCTATGCCACCCACAGTTTGGTATCGATTTGTAGCTGGTGTCAATGCCCAATTGCGCCTGGTTCGTCGTGGACAACATAAGCTGACCTTTGGACCTGTTGTCAGTTGGCTTGAAACCCTTGGGAACCCGGTCCTTAGCATCCATGGCTTACGAATTGACCTAGCATGGTTTCAGCCAACTACTCTTGGTTATTCTCAGTTTGGGCTTGTGGTATGCCAAGCAAGGAACGTGCATCCAGCTAGAGGCAGTATCAATAGATTTCCTCCTCCAAAGCCACCATCAAGGTACCATCCTAAATGGGGAAATGAGTTATGCCAGAGATATACCTATGCCAGCATTTTACATGCTATCATTGAAGTGCACACTGGGCTTCCTATTTTTCCGGACAGGGCCCACGGCCCACCCCCCCCAGGTCCCAGGTTAAAAATTGGAAAGAGAGAAGAATTATAATATTTGACACAGAGCTCCTGATGCCAAGTTATTTTCTTCTATTTCTATTCTAGCTGTTGATATATTCATTTTAGAATCTTTTTCTGGAATAATGGGAATGAGTTTGGTTGTGATGTGGTCGAAATAGAGTCAGATGTTAGGGGTTTTTTTTCCTTTTCCCTGGTATGATTTTGATAGAAAAAGGTCCAAATCTAAATGATGGCTATGTTAGGAAGTCTAAGAATAAATAATAGGAAGAAAACCAAACCTGTAAAGTCCTTATAGGGTTTCATCAGAATAATAGAAGTCCTCTTAGGGTATTGTGATAAATTCATCTTAATACACTTTAGGTTATTCGTTGTTTTTGATTAATACTTTCATTTATTTCAAACAATTTTCCCTTTGAAATTTGAGTAATGTGATGAACAGAAAGATTTCTGCAGGTTTATTGTGGATCTGCCAAATTAAGTTCTCACATGAAAGTTGGTTTTTGATTTCTGCCTCTTTCTTTTTTCCCTGTCTATGTGTTTACTGTTGATACTAATTGTTTGATGATACTTCATCGCTTCTACATAACCAGGGTTCATAGAGATGATCAAGTTGACCAAATGAAAGACACTGAACTGCAGATGGTGAATAAGAAAATATCTGGATGTATTCTTCAACACAAGAGTTTGCACATGCTTAAAGATAGCTGGAATATATCTTATCCTCTCAGCTTTATAGCATGTAATACCAAGCCGGCTGGACATCAGGTAATATATCCTTTTAGCAACGATACCAAGAAATATCTGTATATGCATGCAGTGATGTGCAGTTGGTTGAGTTTGACCACCTGAACTCTGGAGTAGCTTATTTACACAACCTTTGTTTCTGTGGTTTGATTGCAGGATCTAATTGGTCTCGCCCTCTCAACATTATTACTAGGAGATTTTAGCTTAGTAGTGCTTACGCTGATCCAGCTATATTCTACTTCACTTTTGGACTTCTTTCTGGTTCTTTTTATTCTTCCTCTTGGAATATTACTTCCATTTCCTGCTGGTATTAATGCTCTGTTCAGCAGAGGACCTAGAAAATCTGCTGGCCTTGCACGCATACATGCTCTTTGGAACGTCACTTCCTTTATCAATGTGGTAAGTCTCTTACTTCCTCTTCAATTTGATTATTGGTCATCATAAAGAAGGTAATTTCTATGTTATGTTCATGTACATCAGCTGAAGAAAGTAAAAGTTACTTTGCACAGTAGTTTGACTCCAAAGCAATATCAAATAATTAATTGCTACTCTATAAGATGTTAAGGAACTCTTTTTTAATTCAGCATAAGGATTTACTATAAGGTGTTTTTAGGAACAATATGTGACAAATTGATTTTTGAATAATCTTATTATAGGCTTCTATTGGCATGCATCTTGTATGAGATCTTTTCTGTTTATATACTGAGCAAAATCTAAATAGTGAATCCATCATGCTGTGACAGATAACTGCTTTAATTTGTGGGCTTGTTCATTATAAGAACCAACCAAGCAAGAAACCCGGGGACGTCCATTCATGGAATTTCAGCAGGCAAGGGTTATTTTGTATTTACTATTAGTATCATCCTTTAGTCATTGTGCTCACCTTTTGTCATTTATTTTTGACAATGTTGTGGCTGCAGGGAAGAAAGTGAATGGTGGGTGCTGCCTTCGGGTTTAATTCTGTGCAAGCTTGTTCAAGGCCGACTTATTGATTACCATGTCGCTAACCAGGAGATTCAGGATCTAACATTATACAGCAAGGACCCCGACCAGTTTTGGCAGTCATAATTTTTTTGGTACTGTCAGAGGTAAACTGGAACTGAGATCTCTAATTTTCTGACAATTTTACTGTCCAGAGTTTGTAAATCTTGAAAAAAAGCTGTAGTGTAGGTTAGTGAAAATGTATACCCTTTCTCTTTTATAAAGTCTCACCTTTGGGTGGGGAAAGAGCTCATTTGGAGCAGAGTTAATTTTTTCTTGTCAATATGCTGTAAATAACATAATATATGTCCAAAAGTTTGAAAGATACATAAAAAGCAAGTGTCTTGTGATGAGTTGTGGACTCCACCAAATTGTCCAATGTTTAACATATTTGTTAGGATTGAAGATTCCTAATATCTGAGAGAAAGCTCTATTTAGGTACACTAATTACAAAGCTTAACTGCAATTAACTTTTAACAACTTACTCCTTATTGTATAAGTATTCCTAATCCTTCTGACCGATGCCGAGGTGCAATAATATACTTTCTTGGCTCCCGTTAAAAGCCTGGTCCTGTGCTAATAATCTTTAGGTTTACCATGTGTTTCGGTGTCGACCGCCATGTTAGATTATATTCGCACTCTAACATCTCATAGAAATACTTTGTGCTTTGAAAGTTAAAATATACAACCAGATTTTTAATGAAGTGTTTACTTGAAATTGCCTACAGAAGGAAAAAAACCGAACTACTTGTGCACAAATTGGTTTAGCTCAGTCATATTGGCTAGTGTTTGCTATAGATGGCAATCAGAATCATATTTTGTTTAAGGTATCATCTCATTCAACAAGGAGTTGGTTCAGAACTATTCAGGTAGGCTCATGGGTTCAGCTTTATGATGAATAAAGGAACATAACTCACTTTAATCGTTGGGTAGGTTAGGCAAATTTTGGTACTGTTAAATTGGAGTCATGTGATTTTCTCATATTGTTTTAAGGATCTCGTTCCCAGGTTTATTTTCGGTCGGTTGATTCGGTTCGGTTCTAATAAATTATTAATATTACTATTAATTAGTTATAATTTAATTCAGTTCAGTTCAGTTATTTTATGTCAAAAAGAACAGACCCTGAGTTTGGATTAGGTAGTTTCGGTTGAATAAATTAGGTGCAAACCAAGTTTCTCAGGATTAGAGGTATTTTATTAAAACGTAAAGAATTTTGTTTTACTTTCTTTTTGAATATTTATTAAGTTGAATTCATACACAATGTACAATAGATTTCCCAATTTTTTTTATTTTTTTGACAACAAATAGATTTCCCAATTAGTAATAAGTACATTTCAAACTAAAGTAAATATTATTTAATTATTGCGAATCACGATTTAGACCTGACACTTTTACAAACTCTTTGATATTATTGTTTGATATAATTTTCCACGAGGGAAGGGAGTGTGTCGATCTATTATTGTAGCTATGAAGTCAATATTTTAATTTAATATAATGACATCGACGCTACATATATCTCATTAGTTCACTCATCAATATGTAGTTGTATATGCAAATTAAGCTAAAGAACGAGGTCCTCAAACAGACAAATACTCCTAAGAAGAAAAATAAAATCCAATATATAGGTTGAAAAATTCCCCCACATTAAGATATTGTTAGAGATGACGTAGGATTCTATTTTGTTATAGATAGATTTTCATTTGTTATAGTTAGATTATAGTTAGTTTTTTTTTTCCTTGTCGGATTCCTAAAACTCTTGTATATATATTGTGATGGCTCAATGAGAAAACTTCAAGCTTTGTCATTAATAATATTTTACACGGTATCAAGAACAAAGGTTAGCACAAGAAATATTTTTTTCTCTCTCTGGACCTCACGTCCAATTCACAAATTCACAATATTTTTTTTTCTCCGCGGTGGCTTTACCTTACTACCTGTAAGTTCCACCCAAACAATTCACTTGCAATTTTTTTTTTCTCTCTTTATTGACTTGTATTATAAACATCAACTTAAAAAATTAGTCTTTAAAAGAAAGTTAAGGCTTACTATCGCGTAAAAGGATGATGATAACCCATAAATCGACAATGAAACCTAGGTTTATGTTCTTGATTCGACGTTGCTTCATTAGTCATTAGTAGAAGTAATCACGTAAAATGATCTTCCACAAGTTATCAGTTAACAGCGATAAGAATCATAAGATAATGCTATTTATGTGTGAATCTCATGTCATGTTTATATGTGTTCCTTTACCTACCATTGAATTTAAAATATGCGTTTATTATTAGCTGGTTTCCAAATTACAAATAGTGACATATTAATGAAGATATTTTTTATGGGACATCTATACTAATACTACCTCTGTTTTTTTAGTTGCAACATTTGATTATTTTAATACACTCATCAAAAAGTCAAATGTTGCAACTAAAAAAACAGAGGAAGTATATTAAAAGGTATTCTTAACCAAGGAACAGTGTCACGTGGCGCACTCCCTTAAGTTGTTTTACTACATGTGATCCATATACAAAAAAAAAATAGTAAATGCATTGTATAGGATTCGATCCCAAGATTTCATGTATATCTACTAAAGTCTTAACCAGTAAATCAATGATATTTGGTGAAATCAATTTAAAGTAAATTAAATATTAATAATGAATACTATAAGTATCCGGGACATAGCTCGGGTCTACAAACTAGTTATTTAAGTACTCCAAAAATTCGGGCGGTTTCGGGTGATAAAATGCCAACGCCTTTATCATATTATTTGTTTTATGTTCGTCAACTTGGTTGA
This sequence comes from Beta corolliflora, assembly GCA_947648045.1. Lineage (NCBI taxonomy): Eukaryota > Viridiplantae > Streptophyta > Magnoliopsida > Caryophyllales > Amaranthaceae > Beta > Beta corolliflora. The sequence goes on along the minus strand of CANSZD010000655.1, from coordinate 272,417 downwards.
ATTCTCATATTATTTGTTTTATTTATCATATCTACGCAACGCTGAGTCAGAAACACGAGACTTTGTTTTCGCCTGCTTCTAAAACTTTGTATTATCAACTTCTTTTAGCCTACTTCAGCGCGTGGAGGTTTTTTTTTTGCTAGGGAAGATTTTTCTTATACACTTCCTCCGTGTTTTTAGATGACCCGTTTTGACTCTTGATACTATTCGCATACACGACTTTGAATATCTCTTGTGATTTATATTTAAGGAAAAATATAAAAGATCGTTAGAATTGAGATCTTGTTATATTCGATCTCAATGTATATATTTTCCAAATATCAACTTTTTGTAGTATTTGCTTATTGATAATTGAAGATATAAAGGTTCAAAATATTGTCGCGACAAGTGTGTCCAAAGGATATGGGATAACTAAAATAACCGAGAAAGTAGTTGCATATCCTAGAAAGTGCAAAGTTGTGTTCGATTGATCATGCCTTTGGGGAATACAACTTTTTTATGGGGACCTAGGAAGCATAATTTTATCTATTTTGTGGAAAATAACACTTTCAACTTTTTAGTCTTTTATGCGGTTAGTTGAATATTCGACCCATGACCCGACCTAAAAAAACCAGTATCTCGAAATGAATTTATGTGTAAAGTTTCTATTGGTTACCCACTTTTTATTGCCTAACTTCACTCACTGCCAACAATTTACAATCTCACTCTCTCATTATCAATTAGTGTGCTAAACGCCAACTTTCTAAGTTGGAAGTGCCAACTTCCAATCGAGAAACTTTAATCTGCTTGCAACTCTAATACATGCATAATGTTAATCGAAATCAACAAGGTTGCATGATAATTCCTCCATTTTTTATTACTCTCTATGTTCCTTATTGATGTTTCTAGTTGGAATCTTGACATTATTTGGAATAACATATAAGAATATTCTAAATTTTTCTCAATATATAAAGAAAAACATTATCACATGGGATCTTGTTTGATTTGTCTCAATTAGTACTTTGGTAATATCAAATTTTCATAATTTTTACAAATACATAATTACAGATATTTATAATCAAAGATGTGCATCGACAAATGTTCATGTGAAACAGGAACATCAATAAGGAACGAATGGAGTAATAAAAATTATAGAAAATTGATATTTTGTGAATATGCATTGATATAAATTAAACAACTGACACACTAAAATATATTTTATATATTAGTCGAAAAAGAGTTAGTGTTGCGTGGACCTGGTCCACAATAATATTATTGTGGACCAAAGCCACTTATTTAACATAGTAACCCTTTTTTTCAATATAGTAACCTTTTAAAATCTTGAGTTATACTATACAGTTAATATCTACCATAGTGACTGCTTTTTTAAATATAGTCACTCTTTCTCACATTAGTTTATCATGATGAAATTTTCACTTTGTGACATATTAACCTTTTTTTCACATAGTCAAACTTCACGATCTATATCTACTCATCTTTTAATCTATTTTTTTTATATAGTGACTTTTTTTTTCATAAATCACATGAATTAGCATTAGGTGCACACTAATTTAGTGTAGACCAAGTTCATATAAGTTTTAAAAGTGTTGAAGATATACGCGTTTGAGTGAGCATGTGAATGAAGCCAGTACATGCTGCGTTGGTGATGACAACTTGTTAGAAATCCAAGGCCATATGATTCTATCCAAGAAGATTCTAACTCAAAATCACACTATTTGTGGTTAAGGACATTCAACTACACCTAATTATTATCAAGGACATATTTGTACCCCCCTTTTAATGAGGATTTAACTCATGCAAGGACTTCTTGTTGTCTCTATTTTTGTAACAAGGACCTTTTTTGACTATAAATACCCTAAAATCTTTTCATTCTCAACATATCAAAACCATAATCTTTTAGTGTATTAATCCTTCTTATTTACATATATTCAATTTTTTTTCTCTTTCTTTTTTCAAGATTATCTTTCATTATTCTTCGTTGTTGCTGCTTGATCATCATCTGTACTTTTGGTGAATATGACTGTTATCGTTGAAGAGCCTGTTTTTGGTATGTTGTAAATTTGCATCACTTTTAATTTTTTAATTTTTTCATTAAATGAGATATAATATTAAATTAAAGCATTTTTTTAACGATTTACTTGATCTTGGGAAAAATTATCCTGCAAAAAATTACTCCTTTCTTCTGCGGTTGAACAATTAAAAGTCTTGAAAAGTGGTACCCAACATCTAAATACGCTTTATTTTAGACGTCAATGTCAATTTGTTTCTCTATCATCTTTAAGGTTAGGCAATTTGCACCAAATTATAATCTTTAAGCTTAGCCAATAATCGATTATCTATTATTAATAGTATATTAGAATTTTTTTTCTCCCCCACTATGATCTTGTGAATATAATAACATTGGGATTGTTTAAAATTACACTTTTAAACCATGGTCTATGCATAAATAGTTGAACATGATAATATGCAAGGATCTTTAGGCTTTAGCTATGATATCATGATACACAGACTTAGATATACAGTCATACAGATCTTCGATAGATGATAGTCTGACCATATAAAAGTCACGCTTTTGTATATCTAAAACTAATTGACAAACTGCGTAACAAAACAAAAGAAAACTAATCGACAATAGAAAGAGTAGCCCACTAGACTCGAATATTCGACTTTCTCACTCACTATCGATATGAGACAAATTCACATGTTTTTCTTAATTTCTTTAAACATTACGAGTCTATATCTCACTCGAATATGATCTAACTAAACAATGTGATTTAACTAATCATGATACAAATATCTTTTCTTTTAGTTTAGCTAGTAACAATTATATGGTTAATTAAGGTGGCTTGACTATGTTAGATGTATAGTCAGATGTTAGGATAGATGTAGGAGTATTTCCTAAATCTATCTATCTAGAAGTGTTTACCTAGACATATCTATCTACAAGTGTTTATTTAGAGATAATATTTATTAGTATTATATTTAGATATGTTTTCCTAGTTCTACCTAAGTTAGGATTCATATGATGTACTATAAATATCCCATTTGGGTTAATAATAATACGAATGTTCTCTGATTTCTTGATTGCAAATTTGTTTTGATTTGCAATAGGAACACAAGAGGAAACCATGAAGATTTGCTTGGATACCAATGAATTGGTACTAGATGCTGGATTTAAAATGCCTGAACCAAAAGATTTGGTGTCAAACAATGGATTTTCGACACCCGAAAACAATGCCTTTGGCAATACATTCAGGTCTTGTTTTTCATCTATTTCTTATCAATGAAATATTTTCAATAAATTCCTATTTTTATGAAAAGTATTATACTCAAAGTTTATATATGAATCTTAATAATAAATTAGTCTTGTTCATGTTCACCAGAGATTATGATGCAGAAAGTGAAAGGCAAAAATCTGTTGAGGAATTCTACAAGCAGAATCACATCCACCAAACAGTTGACTTTGTAAGCGATTACTTGAAGTTTCATTACCATGAACATCGACAAAAGTTTTTTATTACAAAATTACGTATCACTTCATGATTATTACCGTCTATCAAACGGACTATAGTAATAGTACTAAATACTTTTGATACATCTAATATTCACTATGTCAAAATATGAAATGTCTAATACAAGAAACTAATGAACATATAAATTAAATGACTTGCAGGTGAAAAAGATGAGGGAGGAATACAAAAAATTGGACAAGGTGGAAATGAGCATATGGGAGTGTTGTGAACTTCTAAACACAGTTGTGGATGAGAGTGATCCTGACTTAGATGAACCTCAAATTGAGCATTTACTCCAAACTGCTGAGGCCATTAGGAAAGATTACCCTAATGAAGATTGGCTACATTTGACTGCCCTTATTCATGGTATGTTAATTGTTGTGTACTAATTATCCTATGATTTATTTGCACGTTTATCATACACTAGATGTACAGATGTGCACATAGTGCACATAAAGATAGCACTTGGCCGGGCCTGGCTAAAGTATGGCATGACTCAGCATGAATAAAAGCACGGCATGAAACAAGCATCATGTAGGCACTGCACCAAATGGTACAATGCATGTTGTGCCGTGGACTGTACGGGTCACATGTTTTTGATGGGAAAGGACAACACAACACAAATAAATATTTCCTCCGTTTCTCGATAAGTGCATCACTCTCCTTATTTGGAATAGTCACAATAAGTGTAACAAGCTCAAAATGGTAAAAAAAAAAATTCAATATTATTACAAAGTTTCCACTAAATAGCAAGAGGGAACCACTACGTCTTTGTTTTACCATTTGAATCACCTTACTTTATTGTGGTCCCAACTTTTTTTTCCTCTACATTTCTTGATATTCCCCCCGCTTTCTCTATGATGCACTTTTTGAGAAACGAAATTAGTATGACAAAATCAAGATTATTGAAACCCTTGGCATGAGGGTATAGCACGACCCGGCATGCCAAGCCTGTAGGTCATGTCGTACCGTACCTGTGCCTTGGTTTTGTCATTTGTATCCTAGTACTGGCACGGGTTCGAGCTATTTTGGGTTGTACCTAATCAAGATTATGTCACGAGCACGACCCAATACCATCTTTAAGTGCGCATAGATGCGCGTGTATTACATACTCCTTATACACACTTTGGTAGATGTGACTTGTGAGGCGCCCACTACTTTGGGTCGTTTTCTAGTGAACTTTGAGTCTCTTAGAATTTGCTATACTGTCTTCACACCTAATGAAATTTTGAACTTTCAAAGAAATGGAAAGAGTTAAAATTTTGCATATTACTGTCTTGTGACACTTTGGAACACCCATGAATTAAGATTATAACATTTTGAGCAACATTAAAGTTGAGGCCTTGTGTGAAAATGTCCTAGTCCAATTAAGAATGTCAATTAATTCAAGTAAATAATAATTTGATCAATTTGCTGAACACCACTCCCTTATTGTGTGTATGGTTAACCAGATCTTGGAAAGGTTCTTGTTCACCCTAGCTTTGGAGAGCTTCCTCAATGGGCAGTTGTCGGCGACACGTTCCCCGTTGGATGTGCATTTGATGAATCTATTGTTCATCATAAGGTTGGTTATAATTATACTCAGATAATTAATCCTTTTATCACAATCATTATAGCAATACAGAATTGTGAGCTCCAAAAAAATGGTGGAAAGAAACTAACTTTTTTTCTTAACTTGCAAATGATCAGTATTTCAAGCAAAACCCAGATCATTACAACTCTGCTTATAATACCAAATCTGGTATTTATTCTGAAGGATGTGGTCTAGAGAATGTTTTGATTTCTTGGGGACATGATGACTACATGTACCTGGTAACAACTCCTCTATTAGTTTAACTTCTATTCCATGTGTTTTACGCCGTCTCATATCACACTTTTGACTGTTAATACATTTAATTACGTATTGGTAAAAATTATAAAAGGTTTCGCCTTTGAATCTAAATTCTTATTAATTTATAATTTTTTATTGAAATTCTATTAGGTGGCTAAAGAAAATGGTACCACTCTTCCTCCAGCTGGTCTTTTCATAGTCCGATTTCACTCTTTTTATGGTAAGATTTGAATTCAAATAAAGTGTATGTTCATAATTATGATACTTAGATTAAATCCAATTTAATGAATTTCGCGAATTATTTAATATTTGTGTATCTGCAGCATTACATAGATCTGGAGCATACATGCACTTGTTGAACGATGAGGATAAGGAGAACTTAAAATGGCTCCATGTTTTTAAGTAATTAAGCAATGATTTCTTTAGTAATTCAATTTCATAATCACTATGTAATTGTTAATTAAATGGTCTAATCTGTGTTTATAAACATTGTGCAGCAAATATGATCTTTACAGCAAGAGCAAAGTTCGAGTTGATGTGGAGAAAGTAAAGCCATATTACATTTCTCTCATCAATAAGGTAAATCAATTAACTTCTCTAATTACGGGTTATTTCCAGCCCAAAGTATTACCTAATTTATATTATTTGGAATATGGGCTGGCCCAAATACTATTTTATAACCTTTTTGATCTTGGGCTCACTCGGCCAAACCCAACTTCTTTGGGCCTGATGTAGCAGTCCAAATGGTCCAAACTAGGATTAGATATTTTCCAAAAGAAGAAATTGTGCTGTTAAATTTTGGCCAAAACTTTCTACTCCCTCTGTTTCTTTTTGTTTTTCCTATTTTTACTTTCACGTTTGTCAATGCACGTCTTTGACCTTAAATATCTTTCATTGTGTATTAGTAAAAATTATAATGATTAAATATTAATAAAGTACTCAAATAAGATCTCACATGACTATATTTTTTATCATAGGTTGAAAATAATTTAGAAGATTATATCCAATTGTGAATAGTGTCAAGATTCTAAACAGGAAGAACAAAAAGAAACGGAGGGAGTAGTAGACAAAAGAGCTAATTTTAGTCTATCTATTTATTATTGAATTATTTTGGCTTACCATTATTATATCCTTTGCATGCAGTATTTTCCATCCAAGCTAAGATGGTGAACCTTTCAAGATGCTAGCTAACCAGTTGAACTCGATGTAATTACAATACTTGAGGGAATTTAATTGGTTTTGATGAAGACCAAATTACTTAAGTTAACGATAAATTATGATTTATTTTCCCTTTACCGTGGATCGAATATGTTATAGGTTTTTCTTTAAATGTACTCCATGTGTTGATCAATTTGTATTTATCGTTGTTCATTCTTTAATAAAAGTATCTTCTCAAATTTAAGTTAGTTGTGTACCATGGCTTGTTTTGCACCTCTTCTTTGGATTCACCAATTCTTTTTTTAATATATGTTCTATGGTTTTTTCCTTATGTCAAGTACACGACAGTAATAACAATTTATGTGTATCTTAAAAAGGGTCCATGGATACTTGTTAGACAAATCGTAGTAATTATAATAACCAATAGAATAATATGATACACGAATTATATGCAACAAAAGGTTTTGATTCGTTATACCTCCTCCATCTTATTTCACTTGCTACATTTTTCTTATGATAACCCAACGTACTTGCTATATTCCATTTTTGGGCATGTGGTTCCCGTGTTATTTCTATCTATATATTCATTCTTTGTATCATTTACTCATCTATATCTACCTATTTTGCCATTCTATTTGTCATCTTGTAATAAAATTGTGGCCCTTAACATCTGTACATGCATTTTCTAAAATCTTGTGTAAAAAAAGGAGGGAGTCTTAAAAGACTATGAAAAAAGGTTGGAATAGTTGAGCCTTTTGAGTATATGTACAGTTCTCTTACAAGGCATGAAAGGAACATGTCAATATAATAGTATGTAAATATTATAAACAAGCTAAGTTTGGTTTGGCCTACTAGGAATTGCACCTTCCAACTTCTAATCAATCCCTAGTAGGGGAACATTGGAGGAGGGATGTCCTTACCCCCCCTCCAATGATGTCTAACCTCTTGCCGCTAACTAGGGTTGGGTTGACCTGCAAAAGGTTCCGGCTCGATAGGATCCTTCATTTTACTTATCTAAAAAAATGGATAATACCATCACATATACCAACCTTTTGTTGGGCCATGGTCCACCAACACCACGAGTACCCTTTCGGAAATCACTGTGCCTGGATAGTTGGGATGAAAAAACATGGCCCATATACTAAAAAGGCTTGAGAATTTGTATGATTTTATTCTTAACACTTCCTACTTTAAGCAAGAAAGAGAAAAAAAGTTTCATAAGATCAGTAGTTACCTATACACCAGTTAAAGCAATTATTTGTTATAATTGACCGACAAGAGATAAAATTGAAGCAAAACTTTCTTTTTGAGTTGTTTAATGATTCGTTGTGTATAAGCTACATACAACTATACAAAAAAAAACATTATTGCAACGATATGTAAGTATAAGAATAGCTTGTTGAGGGCATGGCATATGAAGAAGAAAATGTCAATGAATCCCAAATTGTCAAGATAGAAATGGTAGTTGAGGGCATCAATAGCCAACAAACAGAAGGAGGGAATTAAGAGAGGGGTAAAAATAACCAAAGTAGTGCCATTAATAAAGAGAAAAGAAAAGAATAAAGTAAATATATTATCTATCATCAATATATTCCCATTATTATTAATCTTTTTGGTGTAAATGAGCGACTAGGCGCAGTGATGTAGACGGGATTTGATCCCGAGTCTTGGATACCACCCCCATAAAACGTTACCAACTAAGCTAGATGAGTGATGACATCCACATATTTCCATTTTAGTGAAATAAGGTAAAGGCAAGAATCTCAAACTTACATTCTCTTTTACTAAATGCCCCGTTTCATTACGTAATAATAATTGAAACAGTTGACAACATCACGTGGGCCTAATACTCCCTTCGTTTCCTAGAGATTCTTCCACTTTCACTTTTCACGTATACTAATGCAAAATTTTGAGCACTAATAATATATCGAGTTATGTGTTTATAAAAATTATAAAAAGTAGATATTTATAAAATACATAATAAGACGAATCTAACAAGATCTCAAATGACTATATTTTTCTTTACGTATAAGTCACAAATTAAATTATAATAAAAGTGAAATTTGTGAATAATGAAAAATGTCAAAGTGAGAGTATCTTCAGAAAACGAAAGAGCTCACTATAAAGGATGCCAAGTCCTCGTAATTGAAATGATGGCTCATCCATAAATAAAACCCTTAAAACATTATGGATAAGGCATCTACTGTCATCAACAGGATACCGCATGCTGGCTATTTAAAAATTCCTTGATGATATCAATTCTTAGTCCTTATTAGGTTTATTCACTTTATTATATACTACTGCATATGTGATCACCTAACATCCTAAGTCTAAAGTTGTACTTGCCTATTTTAATTAGTATACTTTACTATCTTTCACTTTATTATATACTACTGCATATGTGATCACCTAGACACGTGCCTCACTACAAACTAGTCACTCCCACTTTCTAAAATCCGCGCGATTTTCTCTCTCTTTAATAATTTTCTCTCGCCCTAAAATTTTAACAAAAACAGTTGTTCTGAACAAACATACACTATATCATTTTAAAATACACTATATCATGCCAAAATACACTATCATGTCAAACACTATAACGATCGATTATGATAATTTTGTGTAATATACAAATAAACTACACTATAACATTTTAAAATACACTATATCATGTCAAAACACACTATATCACGCAACTCTATCATGTCAAAAAACACAAAGAAAAACACTATCATGTCAAAATACACTATATCATTTCAAAATACACTATATCATGTCAATATACACTTATAACATGCAACACTATCATGCCAAAAAAACTCAAAGAAACACTATCATTTTAAAATACACTATATCATTTTAAAGTACACTATATCATTTCAAAATAGACTATAACATGCAACACTATCATGCCAAAAAACTCAGCAAAACACTATCATTTTAAAATACACTATATCATTTCAAAATACACTATATCATGTCAATATACACTATATTAACATGCAACACTATCATGCCAAAAAACTCAGCAAAACACTATCATTTTAAAATACACTATATCATTTTAAAGTACACTATATCGTTTCAAAATACACTATATTGTTTCAAAAATACACTATTAGGAGAGTGAAGTTATCAGAGGAGAGAGAAGTTATCAGGAGAGAGAAAATAGGGGAAGACTGAATGTGGCAAAAACGGAAAGTTATAATCATTAAAACTCACGTGAGATGGATAAGGTGCACACTAAGTTAGTGTGCACCGGGTCCATATTAGTTTTTTTAATGATACAATACATTATGTTACCCATTATGGTATGATATATCCGATTCTATAAAAAAAAATCCGTAATTTGTCATCTATTAGTAAGATTATGATAATCATGATACCTTTTTAGGTTAAGTTAGGTTTAAAATATGTGATTATTCTATATAAAAGGATTACTTTTGTGCTCCGAGAGTGATATATAAGGAAATGGATCTTCTTGATATATAGTAGAAGAGAATATTACTGAGAAGAGTATATACTCATATTATCTTGCATTTATGCATGCAATCCTCCCTTTTTTTCAACTACTTATATCATAAAGTAATTGTAGGGATCACTTTGGAAACGAATGGTAAAGACAAGTATAACGTGTAAAATTTTTTTTGCACTGAAGTAAACTTGCACCGTTGATATGATATAATCATGTAGTAAAATTAATATGTCGGTATGTTCAGCACCAACGTAAAGTGGCAATTTTAGAGAGCAGATCTCATTAATAGATATGAGCACATTTATTTGATAGGGTTTCTTCCCCGATTTCAAATATGAACAACAAAAGAAAACGGAGGGAGTACATACTTACATGTATATATTTTTTTTTTGTTATTTGCTTATTTAGAATTATTTTTGTTTTGCTTAGTTTGAGACTTTGAGTGAGTCATGCACTCATGCTCATGTTCACCTGACATATATATGATAGGGTTGTATTAGGAAACGATTGTTGTATTCGGCATAATTTAGGCAAAAAAAACTACCTTTAGAAAATTAAATATGTATCTTAAGGATTTTTCAAAGATTACTTTTTATCTCAAAATAAGGTTGCTAAAAAGTACCAATGCATTATTTGATGTATTCACTTAGGTTTTCGGTATTCGCTATGTATGTGCCTACTATCACGTGATTATTTGTCTTTACGTGATAGTTGTTGTGGTGGTAGGGAAGAATGTAACTTATGTTGGATTAGAAGATATAATTCTCCTTCTTGTAGGTTTAAAGATAAAAAATAAAAGATAAAAAAAAGTCTATTGCAATCCACTGGTAATGTGTAATTGAGTGCAGTCAATATTATAATTAGTGTTGTCCTGTACTCTTGTTAGACCTTGTTATTGGACAGGGTAGCCCAATAGCTAAAGGGTTAGGGTCAAATTTACAGGGTTTTTATTGGACAAGGCTTTATTGGACAAGGTCATTATTGGACAGGACCATTATAGGGCCAACAAAGAAACCCAATAATTTTGAAAATTAAATTAGGTTTTGTAAAAACAATTACATATTCGGATTCACAATCATTTATACTCACTTTTGGCCCTCTTTGTTCCTTGTTTTTCTTGCTCGTTTACCAACCCGCCCATTATCGACCCGCTATCGGCCCTTTATGAGGCGACCCTCTTATGACCGACCCGCTGTCGGCCCGCACTGACCCTGACCCGACCCACCCAATAACCAGGTCTAACTCTTGTATACCATGTTTTTTCTTTGTAGAGGATCCCGAACACCATGCTTAATTGGTGTTATTCCTTGCACCAGATATTAATTTGGGTTACTAAGGCCAATTAGTCAATTACTAAAAGACACTAATATCTAGCGGACTTATTAGTGGTGTAGCATATTTCCGGTCTTTGCGAGGAATATGTCTAAACCATGCTCAAACATGGCCCCTACCAAAAGAAAAAGTTGTTGACTAATTAATTTGAGATACTTCATATAATTGTAGACATGCTTGATTAAAAGTCAAGTGCTAACTCGTAGTTATCTTAGAACTACCTCAAACTGTCATTAGAACATCATATTAATTAATTGATTTTGAACTATGCTTTTCGCTTTCCATCAACAGCCTACTAGATACCCTAAATCTTGCTTGAATGTGACATCCACATTTGTAGTAGGTGACATTTTTTAATCCTATGATGATAACAACTTTAACCAAAGTAATAGATCAAGATGAAGTGTCTATGTGCTCAATAGAAGTTTTTATTTTTTAAACATTTTGATCTTGCCTTTTAATTTGTTGTCTTTTCGGCTGCCTCAAAATTCGCCTTAAGATTGCTTGTTATATACTTTATGTTATAGGTCAAGCCATATTGCAGCTTGGTTTATGTATTGTAATGCTCTAAGCCAATTGTTTCACAAAAACTTACCACCGTAATGATATTAGCTAGGCAGCAAGTCTATTAAATTTATACGTTTGAATATGTGTACATAAGGTTGAACAATGAATGAGTATGAGGGAGCACGTAACATGCATGCATCACCAGTACTTGGCCGCTTCGTAACTTGTTGGGCATAACGTATATAACTTAAGTGCGCTCAAATGTATGATAAAATTTCGATAATATAGAATTGTAAATCAAAAGAATTTCGTTATTACACTCCCTTTACCGAACATAATAAAGAACCCATCACAACATCAGAATCTTCATAATAAACATGCATCTGCATACTCAACATGAAGAGTTGAATTGTGGCCCAAATTTCGCTAGGCAATAATGAGGCAAGATTTGATCCTAGGACATAGATGATGTATCATATTTTATAGTTTTTAGGTGCATTTAGGTTGCATTTTAGGAACATTTAGGTGCATTGTAGTCCAGAATTGCATACTATGACTTAATTTGCGAAATATTACTCCTTTTGTGTGTGTTTGGTATTCTTTGATGAATTTCAGGTATTGAGAATATAATTGGAGTATCATTGGACAAGCTTGAGTATTTAGAAGCAATTGGAAGGAAGCTACATCGATAAGGATCGTTATGAATATCTTTGAGTGCAAATTGGAGCCAAAATGAAGTTAGAATTTGACGAAAGAATTGTGGAAATTGAGTCATGTCTACTCTTTTGTCCATAACTTTTGACTCGATTATGATAATTGATTAATTCTAGCAGCATTGGAAAGTCGACTTGAAGAGATTCCCAATGATAGGTTACACGGCCCGAGGCGAGTTATATTCTAGGAGATATGGGCTTTACAAGATCGCACTGTTTTGCTGGGCCTATTACGGGTACGCGGATTTGTTATATTCGCCTATTTAATGATTTAATTGACCTTCCTTATCTTGTAACTTACTTTCCTAGTTATATTAGGTTACATAATCTTATATGAGGAATCACTCATTGTTGAGGCTTTCTCTCACTCTCTCCTCCTCATATTGTACGTGATTTTTAGTTTTCTTATAGAGTTTCTTATTGTTTTTCAAGACTTCATCTTTCCATCATCAATTCAAGTATTCTCCTTTATTTTATACTTTTAATTATTAGTTATGCTTTCTTTTATATTTTATTTAGTTTATTTGATTATTATGTGTGAGTAGTTTTCCAATCTAGGGTTAAGCAAACCCTAGCCATGATTAATATATGATGTATTCCTTTAAATTGCCAAGCTAATTATTTATTTGTTCTTAATTGATTGTGAAATTTCCAATACTAGATTAGGGATTATTAGTATTGCTATCATTACATTGTCTTGATCACAACGGGAGTTGAGTTTTGACGGATTTGAGTATTACAATTAATTAAAGACATGAAGTTCTCCACGGGATCGGAGTAGGTAGAATGGATTGTTAGGAAGTTAGAGTGTCGTGTTTAATGTCGTTAATTTGCATGATTCCACAGGATTAGGCTTGAGTGCATATTAGGAAAGTCATAAATAAAACCCTAACAATAGACCACCTAACATAAGTAAACTAACTAACTAAAGTACTAAACTAGTTTTTTCGACATTGAAAGTACTAAACTAGTTGACATATATATCAACTTGGTCTACATAATGATACTTGCTTAAAGTTGTTATGCTGAAGTACAAGTGCATTCATAAGAAGCTACTAGTTGATACACGCTCTCCTTAGAATTCTTGTAGGTAAACTTGTTATACAACCAAAAACATGCTACATTAGGCAGCAAGTTTATTATACGTTTGAATACGTGTACATAAGGTTGAACAATGAATGACTATGAGGGAGCACGTAACATGCATGCATCACCAGTTCTTAGCCGCTTCGTAACTTGTTGGGCAAAACGAACATAACCTAAGTGCGCTCAAATGTATGATAAAATTTCTATAATATAGAATTCTAAACCAAAAGAATTTTGTTATTACACTCCCTTTACTAGGGGTGTAAATGATGCGAGTCGAGTTCGAGTTTGAGCTAGCTCGACTCGACTCGTCAGCATTTCGAGTCGAGCTCGAGTTGAGTCGAGCTCACTCGAGTCGAGTTTGACCGAGCTTTGACCGAGTCGAGCTTTGACCGAGTTTGACCGAGTTTTGACCGAGCTTTAACCGAGTCGAGCTTTGACCGAGTCGAGCTTTGACCGAGTCGAGTTTTGACCGAGTAGATTTCGAGTAGCTTGCAAGTGTCTTATGTTAAAAGCAACCCTAAGGTAGAAAAATGTTGAATTTAGGTATTTTGCTATTGATAATTGGGTTTTCGAACTTCTCACGAGTTTTCGAGTCGAGTATTGAGTTGCTCAACTCGACTCGCCAGTATCTCGAGTCGAGCTCACTCGAGCCGAGTTTTGACCGAGTCGATCTCGAGTAGCTCGCGAGTTGTCTCGTCTCATTTATACCCCTACCCTTTACTGAACATAATAAAGAACCAATTACAACATCATAATCTTCATAATAAGCATGCATCTGCATACCCAACATGAAGAGTTGAATTGTGGCCCAAATTTCGCTAGGCAATAATGAGGCAAGATTTGATAATCCTAGGACATAGACCACCTTATTACATAAGTAAACTAACTAATAATTAAAGTACTAAACTAGTTGACATATATATCAACTTGGTTTACATAATGATAATTAAAATATTGTTATGCTTAAGTACAAGTGCATTCATAAGAAGCTACTAGTTGATACACCCTCTCCTTAGAATTCTTGTAGGTAAACTTGTTATACAACCAAAAGCATGCTACATTCTTGGGACAAAGATTATGTTATGTGGCACCATTTGGTTCTCATTTTATCTTATTTTAACCAATTAACAATAAGAGGAATAGCCCATTAAGCTTATATGTTAGTCGTCATCTATCTTTTTGTTCAATGTGGGGACAAGCTCACATGTGGGTTAACACCTTAACAATTTTACGCAACCTTAAACGAGAGACAATTTTGAAAGTCATTTCACAGACAAGTCTACTCAATAGCTCCTTAAAAAGTTTACATATGTTTATTGTTAGAGACTGAGAGTTGTATTAAACTCTCTGCCTAATCAATGTGGGCTACTTGTACTCTCACAATCTTTACATAATGATTTTTTAATGTTCGTCATCCGTGAATTTTCTAGGCGTTTCGAGGGTCTTTCACATTTATATATCGTGTTTTTTATCACTTTCTTGCATCTGAATTCTTGTCAATATTATACCCCCAAGAAGTGGTATCATAAATGAGAATTCATTATGTCGACACTCGACAGTCACCAACCAAGTTCAATATGATAAATTTGATGCAATAAGCATATACTTCCTCGTTTCAAAATAAGTGAAACACTTCTCTCATTTATGTGAGAGCTTTTTGAGACAAGTGTTTCACTTATTTTGGAACGGAGGAAGTATACAAATTGTACAAGAACGTATATATGGACAAACCTCTAATCAAGGGCTTTATGCGAAGGTTTAATATCATGTTAACCTACTGAATTCAGAAAGATTGCTATTATTTTGTCTGGACAATAAAATATTACTCCCTTCGTTTTTTTTAGATGTAACATATTGACTTTGGGCACTATTCATCCAATACACTTTGACCATTAATTGTTATTTATACATAAGAAAAAATATAGTCATGTGGGATCTTGTTTGATTCGTCACGGTATACACCTTCCAAATATATATTTTTTATAATTTTTACTTTTATACAATTAGAGATATTATCGGTTAAAGTTGTGTCTCGACAAATGTAAAAAGTCCAATGTTACATATAAAAAAACGGAGGAAGTACATGAAATTATATAGGAAAAGAGGATACATTGTATATGGAGTTTATAAAAGGGGGTGTCAAATTCCCTCATAAATTAAAGGGGGTCAGATGTCAATGTGTCATACAAAAATCCAGAATTCACCTAAATGAACGGAGTAGGAGAAGGGAAAGACGATGATTATATAGATATCAATCATTTTTTTTTTTTTGTTCAGGAAAGATAATTGGTTCGAAGATCAACCCTCGCTAGCTTATTACCGCAGAGGACACCACTTACTCGTTAGGTAGTGAGGGATTTATACCCACAAGCAAACATTTTTATACAAACTCCTCAAATTGGGGAGTGATAAGAGTCGAACACCCGACCTTGCGGTTGGGAGGTGGGAGCACCAACCATTGGGCTGCAGTGAATCGAATGCAAAAACCTAAAAGAGAGAAGAGGAAAAGTCTCGGTATCTATGGAAGATTAATTTGGCATCCAACGCAATTTTTATGGTATCCAAAATCTTTCTATTGATATTAAAATATAGGAAAATTTTCAAAAAACTACCTTTTATAACAAATATTTTTCCAAAAACTACCTTTTAAAAATTATTTTTCAAAAAACTACCTTATACAACACATTTTTTTCAAAATACTACCAATTGAACGCTAAATGAGGATTTAACCACCCGTGAGGCCGTGACGGGTTCATTGCTACTTATTGTCTTGATCTCAGGCCCGGGCACCGCTGACAACCCACATAGGGTGCAAAATTGCCTATCATTTCATTTTCTTCTTAACAAGCACCCTCTTCCGCTAGCTTCTCTATCCACCATTTTTGTTCTTCTCTTTTTTATTTGTTGCCTTTTGCCTAACCAACAACACCTGACCAAGTATTATTTAAGAGTCAACGTCAACAAAAAAAGTCAAATGGTAGTATATTGAAAACATTATGTTATATAAGGTAGTTTTTTGAAAGAAAATTTTTATAAGGTAGTTTTTTGAAAAATTTATGTTATAAAAAGTAGTTTTTTGAAAATTTACCTAAAATATATTTAGAAAAACCAATTAATACCCAATTTTTTTTTCAATTGATGTTTTTGTGGTACCTTTTTGCAGCGTTTAAGATACAAACTAGTTGTTGGACCCATGCGATGTCCAAGGTAATTTAACAAGATAAAAATGATGTATGGGTTGGGGTTGACATTTTGTCACAATGCTAGTACAAGTCAAAGTTTAGTGGTAAAACATGACATTACAAAGTAAAAGGTCATGAGTTTAAGACTGCTTATGCAAATTTTTTGTTCATTTTATAAGGGAATGTCATGTTGGAGATAAAATCGCGCCACATCGGCGACCGATGTGGGGGTGACATGTGGCGGCATGTACTGCTTTTCCCACGTATTTTAATTAGATAAAATTTACAAAAATATGGATACCGATCAATTTGATGGATACATACGAAGCGACTGTTTGGCAATTGGTTGTTAGGTGTTTGGCTATTTTATTTGAATAGTTTGGTACAATTTTTATCATACCCTCGGGTGTATCATGAGCATGGTACACCCCAAAGCTATATTCTTTCTCATTACACATTTGAAATCATCCAAATGAGCAAAATATACTAAAACGCAGAGTTTCAAATGAGCAAAAATTAGTCTTGGGTGTACCATGAACTCATCTATATATTTTTATCTGCTACTTGATTGGTATTTGAGTGTATGGATTTGTTTCACTGAATATTTTCATAAGATCAACTTTTCACATGCATAATTAGAGATTCTGATGGTTAAAACTGTGTGTTGGCAAATGTAAAAGTTAAACTGTTGCACTTATTTAGAAATATAGAAAGTACTCCCTCCGGTCTTTATTAGTTTACCCGTATTCCTTTTTGGGATGTCCCTTATTAGTTTACCCATTTTTTTTGTTTCTATTTTTGGAATGGGGCCACCAACTTTCCATCACATACACATTCAACTTTAATACTTCTTAATCTTTTATCTTTCTTTCTATGTCCCACAACATCATTTCTCCTAAAACTCTGTGCAAAAAAAACGTGTAAACTAATAAAGACTAGAGGAAATATTAGATAGTCATTGCCCCAAGTCCGCAGGCCGAGCCCATGAGCATGCCCGGCCTATGCTCAGGTCTAATAATTAATTACAATGAAACTTGAAAGAGAGCCACATGGAGGACATGAAAAGATTTCATTTGTGGAAAAGAAAAATAAAAAAAATAAAATAAAACAAGAAGTCCTCTAGATACGGGAAGCTTAATATTGGGCCTCCACGTGCAAGACAAAGCTATCAAAACGAGATCCCTGAGTTGATCAACAGCTTCAGTTGTCCACACGTGGGGTTACTGTTTCTTCCACGCGGCAAAATCTTGCTTTCTACCTCGAATCTTGTGTCTCCCATGGTTTACCTCTTATACCCTTCATCATATACTTTTTTTTTTTTGCGCCCTACTGTGGACCCCCTGATAAGATGAAGGGTCATGTCAGACCGGAACCTCTCGCAGGTTAACCCGGCCTGGGTTTGCGGGCAGACACTTTGAGAGTGGGGGAATCGTAAGGGAAAATCATCTCCCAAAGTGCCCCTTATGGGGATCGAACCCCCAACCTTGAGGTTGGAAGGTTCTTTCCTTACCACTAGGCCAAGCTTAGCTTGGTAAAAGATCAAACCCCCTTCATCATATACTTTTAGGTGCTGTTTAGTTGAATGCAGTATCTCCTATACAAGTATATAACTACTCCTTCTGTTCTGAAATATAGTTTTCGTTTTATTAGTATTTTTTATCGTTAAGTTTTAAATAATTTAATCAAATATTCGCATTGATGTATACAAGAAAATATACATCATGTCGGATATTGGTTATTGTATTATAAATTGTTATTGCCCCTACAAACAAGTCTTTATTGGAGGAGGGTTTGACGAGATACAACTCCAAATGACGTTATCCTAATATCAATTGGTAATAGGTAGATACCGTAGATTAGTCGACTAGAGTTATATGTTAACCATTTTTTTTCCTTCTTTTTCAATATGAGCCTCTCACATATGGGGTTTTCTCTTAACAATATTAATAGTTTTTTTTTTAAAAGTTAAATTGATTAGACTAAAAAAATGAATTCAATCTATACTAACTTGCCCCACATTTTGTCTTACCTTCCCTTTTTTTCCACGATATGAATCCAAGGTCACAATAGCTCTCTCTTTTATTCCTAATACCCCACCAAATAATCGCTCTTCGCTAACATCTTCTATTAATGACCAAGAGCTTTGCATATAGAGAAAGCTAATCATAATATTCCAAAATCTCCCCTATTTTTAGGTTATGCAGACAACGATTGTTTGAGCTTATAATTAGTACAGAAAAACTTTAAATTTGTAGAAAATAATAACGAGACTTCTATTTTTATGTAATTGACATTATATAGGTTTTCTAAGATCATGATTCAAACTTGAGTTTGAATAGCTGCCCACCTATTATATAGGTGAATTATGAAAACTTTGATTATATATATATTGTATGATATAATCCTATTTCTTATGTGACTCGTGTTTTTCTTATAACATTGTGATCATACTCTTACAGGCTTAGTAGAATTTCGTATCTCTGGCCTCGTTTGACGATTAGCGGATAACTGTTAGCTGTTAACTGATTGTATGTATTAGTTGGTTGATGATTGTATTAGCGGTTTGTAGCAAGTTTGATTAGCTCTTATAATATATGAATCTTACTTTAAAGAACATTTCGATTTTTTTAAAACATATAAAGATTATAATTTGTTGAAGTATGTAACATAAGCTTTACTCAATTTTTATTATTATTAAGCTCAATCTCATGTAAATATTGAAAATCAAGCTCTATTTTTCTCTCGTCATGAGGATTATAACTTTCTCGTGTCGCTCTATTCACCAATGGTTTGAGCTTCCTAATCTTATGATCTTTTCCATCATCCGCAAGGATAATGTTTTAGGTTGGTCCCGTTCTAGGACCTAACCTAGGTTTTTTTCCGTCTTATAAAAAAGGATTATAATTTTCATTTTAAATTATGATTTGACATGCTTATTTTAGATTATCTATAGACTATAGTTTTTGAAATCTTATCAATTATATAAATAGTAAAGTCCTTTTTTATGGTCAGGAGAAGGATCATGTCCAAACCTTGCAACTCTCATAGTTTTTTGGTCAGTCATTATTAGCAGGTTAAGTGTTGGAGAGCAGGGAGAGGATAAAGGGGATCCTAATCCGAAACACTACATTTGACAAGATTCGAACCTAAAATCTCAAAAGTCTAAGGTAAGATCTTGCCAAGTGACCATATACTACTTGGTTAATATCCATATGAATTGTGTGATGGTATAAACTTCATGTATAATGTTGCATACGTTAATACTTCTGTTCCTTTTTATACAAAATTAACATATACTCCTTTTAGTTAAAAGTTAAATTCTATATATAGTTATCAAGCTAAGCAACTATTTTATTCTTCGTAACATTCGTGTCATCCTCTTGCATTATCCTTTTATGGAGTATAAACTAAAGAAAACTAAGAGAGACACCCATGAAGTTTCATCATTGAATTATATTAAATTAGTCCCACAGCTTTTATCCATACACCCACGATTCTCAAGATCACAATATGTTTGATGTCATAGTACTCCTAATCTGTAAATGCTCCATGATGTGTCTCAACTTATTCTGTTCCTCAAAAAATACTCAACACTTATATAGTATAAACAAATAAAAAGGTCATACCCCATTATTCAGTTTACAACAGCTCACAATTTTGCACATGGAACTCCAACATATACTCATTTAGTTACATGCAAGCTTCGACTATTATAAGCAATAACATAGATTATAAGAGAATCTATGGTCCATTAGGTAGCATTAAGATATCTATTTCTTGGCTACGTGCATGGTTTAGCACCTCTAGTGGTAAGTGTGGTTACTAATTAGGTAAAAATTCGATTTCCTAATGTTGTCTACCATGTTCTCTTTGTTTTAATTATTGATGCTTATAGTTCACTGGATTCATACATGTTGACCGTCACAAACCACAGGATATATGGGGGAAGGATGAGTAACGATTCTTGTTAATAATATAATGAAAGATTTTTGTAGAAAGTATGCATGTATGCATGTGCAATACAACAAAGAACAAACCTACATATTATGGATGTTACTATGAGCCAATTTTCAAGGATAGTCCAGTGGTTAGTAGATCTCTCTGGATTTATAAGTTTTTCTAAGAAATATATACTACTATGTCTCCAGGTTCCAGACTTCTAACGTAAGAAAATAATTTACAACAAAAACAATATTTGTGACTAAACATAATCTTATTTACCGACCCTGTTTACAATTAATGAAGACTAGTAGACACCAAAATTAAATTAGTGATTGTTTTTGAGTTAGTCGCTATGTGGTGGGAAAAAAAAATTGTATCCGAGATAGAGTTGTTAAACTTTTTTCTTTCATTAGATTATAGTTCTATAACAATTAACTGAAACAAACGATTGCAACATTTTTTAATTAACACTTTTTAACACTATTATGATCAAAATATTCAAATTCTAAAACCAACTAATTTGATGCTAACGTCTTTACTTTTTAAGGATTTTCATGTGTGCTTTTATTTGATCTTCACTCCTGTCTATGTGTTAGCCTTTCTCCTACTAGCCTATCACGATTATGGGGGTGTAATAGATATGTAAATAATCTTCTTATCCTTTTTGCTAAAATCATCTAAACATATTGCTAGATAGTTTATCGATCATATACTTAAAAAAAAGATAGTTTATCTTATCATGTGTATAGTTTTCTTATTGCCTTGTACTAGATCAACTCCCTTCTATATATTGAAATGTCAATGCTATGGTCACGGTGCATTGCCTTATAAAGTAAACTCCACTTTCTTATTTTTATCAATGTGAGACATTCACACGTGTTGTGCACTAGTATATCATAGCTTCAACAATGAAATTCCTACCGACATCAACTTCAAACATTTAAGATGCGTAGATGAAGCCAAAGGAGTTTGAGCAAACGAGAATTCATCATAATGGGTAGTACTACTAGTACTAAATACTAGAACAAAGTTATGGCCCTTGACAGTTAGTAGGGATGAATATGAATTTGGTCGGCTCAAAAAAGTTGTGATTGATCATAATTTACAGAAGAGCATTGTGAACTTGTGATTCTTCTTGGTTATGCATGTTATTGTCACAAGGACAAGATTGACGGAACCATAATAACAACAATTATCTTTATGCTCCTAAAAAACCACTAATTTCTGAGGCCGTGTAAGAATATTATTTTCCTCAAAAGCCAAGTTTACCATACTTTTTGTTTTTTAAACATATAAATCATGATGTTGTCACTAACCAATATAAGTTACTTTGGAACATCATTTAACTAATCAGCTTTTGTTTAGTTAATTTGCTTAACCTCTAGGGAAGAATAAAGGAGAGGAAGAAGACCACGCCCCTTGCAATAATTAAAGTATAATATTTTCACCAAGTGAATACTTTCTCTGTTTCTTTTAAAGTATAATACTTTGACTTTTGCATTAATCATTAATCACATACCTTACTTTGAAGTTTGACCGCATTTTTTTTTACTTATATAAAAACAAAATTGATCATATAGAATGTTGTTGTATTTGTTTCAATAAATATGTTCATGAAATCAACTTTTTATAGCTATTACGATTATATAATTAGAGATATTAATGGTCAAAGTTGTGTGTTGGTAAGCGTAAGAGTCAAACTGTTGTACTTACTTAGAATTAGAGGAAGTAGAATTTACGCTACTTAAATAGTGGGCCGGAGGGGTGGGTGAGTAGGTGTTTATGTTGGTTCGAGCTAGATATGGTGGAACCGAAAATCCCGAAAAGGCTTCTCGAACCTTTTGTAAACGAAAGACGCTGTTAAATTTATGTTTTATCTTAATGTATTCTACAAAATATAATCTTTTTTATATTTTTTATTGATAGAAGATCAAAAATATATTAATGAGCAAATAGTAAGTTGGCAAGCGTGAAAGATAACACGGTGGAGTTAAACAAACGCAGGAAATAATCTTTGATACTCTTCCAATAGCAATTGTCCGCCATCAAATATTGTGATTATTTCCCGGCATATGTTGTACTAAAGGGCAGAGAAAAATGCAAGCTACTTATAACTTATTGATACTACTATGCGTAGTCAATTAGTCATTAGTCATTAGTCATTAGTCATTAGTCATTAGTCATTAGTCATTAGTCATTAGTCAACAAAAGAAAAATTCTTGTTGGTGACTAGATTTTCGCTGGCTTAATGTTAGATAGACAAATTGTGTGCCATAATCAAATGAAGGTACAAAAATCAAATGCATGAGATGACAAAATTTAATTAGCTTAATAAATTTACCCATTCCATTTAATTAGCTAAAATTCTTTAGGAGCAAGATGAAGTAATTACGTGACCCGTACAAGGGCCCCACCCACTGCATAGAATTTGTAGTGTCCCCCAAAATATGAACTACTACCTTACTTTTATGTGGCTACAATTTAAAGCTTTGTCTTGAAGATTGTCCATATTTTTGGGGTTCTATGATCTTTTTGAGGCTTACTCATAACTCATAGTAAGTCATAAGCCACAAGATTCAAGAGGGCCCTTGGAACTTCTACTTGATTTTGTGTTTGAACTTTCGAGTACATCTCATAGTTTGTAGAAACATGGAAATGTAGTAGTGGGAGAAATGGGATACAAGTAAGAAAATAGTGAATAATGTTAAATAATTAAAAATTAATTTCTAAACTCATACGAATATAATATAAGAAAATTTAATTGAAATAGATTGAACTAATAATAACCTTTACAACAATATAGATTGGACAAATTAGAAGTACCGTACAAATAAAGATTGAAATATGAATCATGGATATTAACAAATTTAATTTAGAAATAGTGATGTCGAAGTTGAAATTATGAGCATTAAAAAACATCAAAAGAAAAATTGAAAAAATGGCATTCTTATGTGACTTGTGAGTATGCCCTTTGTCATCATTCGAAAGTTCTTTTGGTTCACCCTCCATCTTTATTAACAAGTTCTTTTTCATGCATATAAGTAATTTAAATGCCCATATTTAAAAAAAGTCGAATATATTCCCGAATTTCAAACTTTATATTACTAATAAAGATAATTTTATTTACTTAGTTTATAATTCAATCTATCTTTGTATATTTTCTTACTTCACTCTATTTTCGTTTGAGGGTTCACAATGTGAATCAATTTGAGTCAAATTTTACCATAAAAATTGTATCTAATATTTAGACATAGTTATTAATTAGGTTACATGATTAAAAAAAATTGAACAAGAACATGAGTAACCAAGGCCCTCATTTACCAAAAAACATAATATACTTATACCCATATAATTTATAATTATGCACACTTGCTATTCTCAAATTTGAAGGCGGCAGCCGAGTTGCATCTGGTGGTTTTCAGCGTGTTGACTCAAATGCGTTTCTCCTACCTAAAGGACAAACATGAAATACTCTCTCGAGAGAGAGTAATGAGTCACCCAGAACGTACGTGACTCTTCAAAAGATCATGAACCAAGAATTCCAAGCGACAGAAGGTTGTTGGGATTGCTCATGCGACGAGATGCGAAGCTCGCCGTTGGTTGATAGTTGTCCGGATCGTGAACGAGATTCGTTTCTCCTACCACTTCCATCAGGTTTGCCTCAATCATCAAAATCATTGAACAACAACGATCTTCATAACATGCGACTCTTTATCGGTTTTACTTGTTTTTGGTTTATATGGTCTGTAAGAGCTAATAAAGGGAATGAATTTATACTAGTAGATTAGAATGAATTTTTGAGTAGCAATTTAACCTAAACTATATAATACTCCCTCCGTCCCATAATATAAGTCCTGATTCTGTTTTTACACGAGAATTAAGGTAAAGTGGAATCTTATTTTATTTGAATAAAAAGATTCATTTTTATTGGGAAACACCTATATTGTTTTTTTCTTTTTAACAACAAATAAAAACTGAACATTAATGTTGCATGGTTTAATGTGTAGATGAGTTGAAGTTAAAAGATTCCATTTTATCATTAATAATG
This sequence comes from Beta corolliflora, assembly GCA_947648045.1. NCBI lineage: Eukaryota > Viridiplantae > Streptophyta > Magnoliopsida > Caryophyllales > Amaranthaceae > Beta > Beta corolliflora. The sequence continues at coordinate 247,631 of CANSZD010000655.1, read as the reverse complement.
GTGCATTGGAAGCTGAAATTATAAGGACTTTTTGGGAATTAAATTATTTTCATGAGGGTATTTTGGACATAATTATTGATTGAAAATAGAAATAGGACTTATATTTTGGGACACTTTAAAAGGAAAGAGGACTTATATTATGGGACGGGGGGAGTATATGTTTTTGGATTGGAGCTCAAATTCTGGAAAAAAATACTCTTTTTTTGTTAAATAGGGAAAATAGTTATAATTCACAAATCACAATATCAAACTCTTTATCTATTATTCGTCACATTAGGTGACCAATTACCTTTTTGCAACAACCACATAATTTAATTTTCTGAATCATTGATATAAATCATGGGCCTACACTGAAAATGCTTTTTTCAAAACCTTAATACAATTCACATTTTAAATTACACCTTACCCAAAAGGGAATTATCTTAGCAAGGTCGCAAAGCCTTGCACATGGCTTCATGCAAACCCTTCTCTCACGGTCTCACCATCCACCACGCGTCTAGTGATTCATCTGACTTAGTGACTTTGCAGTTTGCAACTATTAAAAATAATAGTAAGCTAGTCAATTATTGTGTGCATCTCTAATTATTGAGATTTACTATATAGGATAATGTTTTTTTAAGAACATTTTGGATAGGTTTCCTAATTTAGGTGATCGTTGACATGTAAATTTAGAATTGTAACATCTCTAAAGTCAAATCCAACTCCAAGTCTCTAGTATCTACACTATTTTTTTCGTTGCAAAAATATTTCAAATAAACAAAAAAAAAGCCTTTTCAAATAAAAAAAAACAAGAAGTCTTACGTAGAAGTCTCAAATAAACAAAAAAAAAAGCCTTTTCAAAAAAAAAACAAGAAGTTTTACGTATAAGCACTAGAGGAAAAAAAACGAAAGGTTGCGGTCTGAAGCAATGTGTTTTTGAAAAACGCAGCCCTTAATAGTGAAGAGGCATGCGGTTAGCCCAAAAACCGACCCTTCGTTCTGAAGGGTTGCGATGCAACGCAAAACCGGCAGCCCTTTTAGTGAAGGGCGGTTAGCCCAAAAACCGCACCTATAAGTAATAAAGGGCTGCGTTTTGGGCCAAACCGCAGCCCTTTATAATTAATTCTCGGGGTGATATGGCCTTGGCTTATATTGAGCGTGCACAAATGAAACCTAGCACAAATAAATCTTCATGGGCGCCGAATTTCTCTCATCTTTCTCTCTCCTCACTCTAACCTCTCCCTCTCTCTCATTCTCGATGGTTTCCTCTCACAAATCTTCACACCACCACCACAAATCTTCGCAGCCCCTTTCCTCCTTCACAAATCGGTGGTTTATTTCCTCGCACAAATCGGTGGTTTCCTCTCACAAATCTCGCCGGCATTTGCGCACAAACAGTCGCGGAAACCACCACACCACTCGCCTCCGGCTTCAATCCATAGCATCTCTGATAATTCCTTCTTCGACAACCACGAAAATTTCTTTGCTACTACACGAAATTCAGATGGTAGAATTCTTCTTCCTTGCTTTGCTTCATTGACGCATTTCGTCGAACATGTTGAGGGCAGAAAAGAAGACGACAACCACGTGGATTTCAGTGAATCTACAAGTAAAATATCCATCGAAAATTTGAAGTTTTTTTTGGAGAGAAATTTGGATGATTTTTGGAGAGAGTGGGGATTCCGATATATGAGTAACAGAGTAAGATTAGATGAAGAGGTTCGAGATTTATTAGTTTTTGTCATTTTTTTTGTTTGTATTTGTTGGTTCATGATTGTAGTCGGTTTTTGGTTCATTTTGGTTCGAGATTTATTAGTTTTTGTCATTTTGGTTTGCGATTTATTAGTTTTTGGTTCGAGATTTATTAGTTTTTGTCATTTTTAATCATCTCCTCTTGTTGTATGATGTTGTTTGGAGTAACAATAATAATGTCCGAAATTTGCGTTCTTTATAATTTCTGGTTGTTTTTAGAGTAATGAATTGTTCTTTGGTTCATTTTGGGGCTCAAATCGATCGAAAAAATTATAATACATAAAAGTAACTGTTATTTTCTGTATATTTAGTACTCAAAAAATGCAAAAAAAAAAAAAATTTGGGTCATGAAGGGCTGCGGTTTTGACCATTAACCGCAGCCCTTTGTACAAAGAAGGACTGCGGTTTGGGCTCAAAACCGCAGTCCTTCCATATTGGAAGGGCTGCGGTTTTGTGCCCAAACCGCAGCCCTTCTTTGTGAAGGGCTGCGTTTAAAAACCGCAGCCCTTCATTTTTGCCGAAGGGCTGCTACGAAAAGGGCTGCTGGCCAAAAACGCAGCCCTTAGGGCTGTTTTGACCGCAGCCCTTCCGTTTTTTTCCACTAGTGAAGTCTCATATGTGTGATGGCTTTAATCCTAGCTTTTTATAGTCACTCCCTTCACGTTGGGTGTATTAGTTTCGTTCATTTGTGTGTTAGGGGGTTGATCCTGGCTCCAGTTGGAGGTTGATTTAATTTGTTGATAGGATTTTGTGTGGCATTATATTGCAACGATCGTCAGTACTTCGCGTACAATCGATTGAATTAACTCTAGTTCCATATCAAAACTACATCATATTGTTAGACCCCCTTCGTAGAAGACTACATTAGACAACGATGTGAAAGAGGGTATTTAGACGAGTTATTTCTGTTCAACTATCGTGGTTTTGTCAGATTAGAATTAAGTTTCTTTCAATTTGATATGTATTTTTTAGTTTATGACTTATTGTAGATGTAGTATGAAATTCATATTAATAATTGAAATTTCACTTTAAAAAAAAGTATAGGTACACTGAAGTATAATGGACTCGCTATATTTTAATTTATCTTTCTTTGGGGCCTGTTCATAAGAGAGAGTTATGCAACGTAAAAAAACTTGTAATTAGGGTTGTGGATGGGTAATAGAAACATTTTCACAATGACTTATAAAGTACAGAGCTGGTCTAAACCGCTCACAAAAGCCATCAAGAAACCATGCACATACATTGATACATATACTTGCTAGCTTTATTCTTGTTGAAATTACAACATAGGAGATGAAATGTGAATAGATTTTCAGGAACCTTGCTTGTGTGATAGAAGAAAGAAAACGAGGGATGAAATAGATGGGGTATATAATATGATGAAGCGAGAGAAAGAAAATACGAAAAATGTATTACAAGTAATAAATAATGTTACATTTATTTTAAAATTTTGAAAAATATAAAGAATTACAAGTAATAAATAATAGAAAACGTATTAATTAGTACCCTCAAACATACACATATGATTACTGTAAAATGTAACCTTTTCAAGTTGTTCCAAAGTCTTCAAGCAATCAAGCTATTTGACAAATGCAACATTTCACATTTATATTACAACGATATACAGTTGTAAAATAATTAAATTAAGATAATAATTACAAGCGAAAGCAAAATATTTTCAAAGTATCTATACTATTGAAAAATACTCTAAATTATTGTTTAAAGCTAGCTAAGTTAATATGAAAATGATATTGATTTTCAATTAGACCTTTAGTCAAACAAGTGGTGAATTTATCACTCAAATCGATACATCATTCTAATAACAACATAATATGATAAAGCTCGAGTAACTAATGAAAATCACAAATCAACATACTCTGAAGCTCGAGTAACCAAGCAATATGACATCCTTTGCGGGAGAAAGGGGTCGTCAACAAGGGGAATGGAGTATTGTTTGTTCCTAAGAAAATTGTTTAGGGTTATAGGGATATTAAAATTCACTAAAAATCGTTGACAACGTTTTGTATTAAGCCTACAGAGCTAGATAAAAGCATTTTTTTCCTATTGGTGTGAAAACATTATCCGATCAAGTAGTCATCATCTTCCAATTACTTTTCCGAAAAAATTAGATACTAATAAACTAGAAAACAAAAGGAATCTCATCATACACTAGAAACATAGGAGCAACTATAAAACAAAACATTTGATTATTATTTGTTTACTATGCGTGTTTGTAGCTAGGCACATTAAAAGGTCGGACAACTGTGTAACTCATATTGTTGCACTTACATATTGTGAGGTTAAGATCAATTCTGAAATTGTTTTTATACCAGATCCTTTTCCCCGAAATTTTAGTAAACTCTGATATAACTCGATTTACAATAGTAATTTTTTTCCCCAAAAAACTAGAAAACAAAAGGGAGAATATGAAGAAACACCCAAAACAAGAAAAACTATGAAAAAGCATAGCAAAAAAGAAATATGACGTTCCACCGCCTTTAGAATTCAATACAAGGGATTGATTAGTAATAAAATAGTAAAGCTTTAATATTTTTCACTAACTCCTTTGAAAGTCACCAATTATTCTCACCCAAACTAATCAAAACAATCCACATGTCCCAATAATATTCCACCTCAAACTTAAACCCACCAATCCAAATAAACCTTCCTTCTCTCATAAGTAACAGCTGTTAACTCTAGAACTTTCCCCATCTCTCCACTTTTTAACCTCTCATGGTAATTAATTAAAAAGGATAAATTCCAAAAAAAAAAAAAAAAAACTTAACCATACTTTATAACTTTAACTTAACCATAGTTAAACTAACCCTTTATATACCCCTCTTCATCTAGCCGTCTTTTGCTATCATTTCCTCGGACAAACACCAAAATTATACACTCTCTCAACATTTTTTTTTTCTTCCTCTCAAAAAAAGTTGAATTATATTGAAATTAAACTACAAAAAATTCACAAAATTATGATGATCGGAGAAACTCACCGTCATCATCAGATTCATGTTCCTCCATGGCAAGAATCTCTTAATCCAACGGTTCAGATGACTTCTCCTTCTTCATCTCAGAATAGTAATAGTAATAGTAATAATAATAGTAATCACCTTCCAAACTCTCCAACCTACTACGACGCCGTTTTGGCTTCACTCCGGCGATATTTGGTCCATGATTCCGGGGAGAAGGAATCTCCGGTGGAATATTCCGGTGAGTTGGATTTTCAGGTGGAAGATTATGATGATGATTTTTTCATGTATGATTTTAAGGTACGTAAGTGTACAAGAGCCCGGGCGCACGATTGGACAGAGTGTCCATTCGCGCACCCGGGTGAGAAGGCGAAAAGGAGGGACCCACGGAAGTATAATTATTCGGGTACGGCTTGTTCTGAGTTTAGGAAAGGTGGGTGTAAGAAGGGGGACTCATGTGAGTTTGCTCATGGAGTGTTTGAGTGTTGGCTCCACCCAGCCCGTTTCCGAACCCAGGCTTGTAAGGACGGACCCGGGTGTAAACGCCGGGTCTGTTTCTTTGCTCACAGTCCTGATCAGTTACGGAACGGGCCGGGCCTCGGTAGCCCGAGAGGTAGTGGGCACCACTCGGGTACCGAGGATGGACAAGCGGTTGCAGTAGCTGCAGCTGTTGCCATGAGCTCTCCTACTGCTGCGACTACAGTAGGAGAGCTCGTGGCGTCCCTCAGGAACCTGCAGCTTAACAAGGTTAAGTCTATGCCGACTGGCTGCTCAGGTTCCTGGGGGCATGGTGTTGGCGGCTCGCCTGTATTTGGGTCCCCGCGAGGAGTTGCGGGGACTACGGCAATGAGTCGGGCTGGGTTCTTTAGCTTGCCGACAACCCCGACCCGGCCCAGAGTCGGGTATTGGGATAGCAAGGAGTTTGGTGATGAGGAAGAGGAGCCTATGATGGAGAGGGTTGAATCAGGTAGGGAACTAAGAGCAAGAATGTTTGAGAAATTGAGTAAAGAAAACCCTCTTGATGGGTCGGGTAGCCCGCTTTCGGTTTCTGCTCGTGGGCCGGGTCCTGATTTTGGGTGGGTATCCGATCTTATTGAGTAGTAATACCTATTCTACCGTTTAAGTCGCAGTCCAACCAATTATAAAATGACACATTATCTCGCTGATCCCTAGTTGGTTAGGATTGTCATGATAATCTTTTTTTTTTTTGGGATATTATTAGAAGCAAGTAAGCAACTAAATATTGTTTATTCTATGGTAAAAAAATTCTGCTGACTGAGGTAACTAAAGAAAAATATTGGAAAAGAATGATTTTGGGAGCTTTGAAGATATTACTATTAAAGGGAGGAGAATATTGTAAATAAACTTCCCCAAATATGTGGGTGTGTTAAGGTATCGAAAGTATCCAACTTTATCTGTTATTCAAATATTATTTTTCTACTTGGGGGACAAGTTGGAAGGTCCTAGATTGGGAAGGCAAAAAGAGGAAGATCATAGCTGATTTTGTATAGCTCAAGCTATAAAAACTCACTACTTTTTTGAGGAAGCTGCTGAAGAAGGGAAAAAGGAAAAGACTTCAACAACATTCTCAATTTTTTTAAGCATGTATGATTGTGAAGAAGCTGAACTTTTATTGTTGAATATTATGAAAGTATGATTATGACAATTAATTAAGTAAGCTTTTTAGTTTGCTTTCTATTTTAGGGATGTAAATATGTTATAAATAATATGCTGATGTATAATTAAAATGGTTTGTTACTTTTACTGAGTGGTTTTGGATTATTTGACATGATGTGATTTGTTTTGTTATTTTTGGTTTGCATAGAATGGCTACTAATGGAGTACTACTAGCTAGTGACTGGTAGTATAATTGGTAGTGTTTTGTCCATATGTGTTTTGATCAGTTTATGAAATAAGCTGGTATTGCGATAGTCAAGTTAATGTACGAATTTTATAAAAACTGACAACCCGTTTGATAAGCGGTAATAGTATTAAATCTTAGTGTATTACGTGAAAATAAAAACTCATTTTTATGTTCATGATAATAAGAATAAATATCTATGTTTTTTGTCATAATTCATAGGTGAAATTGAGCGAAAACGAAATTTTGTCGATGAAGAGTGTATTTAAGGATCAAATTGTATTACCATGTTAATGAGGGAGATCTTCCTTGTTAAGTATAATTGATTTCATTGCTACTACTCCCATTTCGTATGCTAACTTATGGGTTATTACATACTTCCTCCGTTTAGAAATAGTTGCACCATTTTATGTTCTCACGCTTGTCGATGCATGTTTTTATACATTAATATCTTTAATTATAAAAAGTTGATATTAAAGAAATATACATTGAGAGGAATCTAACAAGATCCCATGAATATGTTTTTTCTAATAATATAAATAACCAAAGACAATCAAAGTGTAACATGTGAATAGTAGACACTATGCAAATGGTGCAACTATTTCTAAACAGAGCAAGTATTTTAGTGTATTAGCTGTCTTGATATGGGCGTTAGATGATGGTAAGTGATAAAGTCATATTTAGTGCTCGTTTGGCTGACATGAATTTATGTAGGCAATGAAAATTCCCATGATTTTCTCATTTGGGACGTCGTTTGGTTGACAGGAAGTTGAGAAAATGGGTGCAATGGAAATTCCTTGGGAAATTGAAATTCCCACAAAATGTGGGAATTTAATTACCCACTCACCCCTTGGTTAATCAGAATTCCAACATGAATTGCAAATTCGTTGATGTCAACCAAATAAATGTAGGCTATTTCCTAGGAATTACATAAGGGAAGTAATTTCCTAGGAAATGAAACTTCCTACAGGAATTAAATTTCCATGTATACCAAACAAGCACTTAGTATGCGAGTGAAATACACAAATCATTGTCGTGGTAATAGACTATCATATTTAGACGTGTGATTTACCAGGGCCCTTGGCCCACCCATGGTATCTCCCTATCTAATGGTGGGAGGCCAAAGTTAATCTTTGGTGGAAAATTTCAATATTGTTGGGGGGGGTGTGTGGGGGCATTGGGGCCTGGGTGAGGTGAGCCACATGCGAGCGCGGTCCAGGAGGAAATTCATCTTACCACGGGTTCCCGAAAAGGGGCCCAAAAAAAAAAAAATTTAGACGTGTGATTTGCTTTAGACAATGTTTGCCTAATATCGCAATCTTATAAAGAGAATAAAAGTAATATAAGGGTGGACGAACTTTATTATATATGTCAACGTTAAACTTTTTGTATGAAATTACTATTGAATTTAACGCCATCTACCAAATGAGATGTAGGAAAGGCAATAGTTCTCCACTACTTGGGTAAGCTCTGCAATTTTAAGGAGGTTGTCCTTGGACTGTTATTGTCGTGTTTAATCAACGTCTTTCAGATGTATTAAGCCTTCTTACTTTCATGGTGTGCTCGTGAAGTACTCATTTTTCATGCCTAATGATAAAAGTGATCTTTATCTGTGAAACTTGATCTTTAAACTTAACATGTCATAATCGTTGCCAAGTTAATGAACTATGATTGACTCGATGCGATAATTATATAAACCCCCGCTACTTACGAGTACATTTTCTCTAGAATCAGCATGATATCATAGACAATTTATATTTTAGAAGTATAAATTAAAATAAACATAGTAAAATTTTATATGGCTATGTTTCAGTTATAACAATTTGACGTCTTAATTATACATTTATCAAGGTTGACCAAAAAACTTCGCGTAATATATAAAACCATGTATTAGTATGTAAGACTGATACTTTAATCTAATTTCCTAACTTTGCAACAAAAAAATTAATAATTTGTTAACACGTATAAAATACATTAATGGTTAAAGGCCAAAGGGTTATTTAAGAGCATTATAAAGTCTGATATTTGAAGAAAGTTAAACTTAGCTTGCACACAAAAGCCTTCGTCTTTGAAGAATTCGAACTAAATTAGTGCATCCTAAAATCAATTAGCGATATGTGGATGAGTATTCCACATCACTTATAAGTTAGTGATCCTCTCCTATTTTCAAAGTTAAATAAGCTCATATTTGAGTTTCATTAATATCCTCCCTCATTACATATGAGTCTAGGTGAGGGATAGCTCAGTTGGTTAGAGACCTCCCTGGCTAAGTGATCCTGGGATCGATTCTCATCCCCGCCCTTATGGCTCATTCGCACAAAAAAAAAACACATGAGTCCATCCTTTAGTCGAATGACCTGTTGTTTCTGTTGGGCTATCATGATCTAAATAAATAAATTTGCTCAATTTTACCTTTCAAAAATTAATGGACCATCCCTTATTGGGACCGATAAGGGGCAATAAACTCCTCAAGCTTAAATATGATAAATTCTAATATGTAAAAATTAGTTAGATAAAATACAGCCATAGTTAACATGAGATGATATATTAGTATGCTACGTAAAATGATTTTCATTTCAAATTAAACTAAATATACTATATGATAAGTTTTTAAAAGCTTTAGTCCTATCACATTAGTTTTTTATGGAACAATATAAAAGTCACCTCTCTTGGAAATTCTTAGACTCTCAATTACTTTTCGACTAAGTACTTTACAATGCCAATAAACGTTTTTTCACAACATTTAAAATTAATTTTCCAACTATATATATTGGCTCAGTGGCGGAGCCAGGATTCTCAAAGCGGGGGGACAAAATCCGGACGTCGGGAAATCGGAAAAAAAATTAGAAAAAAAAACACTACAACACAAATTGTTTAATACTTAACGTTTTACATCCAGATTTACATGGAAGTTGAGCTTAGGCGTTTGACTTGGCTGCAGCAGCACTTGGCAGAAACTGGAAATGCAAGTCCAGCTCCTCCTAGTGGAGATGAACCCACAATTTCTATTTCATCCAGGTTCTTCCTTAATCAATCTCTGCTGCCAATCATGAACTTTTGTCACATTTATTATTGAATACCTAATGTCAGTGGATTAATTTTTTTTATCTTTAAAATGTAGTATTCGAGCATTGAGGCGAGAAAGGGAGTTCCTCGCAAAGAGGGTGACCACACGCCTAAGCCCCGAGGAAAGAGAAGCATTGTACATGAAATGGGGCATCCCACTTGAAGGAAAACAAAGAAGGCTGCATTTTGTGAGTAAACTGTGGACTGATCCTCATGACCCTCTTCATGTGCATGAGAGCGCGGAGATTGTGGCTAAGCTTGTAGGGTTTTACGAGGGTGGTAAGGCCTCAAGGGAGATGTTTGAGCTAAATTTTGCACTTCCAACTGATAAAAGACCATGGATTGCAGGCTGGAATCACATCTCCAACCTGCTTCACATTTGAGAGGCTGTTTTTTATTTTGTAAGTACGACAAATCATATGTTCTGTAAATGTATTCGAAAAAAAAAAGTTCTGGAGCTCTCTCCATGACTTAATTAATTCATTCTTTCTTTCTGTTCTGGCTATTGATTAGATAACTGTTACTGCAATGTAGCCATTAAGTTTTGGAGTTGTCACTGTGCAAAATAACAAAGAATTTGATTGTATTTCTTTCTTGTTTGAATTAGGTGAATGTGAACCACTTGACATTTTCCTAATTAAATTGATAAACATGAATCAATTACATTATCAAACCAAACTAATCAATTATAAATCAACTCATATTTACAATTTTCAAATTAGAAATTACAAACTACCTAAATCCTAAAACATGAATCAACAAATCGAGTCAATAAATCATGGCCAACATTCCAATTTCCAACAACAAATCATTAAACTAATTCAAGTAGACAAGTATTCAGATTTCAACCATAATCACAATTCACAAATTCACAACCAATTGAACCAAACATTGATATATATTACCTCAAAACAGCAAAATTAAAACTTATGGAGTTAGGGTTTAGAAAAAAACAACTCACTGGTGATTGTGGAGTCGTGGGCTGCGCCGCTGCGGGCTGTGGTTGTGGAGTCGTGGAGTTGCGGGCTGCCTGGAGCTGGACTCAATCGGAACTTCTTCCGTTCTTCGTGACTCAATCGTGATAAAACTGGACTCAATAAATCATGGCCTGGCTGCTGCTCGTGTTCGATGACGGAAATCCGGCGACCGGCGGCCTGAACAGAAATTCGGTCGACGGCGGGGCAGGGAGTTAGGGTTTTGATTTTTGAACTTTCTCTCTCTTCGTTTTTCGCTCAAAGAACTGTGAAAGGCGCTTATGTTTTCACGCGTGAAGTGTCTTTCGTTTTTCCTTTTTTTTTTTTTTTTAAATTTTTTTTTTTCCCGTGAAATTTTTTTTTTAAAGTGGGGGGACATCTGTCCCCATGTCCCCCCTTCTGGCTCCGCCCCTGTATTGGCTAAACATTTAATCTAATGGCATTAAATTTGTGTTCTTTTTCACCTAAAATATAATGAACATTTTTAATTTAAACTTAAATGAGTTCCATGAATCTTGCATTTTACTTGTATAAACTTCATTTTTCAGTTGCAAATCTTTAAACTCTCGACCTTGAGATTGCAAAGTACATGAGAATCATATCATAGCATTGCTCCACCTCTCCTTCCAACTTGAATGACCTTAGTGAGGCATGAAAGGTAACTTGTCTTCTACATAAATAAAAATCTCTAATGACATGAATTATGTGATTGTTTACCCAATTTACTGCATTGAGCAAAATTTCACTCAATCACATGTTTTCACCCTTTTCTCGCGATTGCTAGATTTTCTTGTGGCCCGATTAGTAATCACACCATGTGCACATCTAAGTGTTACAATTTGGTTTGTTTCCTCAAGTGGCAACTGTCTCAAGTTCACCAGCTACCCCCAACAATGCTATTTAAGATCCATGACCATGACTCACCAATCTCACCTTAAATTATTTATTTTTGTGTGGTCCATTCTCGTGAGTCCGTAGAAAATATGTTCTAATAATAAATATCTATATGAAAAAATGTATTTATATATTAGGGTAATAAATTTGATCAAATACTTTTGTGAGCAAATATTTGCCTATTTGGTTCACTTTTGAAATTGACTGGTTCATTCTTCATGGTCCAATATTGCTTAGAATAAATTCTCCGTAGAGGAATGGTTTTCTCCAATTGACCCCTCTAACACGCTACGATGTCTGATATAGAAAAAGTCTTAGTAGACTAATGATCTGACAGTTAGGGATGGGCATAGGGGTAGGCCCGACCTATATCGCCTACTCGGTTGGATACGATCCATTATTAAGGGTCTAGATCTGGAATTTTGAGACCATTGGGTCTGTGTGTAAAAAAAATCGGGTCTGAGTTCAGGTCTGCAGTAGTAAGTTAAGTGACCTGTTAGGCGCCTAGGCTCATGCAAAGATAGGTCATGCAATAGTTGGAACTGCCACTGGATTAGTGATAGTTGGGATCTATTAAAGATAATTGCCGATAGTTGAGTCCCATATCGTCAATTTATCTGTTAAAGTCCAATCTAGTCCTTGAGTTCCAACTTCCAATTTACCCATACTTCTGATAATTATAGTAGAATCCATAGCAGCCACTTATTTGTGCGGATCAGAATTTGCATGGACCATAAATTTGTGGTACACTGTCAATTAGTTACATGATATATAAATTTGTGGCCTTGTGTCACTCGGTCTCATTCATAGAGACATTTGGAAAAAAAAAATAATTCTTAATATATTACATTTGGAAAGTTATAAAATTCAAATACAACCTAAAAGTAGTTGTTCATGTTGAGTTTTCCAAATTCTAATTCACTTTTTTGATTTTGAGGAGGAATACAACTTGATGGAGAAAAAAGTTTGTTGGTTCGATTAGGTTGGAGGAAAATTTGGATTAAAATTATACTCACTTTCATTTTATGTTATTTCTGAAATAGTTCTCTTATAATCTCATCATAACTCTAAAATATATTGATTATACACATAACATATGTAAAATAATTCTTTAATAAATTTCAACTAGAATTTTGTTACTCCTATTGTAATTCAACATTAGAAAACTAACAAAGCAATCTCACACATTCAGTTTCACAATTTGTCTATTAGTCCACAAAAAAATAAAAAACCCACAACTTAGAATTCACTGATTACAGTTCACAAATCTTTAAATTCACAATTATTATTTTTGTAAAAAAAATAATGAAATGAATCCAGGAAGAAGATAAGAAGAAGATGAAAAATTTATTTACTTTGGAGAATTAATCAACACTCTTAATCAATCCCTCCAAAGATAACAAGTGGTAGATAGACATAGTTGTGAGTTGGAAAAAAAAAGGTTACATACGTCTTCATGTATTTGGGTTTGCTTATGCTCGATGATCTCTTTCAAGAATATCATGAATCATGATAAACAAAAAAAAATGCTAAGTAAGATAATAAACGATAAAAGCGAGCTCGTTCCATTAGCATTTGTTGGGCCATTTAGAAAGGCAAACCAATACAACATGGGTCGGTTGGCAACGCAACCACGCTAACCCATTAGGAGTGTTCACCCCTCTTCTCTCTCCTCTCCTCCCCTAACACCCCTTCCTTCGTTCTTCCATAGTCTCCACTCTCCTCTCTCTCTTCACCCGACATCAACGGATCAATCCCAACTTCGTTTAGATTCGAACTCCAGATTCAGGGCTTCACACTATCACCAGCACATTCCTTCCTTTCTCTCTGTTTTTCCTTTTTTTTTTAAAGAAAAATTCAATTATTTTTTTTAAAAAAAACAGGGGTAGCATGTGCTACCCCTTGTTACTGTGTAGCTCCGCCCCTGCTCCCACTCCCCCTAGTTATTGTATGGATTTATATCTTGCGGAATCTATCCTAATCCCGGTTAAGGCTTCTATCGAACATTATGTACTAGCATAATTATTTATATATGATCTCCTTCTCCAAAAACAAAATAGAAGACTAAAATCACCCAAAAAAAGAAGAAAACAGAACTAATATTGATAGTACAAAGGTAACAATCTTGTGGAGAATTTGACGTCGGTGATTGGTGACTCAATAAAAGAAGGAGATATTTTGTGGAGACTGGTGAGTAATTTTGTTTATGTCGGTAGTGCCTTTTCTGGACTATTCCTATAAAATGGCTGACCAGCCCAAAGTTTGAACCTTTAATTTTACATATACCATTATGCTAACTTTCTTTCCATGTATTGATGTATCTAGAGAATGGCTAAACATTTAGATATCTTGAATTTGAAATATAACTTGATAGAATTCTTTTTGTAATTTAACTTGGGTCAACTATTTTTTTTATTACACATTTACATATCTAATAAATACGTTTAGCCTTTTTTATACGTATTGTACATATATAATAACGAACTTAAAAATCAGGGCCTGCCACCAAACTCTTTTTAACATCCTCTTTGTTTCTTTTCATGTAGTAATTCCTATTTTAAAATGATAACATCTATGTTAATAAAACTAAACTCCTAAAAGAACCCCAACCTCTATTTTTACATTCATGCATTTCAAGCTGTTGATTTAAATATTGAACTATCTCAAAAAAAATTTGGCTCATATATTATCTGTATAGCCATATAGGTCGAAGTTCACAATTTTGGACATATTTTTGCAAAGCATCCCTATGACATTAATCAAATTAAAGATCTCAATCACCCGGTTGATTTTTTTCCCCCCACTACATAGTACAATCCCAATTTTTTAGTTGTCCTATATTTATTTGAATTAAAAATGTCTTTAGATACTACTTAATATGTATATGATCTTTATATATAAGCTATTTTCTCTAAATGAATTCAATAAGATCCATCGAGATCAAACCTTCATCCACAAGATTCCAAGTAAGATGAATATTGATCATGATGCATAATTCCATATGTGCTTAGGATGTCTTTATCGCATAGTCTGGAGCATAGTCTCTAAAAGAAGTTTTTGATAGTCTTGGCAAAGACTCAGCGATATTCATCAAATATAATGGGGATAGTCTTGGGGTGGGTTTGGAATTTGGATAATCAAGACTCCACCCAAGACTATTGATATGGGACCCATATTTTCTAGGCCACCAAAAACCTGCCACATGTCTTTTCTTTTTTTCTTTGTAAAAACCTGCCATATGTTAAACTTTTGGTAGAGAGTTTGAATAGCCTAGGGATAATGTGTACAATTGGAATGAGTCTGGAGTGAGTTTGAAAAGTAAAAAGTAGGTAAAAATTAGTGGAAAGCTGATGTGGCACAGTCTGAAGTTTGGGTTTGGGTCTGAGGAATAAACACACCCTTACTCTATTGACTATGAATATATCCTTTCATTCAGTGTGCCTTTTTTGTCCATAGCTTTTGCAAGGCTTTAAACAAATAGCCATATTTCTTCTCGTGCTTCCACTCTTTCTCTGATGGCTTATTAAAAGTTTTATGAAGAGAACGTTTAATTTGGAGCACGAGAAGAAATTCGAATTGTTGGTTACCTAAAGACTTGGTAACGTCCAGAATCCAGAATAACATCAAGAGCAAAGTGATACTACTATAAGAATTCGCCTCAATGTATTCGTGTGTCCCAACTCCCAAGGGATCCACAACACGGGATCCTTAAAAGTGAAGGACCCAAAATTGTCAAGTAGTTCGAAGAGAAAAGACAAATTAGCCATCAATCATGTTCATTTAACCTTTTGATTGGGAAAATTGGCTTGTGTTATGATGGAATCTTCTACTATAGACAAGCAAAGAAAAAACGAGAATAATCAAAATACAGATTTACGTGGTTTACCAATAATGTATTAGCTACATCCATAAGTAAGGGAAAAATTAGTTTTTTGAGGCGAGAGAGTATGTACACAATATTGGGTACTGAGGCAACAAATAATTAGAAGGTTTAAATGGTATCCTTCTAATTAACCTACACGGAATATGCCACAAATAGGGTCCAAAACTGAAAACGAAACCGTTCATCCAATATTTTGTGCTAGGTCGTTGGAAACGGTAGAAAATATATTCAAGGCATTCCAACAACATATATTATATTTTGACATGTATCTATTTAACATTGTGCCATCACTGATTTTCGTGAGCAGAATTACTAATGAACACAAGGTCTTCAATATTATAGAACGACTCTGAATATTTCTACACAATTATTATAGATTCAAAGAAATTATCTCAGGTGGCCACCACCGAGGAACGATAAACATCTAATAGATTAATACACCTACCAATGGTTGTGCATATAACAGATGGTTGTGTGTAAATATATTGTGTTTGTGTTATACTATATGTTTACATACGAACACTATTTATTTACACACAAATACTATTTATTATATACACAAACTTTGTTAAGTTGGATGTATCTAATTGTTAGATATTTATTATTTCTCGGTCGCCTCCTTATTGGGAACAAAACTTTTTCATTCTTATTGTCCTATTGGGACCTCATAATTTTTGTTGAGCAAGTGGTTTTTTTTATATTATAAAGAGACAACAAATCCATATATCTTTTATTAATGAAAAAGTCATACAACTTTTACTATTAAAATAAAAATGTACAAACACATAACAGCTTTAAACAAATAAAATTATAAACTTGCAAAACCACGCATGATTATTGTAAATGAGATCTGACACTTTTTTATACCCTCTTTCATCACATCGTTGTTTGATACAACCTTCCATAAGGGGGATCTTTCGATCCATTGTAGTTTTAAAATAGAATTAAATTTGATCCAATTAATTATAGATATAGAATTGAAATATACTTCAATACTGTACAAATCTTCATAATCTAATTTTCCTAGGAAATTCCAAACATAACCGGAACGTTAATAACATAATGGAAAAGTACGTCCAGAAGTTAGAACAAAGTACCCTAGAATAATAATAATAATAATAATAATAATAATAATAATAATAATAATAATAATAATAATAATAATTGTATATATTCTCAACTTATAATGGCCTTTTTTAATGAAAAAAAAGTAGATTCCAACATGTTTGGGACGACCGGAATATGAGAAAAAAAAAAATTCAAATTAGTCATTTGGCTAATTATCAGAACGTAGACTTATTCTTATTACTAAAATTGATAAGGTATATATATCTAGCATTATCTTGACCTAGGGAAAGATAAAATACCAGAAATTCAGCACCATGCTGCGGTATTTCCCGGCAAATGGAGGTTATTGTCAAACTCCTTTGAATAAAAAAAAGGTTATTGTCAAACTGCGTAATCTAAAGTCGTCTAAACCGTAAAGATACACATCAAGTGATAAATAAAGCAAAGCCAAATGTTGAAGCTTCTTGGTGAGAGTTCAACTAATTTTGGTTTTATTCAATCCACATATAATTCAGGTTGTTTTCATCAAAGATATACTATCATAGGAATACCACTACAAAAAAATCACTCTATAGCGACGGACATAATCCGTCTCTAAATCGTCTAAATCCGTCGCTATATGTACTCAGAGACGGATTTAGAGACGGATTATGTCCGTTACTAAAGTCCTCGTCGCTAAATGAACTTAGAGACGGAATCCCAAATATCCGTCTCTAATTTAGCGACGGAATAATATCCGTTTCTAATTCCGTAGCAAAAAATTAGAGACGGATTTCAAAATCCGTCTCTGAGTTTAGGGACGGATTTCAAAATCCGTCTCTCAGTTTAGAGACGGATTTCAAAAATCCGTCTCTAATTTTAGAGACGGATTTTTGAAATCCGTCTCTAAAATTAGAGACGGATTTTTGAAATCCGTCTCTAAAATTAGAGACGGATTTTTGAAATCCGTCTCTAAGTTTAGGAATGGTTTTTTTAAAATCTCCTATTGTTAGTTGTTCGGTTCAACCCGGCCCCATTACCAGTTCACAATCTCACTCGGTTCGGAACCTCGCTCTGGTCAACCCGGTCTGGCTTTGTAGGCAAGGCTCTTGGAAGCAGTGGAAATGGGTAAGGGAATCCCCATTCTCAAGAACCGCAGTTGGTAGGAATCGAACCTGTAACCTCTAAGTCACAAGGAGAAACTCATACCAACTACACCAAGTACTACTTGTTTACTTTTACGTGTGGAATTGATAATAATTGAAAGAAATATTAGAAACAGATCTTGAATTTCCGTCTCTAATTTAGAGACGGATTTGAATTTCCGTCTCTAAAGTGCATTATAAAAAATATCTACTTGTCAAAATTAGAGACGGATTTTCAAATCCGTCTCTAATTTAGAGACGGAAATGAAAATCCATCTCTAATTTAGAGACGGATTTGAATTTCCGTCTCTAATTTAGAGACGAATTTGAATTTTCGTCTCTAATTTAGAGACGGATTTGAAAGTGCATTTTAAAACATATCTACTTGACTAACTTAGGGACGGATTTTCAAATTCCGTCTCTAAATTAGAGACGGATTTTCAAAATCCGTCCCTAAATTAGAGACGGAATTTGAAAATCCGTCCCTAAATTAGAGACGGAATTTGAAAATCCGTCCCTAAATTAGAGACGGAATTTGAAAATCCGTCCCTAAATTAGAGACGGAATTTGAAAATCCGTCTCTAATTTAGAGACGGAATTTAAAGATCCGTCTCTAAATTAGAGACGGAATTCAAAAATCCGTCTCTAATTTAGAGACGGAATTCGAAAATCCGTCTCTAATTTAGAGACGGATTTGAATTTCCGTCTCTAATTTAGAGACGGATTTGAATTTCCGTCTCTAATTTAGAGACGGATTTGAAAGTGCATTTTAAAACATATCTACTTGACTAACTTAGGGACGGATTTTGAAAATCCGTCCCTAAATTAGAGACGGATTTTGAAAATCCGTCTCTAATTTAGAGACGGAATTTAAAGATCCGTCTCTAAATTAGAGACGGAATTCAAAAATCCGTGTCTAATTTAGAGACGGAATTCGAAAATCCGTCTCTAATTTAGAGACGGAATTTCAAAATCCGTCTCTAATTTAGAGACGGAATTTCAAAATCCGTCTCTAATTTAGAGACGGAATTTCAAAATCCGTCTCTAAATTAGATCTAAATTTTTGACAAAGTCTGGAAAAATTGGTAAAACACACCAGAAACGGATTTTATAATTCCGTCTCTAACTTAGGGACGGATTTTAAAATCCGTCTCTAACTTAGGGACGGATTTTAAAATCCGTCTCTAACTTAGGGACGGATTTTAAAATCCGTCCCTATATTTTTTTAGAAACGGATTATTAATTTTCCGTCTCTAAATTAGAAACGGATACAAATCCGTTTCTAAAACTCCGTCGCTATACGAGCGTTTTTTTGTAGTGTACGATATGCAATAAATTAGTATAGGTTTGGGCATCATCTCGAAAATGATAGAATAGACTAACAAACCATTTTTAATTACTTTTTTTTTTTTAAAGAGAAATTTCATTAATTGAAGGCCAAACGGAATCTACAATAAGTATTAAAGAAAAACAAGATATAATCAGACGAGATCAAATCAAATTCGTCTTCGGAAAAACTACAATGAACCAGATCGAGCAATACATCGCAGCCCCTTTGTACTTGCTGAATCATGCAGCTATTGATGGGGAAGTCTATCATTCTGACATAGTTTGGGGAAGAAAATTCTTGATTTAACCAGGTTGACCGCATCCGAATTTCCAATACTTCGATGTTGATGGTCTTGAACTTCAAACAATAAGAACAAATTCTTAGACCAATTTTTAAACTTCCACGTGGGAAGAGAATAAAACTAAACTCCAAACTCCCATGAAAGGAAAGAAAAAAGAAGAATTGGGGGCTTACCACCATCGAAATGATGATGGCAGCCCCAAAACTAGAAGAGAAGGATTAAAGTTTTTTGAGAAGGAAGAAGAGAGGGGAACCATTTTTAATTACTTGACTGATATACTTGTTTTTATTTAGATGCAACATTTATTTATCGGCAATCTTTATCTACCAACTTTTTTTTTGACAAGTTTTATTTACCAACTTTGGTTATATTATCTTACTATTATATACTTTCTCCGTTTTTTATTACTTGCATTGTTTTCTTTTGCACAAGGACCAAGGTGATGAGAGAGATATATAGAAAGAGATAAAAAAAGGGAACCCCGTGTGTTAGGAGAGAGATTGAGAGAATATATTGTCAAATGGAAACGATGCAAGTAATAGAAAATTGCCTATACGATGCAAGTAATAAAAAACAGATGAAGTATTTAAAAATACACAAAATTTTTTTTTTTTTTAAAAGGAAAGAAACAACTAGGGTGGATCCCAAGAATTGGGCCACCCTAAAGCATTAAAAATACACAATTAATCTTGTTAAAAAAGTGTGTTGATCGAAAGTTAAGTATTAGAAATCAAATATTGCATCTAAATAAAAATATAAGAAATATAAGTAGTATCTGTTTTTTTAATGAGAAAATTAAAGTCCTATCATCCACCTTTGTTTTTCTTTTTTGGGTGAAAATTGAAATATCATCCACCTTTGTGTGTTACGTAAAGAATGCGTCTTTTAGTGACAATGAAACAATCTGACGCAGACATTACTTTGACAGAATTGTTGTGTAGTCTGTAGACTGTAGAGTACGTATAGTTCCGCTATTATGCGTATTCAATTAATTATGTTTCACATTGAATATCACAATAGCAGCTTTAGTTCAATAATTTTCCAATAGTGTGAAGGTGTGTATTTTTTTCCTTTTTCTCCAAAAATTCCTACATACTTTGATGTCGTGAAAGTTAGCTAAACTTTAGTGAAATGTTACTATGTTGAACTGTCTTTTCAATATTTTCATTTTGGTTAGCCAACGTTAGAAATATTATTCACTTAGTGAACTAGCATAGTATTAATATTTCTGATCCCTCTATTATAGTAATTAACACAAGTCTAAAATGGATAAGTGATACATGCAATATTAGGGTTGGCAAAAGCTGACCCAACATGATAACCCGACTCCGACCCGAAATAAGCGAATTTGGGTTGAGATTTTCGACCTGTTTATCTAAATGGGTCACCTCAATCCGACCTAAAATTAAACGGGTTAGGTTAAGGTTGAAATTTTCAACCCGAAAATAACCCACCTAACATGTTTAATTAAATGACTCACATTTTATTCAGACCATAAGGAAATCACTAAACTTGAAAAGGCCTCTTTTTAAAAAAATTAAAATTTTGGGCCAAGCCCATACCTTCTAAGATGCATAAGCTGACAGCCCTAGCTTCTTTGAGTCACTATTCTTTGACTTCTCTCTCACTTTCTTGCATCTTGCCTTTCTTTTCTCCTTTGCATAATGCCAACCACTTCTCTCTCTTTAATCCATGGAGTTACTCAATCTCCCCTAATTTACTAGACAAGTAATCTTCGATTGTTTTTTCTTTCAAAGTATCATACTTTTTCATTATATCTTTTTTGCATTTCATTGCACTAGATTATGAAATGAACTAGTTTTGATTTGGGGTTTATAAAATTAAATAGCTATTAAATAGGATAAATGGGTCGACCTGAACCCGACTCGTTTATTTGTGGGTCAGGTTATACTTTTTGACCTGTTTACGTAAACAGGCCGGGTTCAAATCGGAGCAACCCGAACCTAACCCAACCCAACCTGATTGACAGCCCTAACATGCTTGGAGGTGAAACTCATCCCTGGCCGCAGAGCTCGAAAACATCCACCCTTATTTTTTTATTTTATATACTATTAGGGTTGAAATTTCGCAATAAAAAAAATTCTTATTAATTTGCTTACTTGGATTCCTGACACACTAAGGTTGAAGATTAGCTTTCCTATGTCATCATAACTCCTTATACTTAAGTTTCCCATTCTATGTTCGAATCTAGGTGGTGGTAATTTTTTTTGTCCTAAAGTTTTTCGAAAGACTTGTACTCCCTCCGTAACGAATTACTAGCAACAATTGAATATTCGCTCACATATAATACCAAATGTTGCTAGTAATTCATTACGGAGGGAGTATTACTGTAATACCCCTCATGATTGCTTTAAAGGGATTGAGCAGGCTACTCATTCCAACAAGATGCATCTTTCTTTTAGAGAGCTCATTTCCTTAGTTACTCCACAGTTAAGCGTGCTTGGCTGGGAGTAGTCCAGGGATGGGTGACCTCTTGGGAAGTTTCTCAGGGTGCGCATGAGTGAGGACAAAATGCGCCGGAAGAACTTGTGTTGGATATTGAGGACAGTTGTTGGCCCTGGATGCGCATTGGTGACAATATACTCGACTCCGGATGGGTCGGGGTATTACAACTACTATCTAACAACTTAGGCAAAATTGGCCTCAACACCCTGAACTATAGCTCGTGTGCACCAAACAGTCTCAACTACGGCTTATAGCCAGAACACCCCAAAGTATGAACCTGGGTGCAGTCCGTACCATAAACGAGGTCGATGCCCGGAATTCTCACCGGATTCTCCCCGCTTTCTTATTTTCTTCTTTTTAAACCCTAATTTTTTTACTTAAACAAAAAAAGGCACGTGCCTACATTTTCTCCTTCCTCAACTGAAGACAAAGCCTTTCTTCCCCAAATTTCCTCTTACTTCCCCAAATTCCCTCCTTCTTTCCAAATGAACCCTAAATTCTGAAAGAGTGAAATCCGCATAACAATAATGAGTTCAGCTTCATCTTCACGTTTCAAGAAGAATTCAAATACCAGTTTAGGTAATGGTAGGGTCTATTATCGACACATATTGCCTGCAGTAGTCCAAACTACTTGGAAGTTCAACCATAATCAAGGAAAACGCTTCTATGACTGCCCAATATCTAACACTCGACTTATAGTCGGTGAGAATTTCAGTCACCAACCTCATTTATGGTACAGACTACAGACTGCACCAAGGTCCGTAATTTTGGGTGTTCTGGCTATAAGTCTTAGTTGAGACTGTTTGGTGCACCCGCGCAATAGTTCAGGGTGTTGAGGTCAATTTTGCCAACAACTTATAATTGTATCTTTTTTATTATTTTTTTGAAATAAAGGTACACTAATCATCTAGTCAATAAAGTTAGTTTCACTACTCATAATAGTACTATCTTCTCCATATTCGTTATATATACTATGGGTACATGATCAGTACGATTGATTTGTCAAGTAAAATTTTTGAAGAACATAATTGAAAAGTGGCATGCATATATTTTCTTGATGCACGCTGAACAGTCTTAATAACATCCCATGCCTTATCCATTACATTACATTGAATACCCCAATACAATACAATACAATTATCAAGCAAACCTAAAATCACAATCACACTATGCTATGCTACTTTTAAATAGAGCTATTCCTATTGTTAAAAAAGATTGATGCTTAGGAAAAAGCTAGGTTGCTACTTATAGTGGGGATGGAAAACCAAAGGAAAAGGACAAAACCTTAAAATTGACTTGTTAGGAAAAGACTACTTTGGAAGGTCATATTCAATAAAACAGTGACATAAATATAAAAAAAAAAGATGAAAGGAGAATATGATGCTTAATTTTACCCTTGAGAAAAAAATATCATTTTATGTGTCCTTTTGATTCCTAGGGTTTTGGACGTATATATACAATCATCAATCATGTATGTGTCTGATTTATGGGTGACGAATCAATTAATTCGAACATGCTTGGCCTTTCAATTACTTGACTTATACGACATTTGGGATGTATCAAGTTTGTACTATAATTGGAATATTATTTGAAGATGTGTACTGTAGCATACGTCGTTAGTACGATGCTTGAACAGATGTACGGCTTTTGTTGAAGATGCTAGATAGAGCCAACTTGGTGGCTCCAAGATTCAAGTATAAGATGTTCAAGGAGGTTGTCTCATGGTGGTGTTAGTGGCTTGGCAAGTGCTAGATGGTGAAGGGCAAACTAGGCCGGGTGAGGTGGTGTTGGCTCGGTGAGTAAGAGGTTGACTGGTCGCTAAGTGAGAAAAAGCCAATGAAAAGCGAGTTTCATCGACAAAGTAAACCCCTATATATTAATTTATACCTTGTGATACCAATTCAGGACTGTCTTAAACATTTTAGGAGCCTTGACTAGGTGATAGCAATTTTCTTTCCCTAATTTTGTTAAGTATCTAAGAAATTTTGTACGCATTACCAAGTCTATAGTCTAGATTATCCAATTTTAAATCACACGAGAACATCAATTATTGAAAAACAGATAAAAGAACATAAAATTAGAAAACAAAAGAATAAAAATTATTATGACTTTTAGTATTTGTAAAATTTTCTGAGTATTATATTGTTATAAAATAGATCAAAGATAACTCTTCATATTGTTATTAGTAAGACCAAAAATACTTTATGGTATAAATAAAATTACCTCATCCCTCCTTCCAACAACCAACTGAAATGGAGTCCTCTTGTGAAATTCTTAGGCCCGAAAATCTATTTATATCAAGTTTAGTTTTCAAATTTTGGGGCCTCGATAAATTTGAGGTTGTGTGTTGTTGTATTGGTTGCACAACCTAATAGATGACCGTGACTAATTTAGTTATTTCCTTCGTTTTAAATTAAATGTAACACTTTGACATTTTACACTATTCACATATTTTACTTTGACCATCGTTTGTGATTTATACGTGAATAAAAATATAGTCATGTGTGATCTTGTTAGATTCATCTTAATATGTATTTTTTTAATATGTATTTTTTTAATATGTACTTTTTATAATTTTCACAGATACAAAATTAGAGATATATGTCCTCAAAGTTTTGCATTGGCATGCGTGAAAAGTGAAAGTGTCACAATTAATTTGAAACGGAGGAAGTAGTAAAATCATTTGAAAGTGGTAAGGCTACCTAAGACTTGAGATCAAATATGAAAATCTTGATGTTAGCTCAACCATATGCTCACCTGACCTTGATATTGACCCGACCAGATTCTCATTGGCTTGAATCGAACTTAAACAAAGAGGACATACTCGAAGAAATTTTGAAATGACTTGACTCCATCTCGATGTAAATCACTTGACAACCACCTTATTGGTAATGTTAGTCTGCGTGCAAACCTCTCCTTATATCTTACATAAGTTTGTTTTATTATTTAGAGATGATATCAAATGGTAATGAAAATTTATGAAGAACAAATGTTTGAGATGTAACCTCATTACTATGTGACTTAGGATGCGTGCTTTTCACATGAATTTTCCTAAACTCATCTGTTCTTATTGAAACTTAATAGAGTTCATTTTATAAGATGATCAAACTTATTTGAGCTTGACTGAACTTATTTTAACTTATGAGACTTTAATCTTATTCTTTTAGATGAATAGAACACACCCTTATTTTCAAAAACATATGAACTCATTATGATTATCATCAATTATTATCATTGTACAGTGTAGTAGTATAGTACTCCCTAGTAGTAGCAACTAAGTTCGAGCATAACTATCCGAATTCAATCTGAAAAATATGGTACCGAGTAACATGTATTAAAAATTAGTGTTATTGGATATCTGATCTAATATCCATATGACCATATTGGCTCGATACCAGATCCATGCACAGCCCTTACTAACAGCCGTGAAAAGCTCAGAGAAGCTAAAAGCTCAAATCAATCAAATATACTCTTAAAGTGCCAATGTTACGAGAAGGCTAATAAACTCTTATGTTTTGCAAGTTGCTCAAATTAAATGGACTACTATTCTTTTGGGTGAAAAATTAAATGGACTATGCGAATGTAATTAGAAGATTGCAAGTGTGTGAAAGTAACAAAGAAGTTTACCATTGGAAGTTTTCTTGGTTATACATCCATCGAGCTTAGCTCAATTAAGTCGATTATTTGCTATTTGTCCGCCCCAACTGATATGGGCTTGGGCCTTTAGATGTGCTGAAAGTGGTTTCACCGTCCGAGACTTTTTACCTTTATAACTTTGGTTTCGCCCACTCTCATTTCTCATATCAACCATTTGATGAGCCAAAGGCCCCAAAGATGAACTTCTCAAGTTTGACTTGATCAAAACTCGTCTTGATTAGGCTCGATTTAGGCTCGTCTCGAACTGGCTCAATGAAGCTTAGGTCGGGCGAACTATTGTGGCTCAATTCGGAAGCTCATAAACAAGTTTAAAATTTTCTTAGATAAGACTTCCAATATTATAAAGTAAGTGTAGACAGAGAAGTACAATTAACCTATAGTAGAGAGCCACTCATATTAGACGGCCCGAAAATCCAAACTTAGCGTTTATTTTAATCACATTCTCCTTATTCAACATGAGTTTTGTGCTTTATTATATGAAGTATTTAACAAGTAATCTGAAATGTTGAATTCCTTATATTTTATTCGTTTCTAAAAAATGTAACAATTTGACTTCAAGGTCAACAACGCATAACTTTGACAATTTATATCTCTAGTTCTATATTAGTAAAAGTTATTACAATGTTGATAATATGAAAATATACATTGAGACTAATTACACAACATTAAATATAACATTTTTTGTGTTTAATATATCAGTAATAGATGTGGTCAAAGTTAATATATGAATAGTGCAAAAGTCAAAGTGTTGTATTTATAATTTAGAAATGAATGATGTATATATAAAAACATATAAAGTTGTGAATAATAGACTATATTTAGGTGTCCACTTTATATGATTAATTAATTTGTCCATGACCTAAAAATATTTAATATAACCCTATAAAATTAAGCCACAAATATAAGTAATTAGTTACCTGATGGAGTGTGTTATAACGAACGCATCAATGAAGCAACGAAGAATTAAAGAACAATCGACACAAGAATTAACGTGGTTTACTAACAATGTGTTAGCTACATCCACAGACAGAGGAGAGATGCTTTTATTATCTTTTAGGATAGAGATTACAGATTACATAATATGGAGGTAGAAGTTAATTATAAGATTTATATAATACCCTTCTAATTAACCTAAACATAATGGGCCTAAACCCCAAACTAAAACAGATACAGTTTACTAAACTGCATACACCGAAATCTTCGGGGCACCAGGGCGTTTCACCCCTGGATCCCGACTCGCTCACATGTTAGTGAGACCACGTGCTTAATTAATCCTAGCGCCATATAATTTAAGGTATATTTCAACAAGTGTCCAAGGAGAATGATAAGAAGCTATAAATATATGCAACTAAGATTAACATTATACCAGCTAGGTCTACGGAATTAACTAATTGAATAACTAGGTAAATTAGAAGCTTCCGTTTGTGCATGAAATAGCTATATGAGTTGATGACTTATGAAGGATTTAGTATTTATCTTGCTTTAAAAGCTCATTTACCTGTTCTTTCAGCTTATAGGAGAATAGGAGTAATTAGTTAGAAAGACCAGCTCAAAGCCGCCATGTTTGTACTTTTCTTCGTTGGGACTTGGGACCCTATCCAACAATCAATCTATGCATCATGCATGCACACTCTCTCAGTTTCTAGAGCACTTAATTCAGTTTCGTGGGGCATATCATAATTGATTCATTCAATTGTAAGACGTGTCGTAATTAAAAATTTAAAGGCATCTAACTATATCTATCCTTTCAAAAAAACTATATCTATTAGCTACTAATTTATTAATGGAGGCTCAGCTTTGTTCACCTAAAAGAAACTTGTTTATATTACGACTACATTCACACTAGGGTTACGTTACGGCTATTGCCTGTGGGAGTACTATTACATCTTCTTTCCTATAGAATATCATAAGTGTTTCAAATAAGAGTGCGTCTTGGCTGTAACATGCATGTTACATCATAATTTATTGTGTAACAAAACCTTATACGTACATAATGACAGAGACTTCACCAAAAATATCATAGACTATGCAAATAATAACATAAATCAAATGTCATTTAGTCATTTATCACATGTCATTTTAGTTTTTTTTTACGAAAAAAGCGATAGTTTATGGGTTGTTACACCATAAGTTATGGTTACATCCAAAAATTTCTGCTCAAATAATTCTTATCTTGCCATCTCACCTACTTATATATATAGTAACTATTTAGTTAATTTTTGATTAATGAGGAGACAAACTTAGAAGAATGAGACCCGAAATAGGACAATTAATAGGACATACATATAATCTCAACCTCGATGAAATGGATATGCAAAATAAAAAAGGCACGTACCCTATCACAAAAAATAACCATTTAAGTTATATTTGACGCCAAGCGAAAATTAATTTATTACCTTCACTAAAAAAATCTTGTACTAGATGAGAGAAATATCTATTTCTATTTTCATGATCGGGAACTCTTCATATATTGTAATTTTTCAAGGTGTAGACAGGCATATGGAATGCAATTTAGTTGAGTAGCTTCCACCCACTGAAAAGACTCAATAAACAATAATGATGGCTTGTTTACGAGGCGATAATAAATATAAGTACTCTTCTTTTAGACCATTTGACAAATAATTTAGTCTGGCCATTTGACAAATAGTTTAGATTGATCATTATATGAATTGAACTTCTTGACGAAACTACTTTATAACTTGTTGAATGTATCTTTAAATCTATCCGAACTTATTTTCCCGTCAAATTTATCTTTAGAAAATGAAAAGTCTCCTTAGCGAAGCATACTTACCATATATATATATTGACATTCTTGTAGAATCACAAACAAACCCAACAAAATTATCGTCATTTACAGTCGTTTTTCCAATAGGCCAAAGCTGTATTACATGATACGTCATACGTGCATGCTTTTTTGACTTGAGCAAAAATAGGTGTTACTATCAACAATAACTTTGTTTGAATAGGTTTGTTTCATGTTACGTAATCAGCCTTGACTTGGTTCAAGTCTGATTTCACACTTGACCAAGAAGTGTTCCAATCATATATCTAATACAAAAACCAACCACAGTCCACAGAGGAAAAAAAAAACAAGAAAAGGTCAAGACTAAGTCAATTGTTTTTTCTAAATCTATTAGGTCTTTATATATGTTGTATATATATATATAGTGTATCTTACTTCAAACATTTTTAAGACCCACAAATTTAGAATAAGCTAAGGTTTATTAATATTATATTGTTTTGAAAGAAGAGTGTAATTATATTAGACAAATTACTAATTCTTGCTTAAAACTTGAGATTAAAGTGTAGATCCATGGGAAGATCACCATGTTGTGACAAAACTAAGGTTAAGAAAGGACCATGGTCTGATGAAGAAGATGCATTACTCATCAACTTTTTCAAGAAATATGGCAATGGAGGCAACTGGATTTCACTACCTAAAAGAGCTGGTTAGTTCTAACAACACAATTTTTACTTATTTCACTCGAGATATAGTTGCATGAATCTTGATTAATGATATTGATCTTGATCATGCAACTTAGTTCACATTACCATATATATATGTTTACATGATTTCATTTACCTAATAATGTCTTTTGAAACAGGCTTGAATCGATGTGGGAAGAGTTGTCGTTTAAGATGGTTGAATTATCTTAGACCGGATATTAAGCATGGCTATTTTACAGAGGAGGAAGATTATATGATATATAGTCTTTACATTTCCATAGGTAGCAGGTATGTCAACACAATTACCAAACAATTACTTTAAAGCTAAGTTTTGTGATTTTCGGCCTTGTTCTCTTTAATTAACTTTTACATATTATTATAATTGATTAAAAATGATATTTGCTTATCAAAACTATTTTTTTATTATTCATGGGTATTTAATTTCGAACTTCATACGTAGTTACTTTTTTTTTTTTTTACATAATGAACTGATTGTAATTGATTTTAATGAATAAAAATTGATTTTTTATGAGATGTCTTTAAGTTAAAGAGAATAATAATGAGCTAAATTTTTTTAAGGAGTACAAGGGATATATTGCATGGTTTAATAATTATTAATTGAATTTTATAAACATGTGTGTAGGTGGTCAATTATTGCCTCACATCTACAAGGAAGAACAGACAATGATGTGAAGAACTATTGGAACACCAAGCTTAAGAGGAAAATATCATCAGGCAAATTCAAGAATGATATTCCCATTAGTACTAAAACTCATTATAATTATGGTATATCATCTGATTATTACACAAACACAAAATATAGTACACTAAGCTTACAAACTTTAGGTCATGAAAACATTATGAGCTCAGAATTAGATAATTATCATTTTCTGCATGATCAACGTCAAGGTGATGATAGTAGCAACATGAAAGAAGGTATAGTAAAAAACACACAAAGCTACAGTAGCAGTAGTTCAATGACTCCTGGAATTTCAAGCTATTCAGGATCATCATCAAATTCATTGGATAGTAATCAATATAGCTCGGATTCAACCGCGATTCGTGGTGAAGAAGATGAGTTTTGGATGGACTTGTTGTCTGATTCATTTGATGATGTTGTAGGTGGTTCTCAACTTGAGGAGAAAATCAATGAAATCGCTTCTCTCTTAGATGATTCATTTTCTAGTTAAGTAGCATAGATGAGAATTGTTGTAACACTAAAATTTAATTATAAAAAGATTCATGATGATTAAGTAAAACCATATAATGTGGGATTTAATATATAGTGTAAGCTACCAATTTGGCAATGAGTACTGCGTCTTGGATGTAACATGTTACACCGTAACTTATCGTGTAACAAAACCTTACGCATACATAATGATATAGATTCCAATACTAATGACATGAATTGTACAAAATAATGACAGTAATATAATGTCAGTTTGTCATTTATCTCATGTCATTAGAGTTTTTCTAAAAAAAAAGTTGTAATTTTTGGGTTGTTATACAATAAGTTATGGTGTATCAGTTACACCCAAGAATTTCTCTTTGAGAATTCGTGCATAGTAACAACAAAAGAAAATAATAATGAAGGTGATAGCAAGCGTCAATTTAATGATGTTGTTGCAACAGATTGATTGCAGTTTGTTTTACTGATATTGATGTTGTACTACATAGTATACAGAATCACACATGGTAGAGTTAAAATCAAACCAATGCATGGATTTAACATGAATCATCGTGGTTTTACTAGAAGACGGATAATAAATTGTTGGTCCATGTACTAAAAACAACGACTTGTCAATGTTAGGTAACTAGAGGTTATATCATGTCTGTGTGGATAACAAATTGACGATTGTGGGATCCACTTGGCAAAAGCTAATCAACTTGTTATTCGACCCACTACAAAAATGGCCAAATCTAACTTGAAGGGTTGAAAGGCCATAAAATTTTACTAAATGCACTTTGAATCGGGAATTTGAGTATTATTTGTGAGGTATAAAAATATAAAATATTTATTTATTGCGTTTATATTATTACGGAGGAAGTAATTAACTGAAAAGCGTGTAGTTCACGTGATAATTAACACTTTTTATACGAGAATGTAAGAATGTAAGAATAGTAATCCATTTTAGTATAAATGTAATTCTTTTTAAAGATATTATACAAGGCAATTCTTCTTCTTAAGATTGTAATCCTTCTGGAAGATTGGTGTCGCATGCAAAATAGATTATATATTGGTTAAAAAGGATTATTATAAAGTATTCTCATATTCTCATATAAGCATTATTGTTCCAATTTTCCACGTTTTTCCCTTGCAGGGCCAATATTCTAAAATGATTCATTTCCAAAAAAAAAAATTACCATGTAATATTTAAAAAAAAGATTATCATATATACTATAATGTTTTATTTATATCATCGTCACATATAGTTCCTTGTTTCTTTTAATCATAATTTGGACATATTGAAGAACAACGTACATGTAATAAAAAGAACATGCATTTGCGTGCATGATGCGCATCATGCTCTAGATGGTAGGATCTTATTAAGCAATAAAGTGCTATCCTTTATCTGTGGGATTCAAGAAATATTACATTCCAAAAAAACTGAAAATAATAATCAAATACTCATATTTCTTTCACTTGATATCCATGTTATTATTACCAATTTCAACTTTAAAAAACCAACTAGTTTTTTGTCTCGGACGATGCCCGAGGTTATTAACATTTTCATGTTAAAAATTATCATTTAATGTTGCATAGCTTATTGGTTAGAACTTTAGTATATTAATTTGATGTCACGTGGTCAAATCTTATATGGAGCATGCATGTTTCTATTTTTTTTAATGTGTATAATGATGACATGGAATGAAACAACTAAATGGAGAGTGTGTCACTTGCTTAAGAACGCTTTTTAATATATTATTATAGATTAGAAGCATATCGACTACCAATATACCCGATGGGTCCCAATTGGAATCAATATAGAACAGTAATCCTTGGGACTCAATAGAGCACCATGGTAGATTTATTGTGGGAAAAATTCATTTCTAATACTCCCTCCGTCCCATAGTATAAGTCATGTTTTCTTTATAACGTGTTCCAAAATATAAAACCTATTTCTATTTTCAATAAATAATTATGCCCAAAATACCCTCATGAAAATAATTTAATTTCCAAAATATCCTTATAATTTCAGCTACCAATGCACCCAATATTAATGACAAAATGAGATCTTTTACCCCATTGAACTTCTCTACACATTAAATCGTGTAATATTAAATGTTCAGTTTTTATTTTTGTGTTAAAAAAAAAACAATGTAAGGGTTTCCCAATAAAAATGAATCTATTTGTCCGAAGAAAACAAGATTCCACTTACCTTAATTTTCGTGTAAAGACAGAATTAGGCCTTATATTATCGGACGGGGGAGTATAAGGAATTAAAAATAAGAAAATAAACATTTAATATTGCCTAATACTTCCTCTGTTCTAATTTATTTGCAATAAGAGAGAGAGAGAAAGAGAGAAAAGTGACCCACGTGAAGAGGAGAGAGATATAGAGAAAGAATATCCAAAAAAGTAGTATTGAAAGTAAACTGGAACAACCCAAAATGATAAGTATCGCAACTAAATAAGAACGGAGGAAGTACAACATAGAACAAATAATAAATTCAAAGATACAACATGAAAGAAAAAAAAAACATTAAAGACGATGTTATTTTCAACTTATTAAACCTTACTATTTTGCTAGTGTGTCAAACCTTATATTTGGTAAACTGAACTTATTGGACCTTATTAGTCTGTGTTAAACCTACTCTAAACTTAGTTTTCTTATAAGGATTGAAAAATAAGTTGAACAATAATGTGGAGAGCTCTAAAACACGGGGTACTACCTTATAGAAAAACCCACACAAATGTATAAGTAACACAATCCAATGATTTTGCAAGACTTGAACGCTAAACTGACTATATTATTCGAAAACTAAACTAAAACTTAATAGACAAAAGGTGATTGTATCATATAAAGCTGCTATATCAAATAGAAACTGACTATATTAACTGAAAACTGACTATATCAAATAGAAACGAACTGTATCATACAATACCTAGGATACAATAAGTTATTATAAATCGAGTCTAATTAAGTATTTTAAAAAACTCGGGGGTACTACCATAGAAAAACCCACACAAATTTATAAGCAACACAATCCATGATTTAATCGCTGATGATAATGATATAACATAATACAACCATACAAGTGGTTGGGCGCATTATCCCGGCTTATTTTCGGTTTAGTTCGCTTCGGTCCTAAAATATTATCGTTACTATTAATTAGTTATAATTTAATTCGGTCGGCCGTTCGGTTCGGTTCAATTTAGTTCAGTTCAGTTCAGTTCAGTTCAGTTCAGTTCAGTTGTTTTATGCCGAAGATAACAGACCCTAAGTGGGTTGTTGTCAAGATCAACTCAAGACTAGTCAGTAGTCACGTTCCAATAGTACGTACGAAATACACCCCACAATATACACAAAATGGTAGTATATTCAATCTTGCATTCTCAATTAACAAACCCACAAATTTGAAATTTCTGAATCTGAAGAAAAGAGGAGAGAGAAAACAATGGATGCGTTACCAAAAGCAACACTAGAGTTGGCGAAAAAACACAGGTTCAAATCCCTAAAAAGAGTGAACTTAGATTTGGGTAAAATTCTTGATGAAACACCATTTGGTGCTGATTTTGGGCGTCTGGAAAATGGGTTGACTTACTATGTTCGTTGCAATCCTAAACCACAAATGCGAGCTGCTCTTGCTCTTGCTGTTAAAGTTGGGTATGTATATATAATATATGTATAATATATGTATAAACTTTGCCTATTTTCGTAATTTCATATTGAATGAATTAAATTTTTCAGTTCTAGTTATGATTAATTGTTAGTGAATAAGATGATGATGATGATGATGATGATGATGATAAAGTATTAATTACTTGCAAGAATTCATCATTAATACCAGTGTTGACTCTTTTTGAGTAGGATTTTCCTAGTTTTTTGTTTGTTTAATTTAATGTAATATTTCCCATTAAATTAGGGGTATATTGGACTTTTTATGGTACGCGTTGAGGAGGAAATTTTGGACTTTTTAGGGGTATTTTGGACTTTTTAGTGGTATGCTAGTCGCCTAGTACTACGTATTGAGCGGATTTGAGCCTATTACATGTACTACCTCGTACTTTTTTAGTTGCACCATTTGCTCTTGTGGTACTATTGATAAACCAACTTTGTTATATTATCTCACATCATTATATAAGAAAAAACATAGTCAAGTGGGGTCTTGTTAGATTCATCTCAATGCGATGATTCTAAATATCAAATTTTTATAATTTTTAGTTACACCCAATGAGAGATATTAACGTTCAAAAAAGCGTATCGGCAAATGTGAAAAAGCAAATGGTGCAACTAAAAAAATACAGAGGTAGTATTTAGGAAATTTTGTTCTAAATAAACTTTTGTATGCCAGATTTTGTGTGAAACGATGTAAAAGAAAACTTGGTGCGAAATCACCTTTTATAAATTAGTTTTTGTGAGATGCAATATGTTATTAAATTTCGGCTATAAAATTTACATATATTAACTCGCACGCAGACCGCATGTGACCCACTTAACACCCAATTTCTTTCCCTTCCACCCATATTTAGGGGAGAACGGAAAGAAATTAAACGGTTAAGTGGGTTATATGAGGCAGTTGGTTTAGTTGTGTAAGAGCTCGCCTACTTTTATTTTAAAATTAGGCACGACCTAAGCCTAATATCAAGAAGAGAACCGATCACCTTTCTAAATATTGTTACTAGTTTAATCTATTTAGAGACCAGTTTAATCTATTCAGTGACCAATTTAATCCATTCAATATTCACTTTTTTTTAAATCCATTTAGTGACTAGTTTATTCGCTAAGATTGTTGTGGTATTTTGTAAAATTGTTTGGTGTAGTTCGAGATTCAAAGAGAAACAAAGGAAGGAGAGGAGAAGGGATGACTAGGTTGGTGTGAGATGTCTAGAGATAGTGTTGGGTTAGAGCGAGATGGAATGGACATGTTAGGAGAATGTAGGCTTGGATTTGTCTAACTTCATGTTATTATTAGACCGCCTATTCTAATAATTATTGTATATGATGTGCACATGCGAGTTAAAACCTGAAAACGGAAATAAATGGCTGAACGACGAGAAGTTTCATCTCAAAAGAAATCATAAAAGGTGGTTTTTTGCCAAACATAAGGTGGTTTCTCATAAAAATCGACATTTAAAAGGTAAATTTTGACAAAATTTATTATTAATTAATACAACCTACACTTATAATTGTATATGCTATCTTTGTATTTTTATCATTTCTTATCTCTTTCGTGAAGAAATTAAGAAGTAAGGGTTAATGTTAATGGTGGCTCATTAAAATCACATGAGACAATTGTTATGAGGGAAAAAGAAAAGTAAAGTGGGATGAACAAAAATTACAATCCAAAAAGTAAGTAAGAAGCAAAAAAAAAAAAATGTAGTACTTATAATCTTTGGTTTTCCTTAAAGAGATATACAAGCGTTACCATTGGTGAGATCCATTATATTGTCTATATTATCTATTTTTTTGGGCCCCTACTGGGAACCCCTTGGTAAGAAGAAGGACCCTACTGGACTAGTACCTCTCGCAGGTCAGCCAGCCAGGTCAACCCTTGAGAGTAGCGGGATAGAATGGATCAAGAGAATCCTTACTCCCAAGCACAAGTAGGTAGTGGGGTTCGAACTTGTGACCTCAAAATCACATGGTGAGTTCCCCACCACCTCCACCAATCAAGTTTGGTTATTGTCTTTATTATATGAGTTGCAATATTTTAAGTTGCTCATTTTCATGTACAATTTTGACTATTATTTAACGGTTTTTTCACCTGATACCCCCGAATTTTCAAAAAATTCACGTGGTACCCTCCATGTTTTCAAAATTCACCAGGTACCACTAAGTTTAAAACTAATTCACGTGGTAGCCTCAAATACCCTTAATGACTAACGGCGTTAACCGCCGTTAGTCATTAACCCTAATTTTCTGCTTTGAACCCTAATTAACCTATAATTCTAACCCTAATCCTAACCCTTACCCTAATTTTAACCCTAAACCTAACCCTAATCACCCCTCCCCCCACCCCCTCCCACCACCCCCGCAGCCTCCTCCACCCCAGCCCCACCCCTCCCCCCCCCCCCGCAGCCCCCCCCTTCCCCACTCCCGTGCCGCCGCGGCCCAAACCCGGTTCCCCCCCCTCCCCACCATCGCCCCCTCAATTTCGGAACAACCCCCTAACCCTTCTCCCCGTAACCCCCGCGCCCACACACCACCCCCACCCCGCGCCCCACATCACCACCCCGCTTCCATTTTCGCACCCTCCCCCCACCCCCGTAGCACCACCCTCCTCCAAATTGCGTGAAACACAAAGTACCGAGATTGCGAAAAAAACAGAGGGAAGAAGAAAATACGAGGGTTGCGGGTGACGCGGGCGGCGGGTGGAGGGCGGGGTGCGAAAATGGAAGGGGGTGGTGGCTGTGGAGCGCGGGGGTGGGGGCGCGATGGTGAGGGAGGGGCGGGAGACTACTTGAACCGAACTAGGTGGAGGAGGGGGCGGCGCGAGGTGGGGACCGCTGAACCGAACTAGGTGGGGGAGGGGGGCGGCACGGGGTGAGGGAGGGGATGCGGGGGGTGGGGGAGGGGGGGCTGCTGGGGTGGGAGGAGGGGGCGGGGGTGGGGGGGAGTGGGCCCGGGCCGGGGGTGGTGGGAGGGTGGGGGAGTGGGTGGTGGGGTGGTGGGTTAGGGTTAGGGTTTGGGGTTAGGGTTAGGATTAGGATTAGGGTTAGCATTAGGGGGTTAATTAGGGTTTAAAACAGAAATTAGGGTTAATGACTAACGGCGGTTAACGCCGTTAGTCATTAAGGGTATTTGAGGGTACCACGTGAATTAGTTTTAAACTTAGGGGTACCTGGTGAATTTTGAAAACATGGAGGGTACCACGTGAATTTTTTGAAAACTCGGGGGTATCAGGTGAAAAAACCGATTATTTAATTATCTACTTCTTAGTGGATATTATAGGAATGGGAATTGTGATGAGCTACGCCTAAACTTAGAATGCACTAGCTACCCTCGCATTTTGCAACTTCCACATGTACCCCTAATATTTGTAACAAACCCACTATATACCCTTGATGACTAACAAACGGAAAAAAAAAATTCTTAAACCAATCCTGCGAGCAGTTGATCGAAGCACCAAAAATTGTTGAGATTGATGGAAAGGCTAATGGGAACAAAGAGAGTTGCTGATTTGTGATTTTCGTTAACCATTTGGGGGGTTAAAGTAACGATTTTTTTTGATGTTCAATAGTCTTTATGAGCAGATGGTGAATTTGTTACACACTTTAGGGGTACATGGTGTGCGTTGGTTTAATAGCTATGGGGTAACTCATGAAAATTCCCTATTTAAATTCACTATTATGCACCGACCTTTTGGTTTCAAAGAAAAAAAATCTGTAAAATCTTCATCATTATAATTACGGTTATTTCACCAAATACCCCTGACAAATAAATTTATTCACCAAATACCCCCACTTTTTTTCGAATTCACCATATACCCCGACTTTTAAAAAAAATTCACCGAGATGCCCTTATTGACTAACGGAGTTAACTCCGTTAGTCATTAACCCTAATTAATCCTAAAATATCCTAATTAACCCTAAAAAAAACCCTAATTAAACCTAATTAAACCCTAAGTAAACCTAAAAACCCTAACTCTCTCTCTCCCTAACCCAACCCCACCCACCCAACCCTAGAGCCACCAGCCCACCACCCAACCCCCGGCCCCCACCGCCCGCCCCACCCCCTCCCCGACAACCCCCGCAGACCCCTCTTTCCTCGCGCCTCCCTCCCTCCCTCTCCTTCCTCGCGCCTCCCCTTCCCCAGTCCCTCGCGCCTCCCCTCCTCTCCTCCTTCCTCGCGCGTCCCCTTCCCCGTCCCTCGCGCCTCCCCTCCCCCTCCCTCACTCTCTCAGGCATTTTCTTTTCGAAGCTCTTCCCACCCGATTCCGGTAACTCCAAACCGAGTGAGTTGATGTTGTTAGGTGTTTGTTGGTGGGCCGGCGAGAGTGAGTTTGGTGGGCCGACGAGAGTGAGGGAGGTTGTTGGATGTTTGTTGGTGGGCCGGCGAGTGAGGAGGAGGGGAGGGGAGGCGCGAGCGAGACGAGGGGAAAGGGGCTGCCGGGAAGAGGGGTCTCGTGGGGGTTGCTTGGGGAGGGAGAAGGGAGGGGGTGGGGCTGGTGGGTTTAGGGTTTGGGGGGTTGGGTTGGGTTAAGGAGAGTTTAGGGTTTAGTTAAGTTAAATTAGGTTAAATTAGGTTTAATTACAGTTTTTTAGGTTAATTAGTTAATTAATTAACGGAGAACTAACGTCCGTTAGCCAAAAAGGGCATTTTTGGTATTTTTTGAAATGTCAGGGGTATCTGGTGAATTTTTTAAAGGTCAGGGGTATTTGGTGAATTTTGAAAAAAGTGGGGGTATTTGGTGAATAAATTTATTTGTCAGGGGTATTTGGTGAAAAAACCGTTATAATTAACATTAGTTTAGTACTTTGATGACTGATACTTCTAATATCTAGTATGAGTACTCAAAAGAATAATATAGCTTGATACTTCTACGGATTTTGATGGTGGTCAATTAGGGGTAGCAAATTATCTTTCTTGATGAAGTGGAAAAGAGAAAAAAAAAAGATATTCAATGCGATGGTGGTTACTTGAGTTACTAATTTTTCAAATTTAATACTCTTCCTTATCCAAAATGAATATAGTTTCTGTTTGATTTTGATGTTCCCATTTGTTTTTTCACAATTTTCAATGCACCTCTTTTACCATTAGTATCATTACATAGTAGTGAAAAATTTTGAAAAGTTAATGTCATCAAATACACAACTGAAACTAATTTAATTAGATCCCAATTAAAAGCATTTTGATGAGAAATTGTAGTCACAACTTTGGCTCTCTCACCGAGTTGATATGATGATAATACACATAGAAATGAAACTATGAGGGTTTTCCTCGGAACATGAGCAGTGCTAGGTGAAGTCGTTTTAACCTTCACTGTATAATGAAATCATCCTCTATGAACAGCACATCTTGTGAATACTTTTTCTTTTTGTCTCCAATGTAAGCTCCTGCCAACATTTATTGTTAAAGGGATATTCCGTAAACACACACTTTCTGTTTCAAGAAGCAAATCTGTTGTTCTGGGTTTGTTGTGAGCATAAGTGCATAACAAAGACACATGTAACAAGCTCATGTTTGGAGGAGAGCCAAATAATATCTAGTAAGGGATTTTCCTTCAATCAACGTGGGCTTTGATACCACACCGAAGTTGGAGGAAACAATTAATTTACCTTGTATTAGCAGCAGAAATGATTACATCACATACTAGGAAAAGCATAGAGCCTAAGCTAATAAACCTAACAACGATAAACTGTGTACAAACCGGAATTCCAAACAGAATGACACTTTCCTGATACAAGTAGGATTAACATAGTCACAATAACTACTCATTCATGTCACAGAAAAACAACTTTGTGTGTGTTCAGCCATTTTGCGGAATTAAGAAAGAAACATTTACTCATTCCTGATAATTAATAAGATAAACAAGATGAAAAGGTTTCCTTGCATCGTACAAGTCCAAATTGTGTTTGGATCATGGGTGATTAATGATCCTCGTCAATCTTTTTGCACTGATTTGATAGACCAGGTCTATGTGATGATAAAAAGTTCAAATTCCTTTTATTAGACAAGGAAGTTACTTAATTTTGTTGCTCTTTTATCTCATATTTGCCAATTTT
Source organism: Beta corolliflora (assembly GCA_947648045.1). Taxonomy (NCBI): domain Eukaryota; kingdom Viridiplantae; phylum Streptophyta; class Magnoliopsida; order Caryophyllales; family Amaranthaceae; genus Beta; species Beta corolliflora. The sequence goes on along the minus strand of CANSZD010000655.1, from coordinate 207,966 downwards.
TTCTTGTCATCCTTGAGCCTCATATTTGTGTTGTGTTTGAGGAGTTATTCCTTTTAAAGCCACTTTTGGGATGGGATCTCACTTGGGCTTGTAAGTGGTCTAAGTCTCTCCTCCGCCATAGATGGTTCAAGCTCATTTTCAATCTTTACTCGAAGTTGAACTTTCTTATATTAAATTTTGTTTAGCCGATGATTTATTTAGTGTGCATCCTTGGCAGTTCTATATTTGAAGCAGACCACGAACAAGGAATTGCCCATATAGTTGAACATCTTGCTTTCAGTGCCACCAAGAAGTACACGAACCATGATATTGTAAAATTCTTGGAAAGTATAGGGGCAGAGTTTGGTGCTTGTGGAAATGCTTATACAAGTTTTGATGAAACTGTTTATGAACTGTTTGTTCCTATTGACAAGCCTGGGCTATTGTCTGAGGCAATTTCCATTTTATCAGAATTCAGTTCCGAGGTTTCTGTTCATTTCCCCCGTCCTGTTCTCTATTTTGTTAGATTTTGATACCTGTCTATGTAATTAGCTTGCTGGGTCCACCTCTTTTACTTGCAGATTCGGATTTCTCCAGAGGACTTGGACAAAGAAAGAGGTGCTGTCCTGGAAGAATATAGACGAGGAAGGGATGCTAATGGCCGTTTGTCTGAAGCAACTTTTGCCTCGGTGATGGATGGCTCAAATGTAAGATCATAAACCAGCTGATTTACTTCATTTGCGGGATGAGATTCTTCTACGCACATGCGTAGTTCCTTTTAAAGCTCTCCCCCTAGGTAAACATGGATTGGAAGGAAAATTTTCCATCCTTTCACTTTTATGGATAAGGGAAGTTGTATTGAAAATAGACCACTTTGGCCATTTTGTCGGAGGGGATGTTGGCCCTGTAGTTGAGGGGATCTTGTCTTGTATCTAATTAACATGTGATTGTATGTGCTGCCTGCCTACGCCCACTTTCTTCCGAAAGCAAATGATATATTGACAACTAATTGAGTATATCTTGAAAGCTTTTACACGTGTGTATTTAAGAAGGCAGTATTTGGCTATGCATAAATCTTAAACGTTGATTTTGCAAACTGAATTCATGGAAGGACAAACATTGTCAAACTTGGTGTCCACGACTCCATTTAAGGTGCTTTAGTCATTCTTGATCAACCAGAATATTCACTTTTCCTTGGCTTGCTGCGTGGAAGAAACTTGTAAGGGATAAAGTGATACACTTGTTTGATATATGTTATAGGAGCAGATGCATAATGTAAAGGTTGGATCAGAAGTCAAAATTAGCATCAATCTTGTACAATCAATGCTTTAAAAGACCCAATAAAATGATTGACATGATTGCAGCTATTAGGGGTGGTTTACTGCAGTCTGTAGTTGATTGCTGGGTTTTGGCCTTGTGGGGAAGAAGATCAGGAATAATGAAGTCACCTGAAGTGATATGCGTAGGACTACCTAGATGATATTGGGAAATCTGGTTAGGCGCTTTTAGGATTGCTGACTTCAGCCTACAGAAATGATACAATGACAGATTCAGAACATGTAATGAATTAAAGGATATTGAGCCTTTTTGCTTATGAAAAGGATCATCCAATATGTATGTGTACTTGTGTAGGCTACAAACTTCTAAAATCAGAAATTTGGTACCTGAAGGGGAAGGGGTGAGGAGTGTTTGAGGATACTTAGTAATTTTTATGGCTAGCTCCTACATGCCTTGCTTGGTCATGTTTGTCTTAAGTCGCTGGCGATGTGGATATGTCCCTCCTAGAGTTACCTCGTTCCCCATACTTCTGTTTTCTTCTTTCAGAGAAAGTATTGTAGTAAGATAATAAACTGCAGCACCCTTTATGCATCATATCTCTTACAGTGACAACAAACTTTATCTTTACTTCCAAAGCTTTTGCTTCATAGTTATTAGTTGGTAAAAGTAAGTGGGGTTTTGATGGCCGGCTGAACAATTATATAGCTACAGAAACCTAATCTCTCTTGCTAAGTTTACCTTATAACTTGATGCTATTAACGAACTGCTATGTGTCTGTTAAATTTCGCTTCTCTTTTCCTCTCAGTAACTAAGGAGTAAAAGCAATGTGAACATATGAGTTTGAAACATTTGTTTGATTGGACACAGTATGCAAAACGTTTGCCAATTGGTTTGGAAACTGTGATTCGGTCAGCTTCTGCTGAGGTCGCAAAGCAATTTTATAAGAAGTGGTACTGTTTACAGAACATGGCAGTGATAGCAGTTGGAGACTTTCCTGATACAAAGGTTTCCATCTTTTTGATTTTACTATGATTATTGACTAAATTTGTATTCTGGCTATTTGGTTTTTTGAAGAGATTTTCTTATCTGTTTGCATCTCTCAGAGTGTTGTCGAGTTGATAATTCAGCACTTTGGCCAGATAATTTCACCATCCCCTCCAGTTACCCCAGAACCTGTGGTTCCATTTCATGATAAACCACGGTTTTCATGTTTAGTTGAACCAGAAGCATCAGGGGTTAGTGCTCTGAATTCACAGTTTCATTATTTATTTGAATTGCCTATTAACATTTATTTTATGAGTTGCCCGGGACAGCCGAGGAAGAAGAGTATATAATTATGTTTCAGCCATTTTGTTCAGTTGTATGCTACCAGGTTGTTCATGTGCAAATAAACAAGCATGTGAGGCTGCTAGTTCCGTGGAAATCTATTGTCTTAATGTGATCTAGGTTGGTTGCAGACTTCAGTTGAGATAAACTGGAAGATGCAAAATGATGAGCCTAAGACTGTGGGAGATTATAAGGACTGGCTTATTGGAGTTGTGTTCCGTTCGGCTTTGAATCGTAGATTCACTAAAATATCTCGGAGAAAGGATCCACCCTTTTTTGGATGCTCTATTGCAGAACTGGAGTTAGTTCGTCCAGTCAAAGCTGTCCAAATATCTTCATCTTGTAAAGATAAAAGTATACTTGAAGCCTTGGAATCGATGCTTTCTGAGGTATGTACCTAATGTTTTGTCTGTGTTATCTTGGCCACTGATAATTAAATGATTAACTGGAGCATTTCCTCCCAGCTTGCAAGGGCTAGATTACACGAGTTCTCTGAGCGTGAAATATCAATCGCTTGTGCCAATATCTTGTCAGAAATGGAATCTGCTTATTTGGAGCGTGAGAAAATGCAATCAAGCACCTGGCGTTATCAGTATCTGCAGGTCAGTGCAGTTCTTTTGTGTTCCCCCCTTCATGTCTTCATTTCACCTTCTACCACTCTATTTCTCTGCTTATTTTCTGGCTAAAACCCTTCCAAATTTCTGAGTGTCATTCAGCATTTTCTTCGTAATGAAGCTGTTCTTGGGCTTGAGTTTGAGGCTAAGCTTTACAAAACCATTTTGCCTCGTAAGTTTAGATCATGCTTAAGTTTTCTCTCTCATTTTGTTATTTTCTACAAGACCAATTCTCAATTGCAATCTCCATAATCCAAGCAGAGTTATCAGCTTCTGAGGTGTCAAGGTATTCTGAGAAGTTAAAAATGTCGGAAAGTTCTGTAATAATAATAACTGAACCTCGAGCAACAGTAACAGAGAAAGATCTTCAGAACCTGGTATTAGTGACAAATTCTCTTGAGGAGGAAGGAAAGATCTCTGCTTGGAAGGATGATTTCATCCCGGACGAAGTTGTCCAGGTGAAGCCAAATCCTGGGTAAATTTCTCTCTAAACCATGCTGCAGTAGAAGCTCACATCAGTTTTTTTTTTTTACTGTAATGCCTTCTTTTTGATCTGGGTTAGAGAGTTACAAGACACAAAATGGAGGTTTTGTGTGAAAAGGGGCTCAATAACCTTATATACAACTAGAGGCTGAAATATATTACTCCCTGTGTCCCTTAATGTTTTCCCCATTCTCTTTTGGTTACCTTTTTAAGAATTGTATTGAGTGGGTAGATAGTTTTGTATATTTGTGTGGGGTAGGAGAAAAAGTATAGAGAGATCATAGGGACCATGTGACTAAGATAGGAAATGGGGCAATCTTTTAGGGACAACCAAAAAGGAAAGTGAGATAATCTTTTAGCTTTTTAGGGACAGAGGGTGTAGTCATGTAAAAATTGCTTGATGATGATTCCAAGGGTAAAAGTAAAACAAGAAAAGCTTTATTGTTTGTTCTTATTATGCTTTGTGTGTTGGTTTCTGCATATTACACTTCTTTGCACAATTTGTTAGAACCTGCTGTGTTTAGTCCTTACACGCTTGAACTACTAGCCCGCTGGGCCCTGGGGTCATTGAACTGTAATGCGCCCTTAATCCTATTATGTTATTGTGTAAAAAAAAAAGTACTTATTGTCTATCTGTGCAACTGTTGCACCAGAATACTCTTCTTTCCATACCAAATCAAAGTTCTTGCAACTTTATGCACCTTGAATCCTTGACTAGTTGTGTTACTTTCTCTTCTGTTTTTTCAGGGAAGTTGTGCAAAAATCTGATTATCAAGATATTGGAGTTACAGAGATAGCTCTATCGAATGGCATGAAGGTTTGCTACAAATGTACAGATTTCCAGAATGACCAGGTATTAATTATTGTCCTGCAGTAGTGGTATAAAACTCAAGACTCTTTCTCTTGCATATCATGCATATTGACATGTTCTACGCAATTTAGCCACTAGAACGCTGAGGTGAATATGACCACCATCGGGACATGATAGATTACATGTTTGAGCATTATCCTATTTTCTCCAGGCCTTACCATTTTTGTATTCTTAATATACAAACCTGCAAATCTATGTGGACCATTGAATCTGAGGCAATTACACCGCTAAAAAAGAATCATTGTTATCATATTCCTTCAGATTTTGGACTTGTAAATTTCATATATAAAAGATCTGCAATAATATGATTTATTCAGAGCAAGAATCTGTTTTGGAATTCGAAAATATTGTCCTTGGGTTCTTTCTCTTTGGTACTCATTGTTTGGGTTGAGCTGGGTCCAACCTTGATCTGTGAAAGATGTTCTTGTTGCCTGGAAAAGAAGGGAGAAAATAGGTTGGCTTGCTGAGGTTTTTAAGATGGTTCCGTTGGTAATTTGGGGGTGCGCTTGGATGGAGAGAAATTAACGGATTTTTTAGGGTTTAGCTGTCTCTCGTAAAGCTTTCGAGTTCCTTTATTCTTAAGACTTTTGTGTAGTTGGAGTCAAGTGTTAGTATATGAGCGTCGCCTGACTTTCCATGATATTGTAGATAAATTGCTCCACGATAGTTGGAGGGTTTGAGCCTTTTGCCATTAGCCCTCCTTTTGTAAATGGGCGACACCCCCTTGGTATCTTTCTAATCTTATTCTTTATTACCTATCTAAATAAATGGAAAAGATTGTAAAACCTGTTTTATTTATTTATAAGAATGAAAGGGAGAAAAGGCAGAAGCATTCCAATCAGTTGTTATAGGCATTTAGGAAAAACCACGTGATGTGCTTAGGCTTTTGGTAAGTGAGGGAAAATCTCTGATTGCTTCAACTGCTTGGCCGTCGATGTGGTTGACCTTTTGGTTGAAGAAATTATCATCTCAAAGTGGTCAATAACTGTTCAGAGAAGTATATTTATGTCTGTAGAGCACTTCGAAACTGACTTTAACTGAGAATGTACGAGTAGCAAGTGGTGGAGATTTAAAATGATTCACCAGTGCAGTAGTGCACAGACTCCTCACTGGTTTCCTATTGTATCTCCTTCACTACTTTGTAGCCAAAGGACCTTGTTATAACAAAGCAAGAGTTGATCTGGGTGCACCTATTGAATAGATGGTGCAATGAGTTGTTGCTAGCCCATTTTTACAGTGTCGATTAGAGGTGCATATTCATGTGCATGTGCATGTTTGTGATTATATGGAGGGAGAAGACTGAAGTTTGTTAAGGATCAACAACAATAATGCCAAAGCATTAATCCCAAAAGATGTAGTCGTCTGCATGAATCAAGAAATTAGCTCTTGTGGTCTTCCACAAAAGTCCTCTTCCTCTCATTCTTTTAATCTAGTATATGTTCTTGCAGACCCAATTTTGTCATATTATTTTTGACTTCCTGCGTTTGAGTCATTTTGGCTCCCCTGGCTTCTAAACTCCCTGGAATATGTATAAAGGATGACCACAGTTAATATATCATTTTACTTTGCCTTATACTTGCTCCGCTTTTTTTTACTTCTTCCATTTCTACTTTGCACGTTTGCCAACGCACAACTTTGAGCATCAATATCTTTAATTGTGCATAGTAAAACTTATAAAATTTGATATTTTTGAAAATATACATTGAGATGAATCTAACAAGATCCCACATGACTATGTTTTTCCCTTTCATATAAATAATATCTTTGAGTATATGAATAGTGTCAAAAGTCGAGCATTGGAGAAAGTGTACATTTATGTGCTTATAGCTGTTAGAGCTATTACATTGAGGGAGAACCGGAGAAAACTGAAATTTGTTTAAAGAATGACCAAGATTGACATATACTGTTGTCATTTATCCTTCAAAGACCTTTCAAATACTATTATTGTCACTGTGTTGTCTCTGTAGAATTACCAATGTGTATGGAGATAGGAGACTATTACTTCTAAGTGATTTATCTTTTATCATCCAGCAGATCAGAATCACTTGTGTTGAGACTTGAGAGTGGTATCTCAAATACCTTTTTCCCCTAAAGTTTATCATCATTGTGTTGCATTTTATCTGTTAATTATAGTGATTTAACTCTTATTCTTATTCATTATTTTATTTAAATTGATATAGTCACTTTATACAGTGAGAGGCATCCTGATGAAATTATCCAAGCAAACTGATACTTTTACAGTTTTACTACCATAAGTTTCCTCTTGGCTCTAAAAGGGACTCGTTTGACAGGTTATCTTTAGAGGATACTCCTACGGAGGTTATTCAGAACTTTCTGAAAGTGAGTATCTTTCTTGCATGTTAAGCTCAAGTATTGCGGGAGAAATCGGCCAGTTTGGTTATAAACCAACCGTGTTAGAGGATATGTTGGCTGGCAAGAGAGCTGGTGTCTACACACAACTTGGGGCATATACTAGATATTTCATCGGTGATTGTTCACCTTCAGATTTAGAAACTGCATTGCAGGTTTGTTTCAGTTTTTTTTTTGTGTGATTTACTTTGTTGGTGTCATTTTACGTTTCTGTGGATATTACTATAATACTAGAGAAATTGACTCCACTCTATGATACTATAGAAATTGACTTGAGTCTGTCGAGAACTCAAGATCCAAAGTTGAGAAAAGATCATAATCAGATACTCGATGTTCTTTCTATGATTAATTCTTCGAATAGAGAATATATTTTATGCAGAATGAATCTTTTTATCAAAGGATCCAAAAAATATGGGTTCGGATCTCCAAAAATGTATTCAATCGCTCATCTTCTGCACTTGTTATACTTCTATGTGCCAATTGTCAAACTTCGTCACAAAGTTGCTTCAGACAACAGCGATGCACAATTTTCTAGTGTTAGCACCCCAAACAGTGATGATCTCACCCCAAATAGAGATGGGAACTCCTATTGATGTATTATGGTTTCTTGGATCTGTGGTGATTTCTTGAGTTTATCCTTCTAGAAATATTCACAGTTGGAACCACGAATAAATTTATGCCACACTTCTTAATATTGTAAAAATCTCTTTAAGTTGGAGTTGTGCAACATACCAGTACAGCAATGATACAAAAGTGTGAACAGAATATTAAAGTTGATATCAAAGATGATTACAATAAATTCACATAGTAACTCCAAGAATATTCCCTATTCTATCAAAAAAACCATCTTTTCCAGTGTATCCCTGTCTTTTGTGTAGTCTTTTGCATCAGATAACTCAACTTTACTACCTGATTGGCTGATTTTGATATTACTAAGATAGATAGATAGAGGAGGAAGAGAGAGAATTTACAAGGGTCACTTCCAGTTACAACACTATGTATGTTTAGATTATCCAAAGAGATTAAAAGCCAAGGGGGATTTGCTCCAATGTTTGTCAAGATCTGTCCACTGTTTTTTTCAGGATCAAATTGTGATAAATGAATAGCTACCAGTGCTCGTGCAGGCCAATATGGCAACCCCATGAGGTTTCCATTCCCATTAATTCAGCCAAAGATGAATTCATAGTAATGATGGTCCCTATTATCTGCCACTTCCCAAGGTTGAAATTGGAGAGGCTATCAGTCCTAGCCCATTACATCCCTGTGCTATGGCCTATGGGTTGTTGATATGTGAACGCATGAGTACCCCAAACTTCACTTGTTTTTGCCTCATTTATCATTTTAAAGTACCAGCCCCCTTGAAGAAAGGAAAGGCTCGTCTGATTGAATTTTAAATAGGTAACAAGAGCTGTCCTAATACTAGGTAGTATTGAAGTGAAAAAAGAAAAGGGCAGTCGCCTAATCTTTCAGAACATCCGACGTCCCTTGTTTTGCAGCCAGCTGAGTTGCCTAGCTCAATTATGTGAACAACCACCTTTTCCCTGAGTCATCAGGTATTGCTTTAAACCAGAATGACGGGTGGTAAGCAGTGGCAGCTGGCTCTCGGGATCTCATAATCGACTCTGATTTTATAAGGTGTTTACAAAGGTGATGTGGAAGCCTTAGAGTGTAGGATTTTGGCTAGTTGTCCCATGGGGTTTGTGTGGCCCTTTGCTTGGCATGGGATGCACATAGCATACGTTTTTGCCCTTGAGCTCCTGATACTGAACCCATTGTGCTTCTTTTGGCCTAAAATTTTTAATGCGATGGAGTTAGCACGGATCATATTGCACTTCTATAGCAATTTAGAGGGGACGTGGTTCCTGCACTGCTGTTGCCTAATTAAGGGGGGAAGTGGTTGTCACAGGAAAGAGATGAGAGGGTTATTGGCAAACTTAGGTAAACAGGTATTAGATCTGTTACAACTAAAAAGAAGGTCTTGTTCTTGGCTCATCTTTGGTCAAAAGCTGCTGCTGGACATTGGAGGATATCTTGTCATCTTAGTTTGTCAAAATCTCTTCCACGAGATTACATTTTTTTTTTTGAGGATGACATTTTTTTATGTTCTGTTCATGGATGTGTGACTTTTTTTTTTTGGGTGGTGGTGGGAGGGTGGGGGGATAAATAGCAGGAATCTTATGTGTGCTGGTTTTATATTGTTACCCTTTGCGGCGTTGCATAACACTCTTTGGGCTGTATTTCATTACAGAGTTCGTCAAGTGATTATCAGCCAAATAAAGGGCCCGTATAATGTATAATAGAGTTATAACCAGCCATAACTAACTAATTGCTTCAATCAACAAGATGGCATGAGGAAAGTTTTTTACTTTAAGATTTTCAAGCAAATCCCAGTTCTCTCAAGTGTATCATAGATGATTTTGCAATATGCATGTAATTTATAATATTCTCTTTCTGCTTTCCTTGCTTCTTGCTAAACTCAATCACATCACAGTGGAAGTGTAACTGATTCAGTTTCTTTTTTCTTTCATTTCCCCCCTTTGTCCCTTTTTGGAATCCTTTACCTCCTAGTAGCTTGTCTATCAACTTTTCGTGACCTGTGTGAAACCTGAAGAAGAAGATATCAGAAGAGTGATACAGATAGTAGAAGAAATGATTCGCGCTGATGAGAGGGATCCTTACAATGCCTTCACAAATCGAGTGACAAGAATCAAATATGGAAATTCTTACTTCTATAAGGTATGTGTGATGTCATGTACATTCTTTTGTCTTCTTTTTGTTGGGCGGGAAGTTGAGGAGTGGGAGTGACTAGGGGGAAGGAAAATCTAATGTTTGATATAAGGGTTCTTAATTCTGTGCCCCTTTCCTTTTGTAGCCAGTACAACTTAATGATCTGCCCAAAGTTGATCCGGAGAAGGCTTGTGAATATTTTGACCGCAGCTTTAAAGATCCTTCTACATTTACCGTTGTGATCGTTGGCAATCTTGATCCAACTATAATACATCCATTAATACTGGAATATTTGGTAAGGCTTTTTTTGGCTTGCTGCAGAATGTAAAAATGACCTTCAGAGCTTGTTGTCTCATAAATTATAATGTAGGGTGGAATACCAAAGTCTTCTGTACCTGATCTACATTTCAACTTGGAAGATCTCAGTGGTTTACCAAGCAACCCTCCAGTAAACATAGTAAGGTGATAATCCACGGCAATAGTTCAAAATCAACCAACAAATTAGAGAATCTCTTGTTCTATTTTAAAATCTTTGCTCTGATAAAAATGCACTATTCGCGAACTCAATGGCCTTGTAGAGAAATTGTTAGAAGTCCCATGGTGGAAGCTCAGTGTTCAGTCCATATATCTATGAATATAAAGCTCTGCAGTGAGACCATGGTATGTAAGACCTATTTCATCCATGAAAATTTGGTATTGATATGATGGTCATAATTAAGTTTTGTTATCAAATACCTTACTGTGAAGATGATTTCTTTTCTATCTTTCTTTTGTGGTAAAATTGTTGTCAAGATGGAGGAATTGTGGTTTACTAAATTTTTGAGCCAGCTTCTACAGACCAAACTGACTCAGGCTCTTCGGTTCAAACATGGAGAGGTAAATTACATTGCTTATTTTATGTGCACGGTGCACATTATTGCAAACCAAGGCATTTTTTGTTTTTTGATCAGTAATACCAGTGTTTTTAACATTTAACCAGTCTTTCTTTACAATGCAGTAGAATCATGAAGGAAAGTAAAACCATAAACAGCTTACTTTTATTCCACATTGACTCTATGACGATTAACGAATACTACATATAAATCACATTAAGTTCCTCTATTCTGGATTTAAAGGAAGCGTATTCTTAAGTCTCAGACTTCACGAGTAAAAAGAAATAATATTGTCAGACTACATGAGTGATAAACATGACATTATGGTCAATCAAAAAAATGGCAAAACAGATAGATAAACAATGTTGTTTTCCCTAGTCCTTTTTCACATGGTTTAATTAAGGTAATAACCAACTTCCTGTGTTAGGCTTCATGAAGTCTAAATTCGTGGTCCAAAATAAATCTAAATATATAGTCTCTTCTGAGATGCAGATTTATTCAGTAAGTGTTGATTCAAACTTCGGGTACAGCAAGCCATCGAAAACTGCTGACCTGGAAGGTGAGATAACTATTGATTTTTCGTGTGATCCAAATGTCGCTGCTACGCTGGTGAGTGTACCTTACTTTATCTAGTAAAAAGACCAATGCCTACTTTACTATTCGTGACAGTGCAAGTTGTTTATGGCAGGTTGATGTCTCTTTAGATGAGACACTGCGTCTTCAAGAGCACGGACCTTCAGAAGAAGATGTTTCAGCTGTACTTGAGATTGAACAGAGAGACTACGAGAATGAACTACAGGTTCTTTTGCTAGTGACAAAATTACAGTGACAGCAGGAATGCTGAAACAGACTTACATTGAACACTATAGTATAGTCCATATAAGAAAATAACGATTCTTCTCAACCCAACTGCTACCTCATCCATTCTTTTAGCCCTCCCAGAGTTGCTCTCTAATATTCTTCACGAAGATGAAATTGGCAAGGATCTGGCGTGGACTTCAGTTTTGATTTCCATAGATAGGTTATCTGTGCTTCCTGCATTATGCTTCTTATATATCTTATGCAGCTGAAAAGAGTAATAAACCTTATCATCTATCTTATCTTACTCCAAACAAATTGTAGCACCTCAACCCCTCATAGACTATGAGTTGTTATCAAATATGCATCTAAAACCGACAATTGGCCCATAAACCGACACATTTGCTTCAAGAGCACGCTTAACTATATGAGTATTTTAGCATACAAGGTAACTAAAAGGAAGGTGCATCTTGTTAGTATAGGTAGTATACAAATCTGTGAATATTCTGCATTCTAGATCAAAATCACCTCCAATAGTATGCCACTGCCTCTTAAAAAAGCTCCCACCTAAGGCAGGGTAGGAGGCCCTTTATGTAGACAGCTCTACCTCTTCCATTAGACGTGTGGTCTGAAATGAAAGATTTTGTGCTACTTCACCCCACCTTTTGCATACATAAGAGGATTTCTTTACTAAGTGGTTCTCAGGCTGTGCCCTTTCTAATTAGTTGTTCATACTTGCTTTCTTTCAGGAGAACATGCATTGGCTTTTTCAGATTTCGCAGAGTTACCGGTCAAGGTTGTATTCTGGTGACCTGGGATCAACATTTCAGGTTGTTACTTATGTTTGAGCTGGACACTCTCCCATTAGTTTCTTTTTTCCTGCTGAATTGTACTTTGTCTCTACAGTCTACAGCCTTATCTTCCGGTTTAAGTGAAAACCACAGCTTTTATCATTTATAGACAGTGGATCTTTTGCAAATTACCTGTGATCAAGTTGTCACTACAAAATTCGGAGAGGAACTTGAAAGTAAAATAAATCGCAAATTTCCGATTCTTGTTATTGGTATGATTGATGTGTTTTCCTTTGTTAATTTGCAGGAATTAGAGAAAGCTAGAAGCAGAGCTCGACAAACTCTCTCTCCCTTAACAGTAAAATGGGCACTACAGAAAATTTTACCTTACCCTTGCAAGCACCATTATATCTCTGTAACCTTAATACCAGAAACAAACCGTTTCCGTTTACTGAAACACCAACTGAAAACCCAACTTAAGGAAAAGTATTATGGTAGATATATGAAGGTACTTGCACTTTCTTTCTTTGCCCATTTTTTTTCCACATTGCAAACCAAGTAGCTTTCTTGTTAGAACTCTGCTTTTGGCTTTCATTCTGACAATGGTTCGTTCAATATTGTGCAGACTGTGGACAAGGTGTGGAAGGTTTTTGCCAGGAAAGACATTTCTCACTAAAGGTACAGATGATATAGTGTATTTTTTTCCCACGCAAGAAATTCCTGGTTCATAATTGTTGCATACTGTATCGTAAATGTTACCAGTGTATATGAAGAAAAATAATTCCGTCGTTTATTAGTTATATTTAGATTGTGATATCTTGGTTTCAATATACAGCATTTATGATTCAATTACAATTAAAAAGAGGATGCTATGAACAAAAATGGTTCGTAAGGATTATAAATCTGGCAGTCCTTTCACATCTTGCTTCATACTATCTGTACGTCTTTGTTTTCCTCCAGGAGCTGAAATCCTTCCATTCATTCACAAGTATTTGCTTCTCCTACATCTACCTGCTTGTACGGAAGCAATGTAACATTCAACTTTGATATGTCTAATACATGAGCATACGAGTCATCCCATTTATACGGCGAATTCACATTCATCGAGTATAATAAACAGTTAGGTTCTAGTTACTCTTAGGAATTTGGTTGTACATATCAACAGTTCAACACCCATGTTGGGTTGCAAGGCGATGTAAGTCAATGTAACAGTGTAACAATTAATGTTACTTTCTTTTGGATGATCCTGTTAGCTGTTATTTGTTGTTGGGTGTACTATGGTGTGTATAATTGTACAATCTTCGTCACCATTTGTTAATGAAAGTTTTCAGATAGTAAATGGTTTCTTACTCATTCCTGTCACCTTGATTATACATTTCATGTAGGTTCAAAATCTATTTATGAAATAGTTTATAGTTGAGTATGACATTTGGTGAAAGACTCGTTGAGTCGTTCCTGACATGAGCACCAAGTCCAACTTCTTCGATTATGGACTTTGCTCAACTTTTTTTTTCGTTCTAATGTAGTGTACTTGCAAAAATTATCCATCAGCAACATTGCAAACAATTGTGTATACAACTTTCAATTACGCGTTGTGTAATTATGATCATTACAGAATCTAGATCGTCTTACAGTAGTACTTCTGCCATTTCTAAATAAGTGTTTCACTGAGTAAATTGACACTATTCATTAACTAACTTTGACTCTATTTTCTCGCTATTATATAAAGAAAAACATCGTCAAGTGGGATTTTATTATATTTTTCTCAATGTATACTTTTAAAATATCTGCGCAATTGGAGATATTAATGATTAAAGAAGCGAATTGGATTACGTGAAAAAGTGAATGTAACACTTATTAGGAACGGAGAAAGTATACTGTAAGATAGAGGTAACTTTTTACCATAGCTGGGTCACTTTTATTTATGATAAATGTGACCCTTTTAAGGAGAATGTGACCTTATATCTAAAAGTGACTCATTTAACTCTAAAATGATTATTACATCAAATAGTGGGGTAGTCTTACAATAATTTCTTTATAAGGCATTCTTACATACTACTAAGGGGGCGTTTGGTTGTCATGGGGTAAAGGGAATGGAATCAAGAAAGGGGTAGAGGGGGAAAGGAAAGTGAAACCCTTAGATTTAAAGAGATGTTTGGTTGGTAAATACTCATTCCATCTTTCTTCCTCCTCTCACCAATTTTCCACCATAGTACCACTATTAACACCTCTTCTCTCTTGCCACGCTGCACCGGCGCCACCCTTCCCCACCACCTGTCCCCCGCCAACCTTCCCCATCACCTCGCGCGGCTCGCCGCCAACCTTCCCCACCACCCGCCGCCGCTCCAACCCCTTCCCCTTACGCCGCCGTCGCCACCTTTTCTACATATTGTCTTATGTTTTAAAGGTTGGATTCAAGGTTTTGAAGTTCGAATTCGACCATGAAAATTTAAGATCTAGAGTTTTCATGGTCGAATTTGACCATCTAAATCTATAAATAATGAATGATAAGAGGTATTTGCCCATTATTCTGATGCAATATGTGCACCAGGTCAATGGGAAAATCCAGGCATGGGAAGTCAATGCATTGAGGTCAAGGAAATGCAAAGTCAACAGTTGGAGACTGAGATTCTCACTGGATCAGGTGAAGGAAATAATGAGCTGGCCAATGGGCAGGAGAATGTAGAGCTGGCATAACAGAATTATTCTTTCACTACTGCAATTAGTTATCTAGGGGAATGTATCTAGATATTGCTGACCTCAGCTAGTTTGTCCTGTAGCTAACAGTAAGATTTTTCCCTCATTCCTGGAAGGCTATTTAAAGGCCAGAGATTGTAAGAATCATGGAGGCTAATGAAATTGATTCTCTTCCTCTCTCTAAATATTTCTCTGAAGTTTATTCTACTGTTCTATTAGATTATTGTCCTCAAAATTACCCTTCTTCCCCGGTTGATTTTCTGGCTTAATCTAACTCAATCTCCATCTCTCTGAGATCAGATTGAAGGTGCTATCCTGAGCAACCAGGTTGTATCATTGGTATCAGAGCAGCCCGGCCCTTGGAAGAGCAGCAATGGTGCAAACTAGGCACACAGATAGTGAAATGTCAAACCCAGATTTGCAGAAATTGGAGGTAACTCTTAAAAACTTGTTAGAACAACAAGGTAAACAGTTGAATGAAACTTGCAGTAGTAATTGTGAAAATATTGCAAAAAATGCTCAGTCTATTGCGGATTTGAATGACTTAATCATGGGATTATCTCTCCAGGTTAACCAATCAACCCCTGGAAATGATAGACCACCTGAACATACAAATCATTATTCTACTAGATTGACTAAGGTAGAATTCCCCAGGTTTGATGGAAATGACTTAAAATCTTGGTTGTATAAATGCAATCAATTTTTTGAATTAGATCATGTGACTGATAGTAATAGAGTCAAATTGGCTGCTATTCATCTGGAAGGAAAAGCCTTGTTGTGGCATCAGACTTATATGAAAAGACTAGAAAATATCCCACCTACATGGACTAGGTATACTGAGGATATACAGGTGAGATTTGGGGAGTTGTATGATGACCCTATGGCAGAGCTTAAGGCTTTGGTACAGACAGGTACTGTACAGGAGTACCATGACACCTTTGATGCGTTGGTGAGCAGGCTAGACCTGACTGAAGAGCACCAGCTCAGTTGCTACTTGGGTGGTCTGGAGGAAGACATCCAACTAGCTGTGAGAATGTTTACCCCAAAGTCTGTGCAACAGGCTCTTTGTCTGGCCAAGTTGCAGGAAGCCTCTGGTAAAGCCAAGAAAAATAAAAAACTACCCTTACTACCCAATCCCACCAACATTAAATCCACACCTAACCCATCTTCCTTCACCAAACACACTCCCTCTAAACCCCTCACAAACACTAACCCACACAGAAAAACCCTTACCCCAGCTGAATTTAATGAAAAGAGGGCTAAGAACCTGTGTTTCTGGTGTGATGAGAGATATGAACCTGGGCATAAATGCAAGGGTAAGAAACCACAGCTCTATCACCTGGCAGTAGAGGGATCAGACAATGAGGAAATAGAAGACAAGGAGGAGGAAAATGTGACTCAATGCGCTCAGATCTCTATCCAAGCATTGGATGGGGCCACTTCCTTCCAGACTATGAGAGTGACTGGGTACCATGGAAAGAAGGCACTCCAGTTACTCCTGGATAGTGGGAGTACCCACAATTTCATTGACACCTCTATAGCTCTCAAGATGGACTGCAAGGTGGAATCTATTCCCCCTCTTTGGGTCAAAGTAGCTGATGGTGGCCAATTGCAGTGTAACTCCATGATTAGGGGCTTCCAGTGGAAAATGCAAGGCATAGACTTCAGTGTTGATGTCTTACTCCTACCACTAAGTGGAAGTGACTTAGTATTGGGCATACAGTGGTTCTCTCTATTAGGACCAGTATTATGGGACTTCTTGAATTTGACTATGGAGTTTACTTACCTAGGGAAAAAGGTAAGATTAAGAGGGGCAACCAACAAGAAGCTGAAAAGCATCAGCATGGATAAACTGAGCAAAGTGATGAATCACTCAGGTGAACTTTCCATGATGCAGTTAATCCCTGCGAGCATAGGGTGTTCCCCTCATCTGGCCCCAGTGAGTGAGGGTGACAACAGTGAGCTCCCTGACTCCTTACAATGCTTGCTGCAGGAGTTTGGAGGAGTTTTCAAGGCTCTCCAAGGGTTGCCACCTGCCAGGATGGGATTTGATCACCAGATCCCTTTGAAAGAAGGCACTGAAGCTGTAAACATCAGGCCATACAAGCATACTGTCCTGCAGAAAGATGTCATTGAGGAGATGATTCAGGAGTTGTTGGATCAGGGTATAATTAGGCACAGCAATAGCCCTTTTGCTGCTCCTATTGTTCTAGTGAAGAAGAAAGATGGAAGTTGGAGGATGTGTGTTGATTACAGGAGTCTCAACAAGGCCACCATTAAAGACAAGTTTCCAATACCCATAATAGAGGAGTTACTGGATGAGTTGCAAGGCACTAAGTACTTCTCTAAAATTGACCTCAAATCTGGTTATCACCAGATCAGAGTCCATCCTTCAGACATCCACAAAACAGCCTTTAAAACCCATTATGGACACTTTGAGTACCTAGTGATGCCATTTGGGCTCACTAATGCACCCTCTACCTTTCAAGCCCTCATGAACCACATATTTAAACCTTATCTCAGAAAGTTTGCGTTAGTTTTCTTTGATGACATCCTAATCTACAGCCCTTCATGGGAAACCCACCTCACTCACCTCAGATCCATCCTGACCCTCATGAAAACCCACTCACTCCATGCCAACCTAAAAAAATGTTCCTTTGGTGCTACTCAGATTCACTACTTGGGTCACATTATATCTCAACAAGGAGTTCAAACTGAACCTGATAAGATCAGTGCAGTTTTAGACTGGCCCACTCCCAAAAATCTCAAACAGCTCAGGGGGTTCCTAGGCCTCACAGGCTATTACAGGCGATTTGTGAAAGATTATGGCAAGCTTTGCAAACCTCTCACTAACCTATTAAAAAAAGATGCATTTCATTGGGATGCTCAGGCTGCTGAGGCCTTTTCTCAACTTAAAATCACTATGACTACCCCACCAGTACTAGCCCTTCCCAATTTCCATAAACCTTTCCTTATTGAAACTGATGCCTCAGGCAAGGGTATGGGGGCAGTTCTCATGCAAGACAGTCACCCAATTGCTTACATTAGTAAAACATTTTCTGCCACTCACTTACTTCTCTCAGCTTATGAAAGGGAACTATTGGCAATTAATTGTTTTTGCAGTACAGAAATGGCAACATTACCTTCTAATGCAACCCTTCATCATCAGAACTGACCAGCAAAGTCTCAAATACTTGCTGGATCATAAGCTTGCTACCCCTTTCCAACAAAAATGGTTGTCCAAACTTGCTGGCTTTGACTACACAGTTGAATACAAGGCAGGAGCTGAGAATAAGGTGGCAGATGGTCTCTCGAGGGCCTATGGGTACCAGCTCTTAGCCATTGCAGTTTCTACTATTCACTCCTCCTTACTAGCATCTTTACAGGATTTTTGGCATCAAGATCCTCACTGCAGGCAGCTTATTGAAGAAATCAGCTTAGACCCCACTACTCACCCTCATTACTCTTGGCAGCATGACTTACTTAAGAGAAGAGGCAAACTAATGGTGGGCTCTAACATTCCAGCTCAGCAAATGATTCTCACCTGGATGCACGATTCCCCACAGGGAGGGCACTCTGGCATAGAGGCCACTTATAACAGGGTCAAGACCCTATTTTTCTGGCATGGTATGAAACAGACCATAGCAGCTCACATCAAGCAATGCACCACTTGTCAAAAATGCAAAGCTGATAATAGTGCTTACCCTGGGTTACTCCAACCACTCCCTATCCCTACTGCAGTGTGGGAGGAAATCACAATGGATTTCATTGAGGGCTTACCTAAGTCTCAAGGCAAGGAAGTGGTTATGGTAGTCATTGATCGTCTCAGCAAGTTTGCACATTTTTGTGCCTTGGCACACCCCTTCACAGCTCTCAAAGTTGCTCAATGTTTCCTTGATAATATTTACAAGCTTCATGGGTTTCCTCACAGCATAGTTTCAGACAGAGACAAAGTCTTCATTAGCACCTTCTGGTCTGAATTCATGAAGTTACAAGGGGTTCAACACAAGCTTTCTACAGCCTATCATCCCCAGACAGATGGCCAATCTGAAGTTCTCAATAGGTGCCTAGAATCCTATTTGAGGTGCATGTGCCATGAAACTCCGCATACTTGGGCTAAGTGGCTCCCTCTGGCTCAGTATTGGTACAATACCAACTACCACATAGCCATCCGAAAAACTCCCTATGAAATCATGTATGGGCAAGTTCCACCACTCCACAGACCATACATCACTGGCACTAGTGTGGTTGATACAGTGGATAGAAGCCTACAACAAAGAGAAAACACAATTACCACTCTCAAAGCCCAACTGTGTAAAGCTCAAAATAGGATGAAGCAATTAGCTGACAGGGGTAGATCTGAAAGACAATTTGAAGAAGGGGAATGGGTTTATCTTAAGCTGCAACCCTACAGGCAGTTTTCTGTTGCTGCAAGAACATCCCAAAAGCTTGCTGCAAAATATTTTGGACCCTATCTGATCACTAAAAAAGTTAGGCCAGTTGCTTATACCCTACAACTCCCTCCCACTTCTAGAATCCACCCTATCTTCCATGTATCTCTCCTTAAAAAACACTATGGCCATCCTCCCTCCACTCCTCTTGATACTATCCCTTACACCTATGAAGCTGCTACACCTATTACCAAAACACCCCTAGCTGTTCTGGATAAGAGAAGTATCAAAAGAAACAACTGGGCTGTGGTTCAGTGGCTAGTACAGTGGACTCATTTACCACCTGAGGAGGCTACATGGGAAGATGCTGTTAGCATTGAGGAGCAGCATCCTACATTTGATCCTTGGGGTCAAGGATCCTCTCAAGGGGGGAGTATTGATGCAATATGTGCACCAGGTCAATGGGAAAATCCAGGCATGGGAAGTCAATGCATTGAGGTCAAGGAAATGCAAAGTCAACAGTTGGAGACTGAGATTCTCACTGGATCAGGTGAAGGAAATAATGAGCTGGCCAATGGGCAGGAGAATGTAGAGCTGGCATAACAGAATTATTCTTTCACTACTGCAATTAGTTATCTAGGGGAATGTATCTAGATATTGCTGACCTCAGCTAGTTTGTCCTGTAGCTAACAGTAAGATTTTTCCCTCATTCCTGGAAGGCTATTTAAAGGCCAGAGATTGTAAGAATCATGGAGGCTAATGAAATTGATTCTCTTCCTCTCTCTAAATATTTCTCTGAAGTTTATTCTACTGTTCTATTAGATTATTGTCCTCAAAATTACCCTTCTTCCCCGGTTGATTTTCTGGCTTAATCTAACTCAATCTTCATCTCTCTGAGATCAGATTGAAGGTGCTATCCTGAGCAACCAGGTTGTATCATATTCCATGTTTTTTACAACAAAATTCTAGGGTTTATGGGTAAGTGGTGGTTTATGTGGTGGGGTTTTCGGGTGGTAATGGGTGGTGTTTGTGGGTTCGAATTGTTTCCGGTGATTATGGTGGTTTTGTGGGTGGGGGTGTAACGCGGTTAGTGGTGGGTGTGGGTTGCGCGGTATTGGTGGCTAGGTGAGCGGCGCGGTTTTGGGTTGGGGTTGTTTTGGTCGCTTGGCGGGCGTTGTTGGTGTTGGGTGGGGCGGTGTTGGTGGTCGGGTGGGTGGTGCGGGTGTTGGGTGGGGCGGTTGTGGTGGTCGGGTGGGCGGATCTCGGTGGCCGGGTGGACGGTATGGGTGGAGGGGTCGAGGTGTTGGTTAGGTGGTTGCATGCAAGTGGTGGTTGAGTGGCCGTGGTAATGTGGTTGTTGGGTGGTCAAAATGATGATCAATGATAAGTCAAAGAAAGGGTAATCGAAACCTCAAAAGGGGAGGGAATGAGTAGAGGGCTTTGGGGGTAAGGAGAGGGTAAAGAGAATCATTAAATTGAGTAAACAAACAACAAGTAAGGGAATGGAATGATTTAATTCCCTTACCCTTTCCAGAAGACCCTCAACCAAACGCCCCCTAAGATTTTACATTTATGATCATAGTGATGTGGGGTCTCCTATATGTTGTATATTTATTAATATTATAAAATAAGAAAATATCAATTACTAAAATTATGCGGTGACAAGTGCAAAAGGTAAACCATATTAAATATAAAAAAGAACAAAGGTAGTACTACTAGTAAGAAGTATTTGGGATAATAGAATTTTTTATTCCTCCACCATTTTAATTTGTTATACTTGTTTTTTCTTTTAAGAATCTTTTTGTTCAACATTGACGACATTTGTGCTTATAGGTGGTACATGGGTCATCTGTGTTAATTATGTTTCGAATCACTTAGTCAGGTCTGCTTTGGGTCTACTTATTTCAGGTCTGGTCGAATCTGGTTACAGTTTACTTATTTTTTGGTTTGATCGGATCTGCTTAGGATCTGGTATGTTTTGGGTTCTGCACGCTCGGATCAAGTTGGGTCAACTATAGCCAAGTCTTTTTTACGTCAACAATACTTGAATTAATTATACAATTTAATATAATAACTATTGGTTCATTTTGAAGTGAGAATCATAGTTGACGGTATAATTTGAGTAATTTCAAGTCGGGGCAAGTTCGAATCTTCTCAATTCCGGTTGGATCCTAGTTGGATTTCGGGTCAATTTCAAATGGTTATTTTCGAGACTTGAGTTGAGCCATTCAGGTCGGATCAGATTTGCCAAGTCAAGATCGATGTGTTATGTGTGCTGCATTCTTATAATATCGCCGGGCCGTGTGACGGGCTACCTTGTCCAGCCAGCTCCCCAGCCCTAGCCCGAGACTTTGATTCATGAATTGTCCTAACACTCCTAACTCCTAACTCCTAACTCCTAAGTACTCGAAACAAATTACGTACAACACATTTCAGCAGAAGTCAGCAACATTTTGATTTTCGACAATCAGAAATGAAGAGACTCAAAAACCTGTTACCAAATCTCTCTCGTACTTCCAACACTTTGCAACAACTCCTAAGTCATTCTTCCCCCAAAAAATTTGTCAAATTCCACTTTTTTCACCAAATTACTGCAAATCTACCTGAACCCATCTCTAAAGAACCTCTCTTTAACAACCCATCTCCTCCAAAATCTCTGGATTTCATCACTGTTTGTGAAACCCTCTCATCTTACAACAATGATTATAATCGTGCACTTGAATTTTTCAACTGGGTAGAAACAAATTGTGGGTTCAAGCATAATACAGAAACTTACAATTCCATGATAGATATTCTGGGTAAGTTTTTTGAGTTTGATAAATGCTGGGAATTTATTCAAATTATGCGGAGAAATTCATTTTCAATGCCTAATTATACTACTTTTCGTATAATGTTTAAGCGTTATATATCTGCTCATTATATTCATGAAGCAATTCATATGTATGATAAGCTAGAGGAGTTTGATTTGAAGGATGAGACATCATTTTGTAATTTGATTGATGCACTTTGTGAGTATAAACATGTGATAGAAGCTGAAGAATTGTGGGTTAACAGGCTAAATTATGTTAGGTTTGTGAGTGAGACAAAAATATATAATATGATGCTTCGTGGGTATGCCAAGATGGGGTGGTGGGGTAAATGTAGGGAGTTTTGGGAAGAGATGAGTAGGAAAGGGGTTCAGAAAGATTTAGTGTCGTATTCGATATATATGGATGTGCAATGCAAGTGTGGGAAGCCGTGGAAAGCTCTGAAATTGTACAAGGAGATGAGGAACAAGAGAATGAAGTTGGATGTTGTGGCGTATAATACGGTTATTCATGCCATTGGTCTAAAAGAGGGTGTTGATTTCTCTATTCGTCTGCTAAGAGAAATGAAGGATTTAGGGTGTGAGCCAAATGTGGTCACGTATAACACGGTCATAAAGCTTCTGTGTGAGGATGGGAGGATGAAGGAGGCTTATGGCATGCTTCATCAGATGCGTAAGCTGGGTTGTGAACCGGATGTGATTACTTATCACAGCTTTTTCCGCTGTCTGGTTAAGCCAAAGGAGATGCTTAGGTTGTTTGAGAGGATGTTAGAAAGCGGGGTTTCTCCGAGGATGGATACTTATGTGATGCTTATGAGAAAATTCGGGAGATGGGGATTCCTTCGGCCTGTATTTATTGTTTGGGATAAGATGAAAGAACTTGGTTGTAGTCCCAATGAGGCTGCTTACAACGCGTTGATTGATGCTTTGTTGCAAAAGGGTATGGTGGATATGGCAAGGAAGTATGACGAAGAGATGCTTGCCAAAGGGCTTTCACCTAAGCCAAGGGAGGAGCTAAGGAAAGAAGAAGCAGATGACAGATCTGGTGATGTAGAGCTGTGATGCTTCAATTTGTCAAAGGAGTTTTGTATTTTTTACCCCTGGACTCAGTCTGAAATTTTGGGTCTTCTGTTCTGAAACTTGTTGCTGATGAGTATATTGGATTTCGCGAATATGGTTCTTCTGTTGAATAAGGATTTGAGTTCTTAATGTGGCTGACTGATCTATTCTGCTTCTGTGCTGATGAGAGGCTTGCACGCATTTCTGAATAGTTTTTTTCCCTTGAGAAGGCATCTTAGTGTTCTGAAAAGTAATGTTATAGTGGGATCTTAATCATGAAGCATTTTATAAGAATTTTAATGGAGAAGCCAATTCTTGGTAAGCCTTGATTATAAACTCTAATTTGGAAATTGATACGGTACTGTTGCCATTAATATCTTGTTTCTTCCCGTAGAACTTATGCATTTTAATGAACTCAAATACACCAGGTTGCACATCACTGGCTCACTGCTATTGAAAAAGTTCTGAACTTTTCTCACAATTGGCACTATAGTTTATGGGGCATAAGCCTGTAGATGTTATCTTGAGTTGAAACTGGAAATTGTCTTCAGTCTATAAAGGTTGCAGTGTGAAGATATTCTTGATGCTGTTGACTTGCTTTTTGTCTTCACTTATAGCTTGTTTTATGGCTTCTTTTGAGTCCTGCATTTAATTTTATTTTTATATACCAAGTCTATTTTGTGATTTTGTCTTACTAAACGATGTTGTTATTGGTATTTAGAAAAGATGTCACCCTAGCTCAAACGTCTTATGAATTTGATTATGAACTCGTGAGTCTTGACAACATATTTTATTTTCCATTCAGACTTGAAGGTTGTATCAGCCTATCAGGTAGGTTTGGCATGATACCGTTTTTATAGTGATGATAATCTTATATGGCTGTATTTATTGGTCAAGCTTGTCTATGGGTCTGCTGGCATTTACTTCGGAGTCAGCCATTCAAGTATCACTTATATGAGTGCAAAAGTGGAAGGGATCACGGAAAGACGAAAGGATGATTGGTGTTGCTAATGAATGTAATGTCAATATTCGCTTTTCGCTCCAGGTGTATATCTTTCTATCTTTTCTTGATTGTCATGGGATGTTTGTACTGACTAACACTGTATGATTTTTGACTCACTAGTGCTCCTATTGCATCTGGAGCAGACGAGCAGTCATGGAGTAGGAAATGGGCGATCCAAGGGGTTTGTCTTCTTATAGCTACAGTGAGGAAATCGAGGTATGTTATCTGTGATTCTATCTGCAAGTGGCTACTGTTCAAATATCCCTATATTAAAACGCTTGAACTTCAATAATGCAAATTTTCCAATTGAGCTCCTTCAGCGTGAGATTGGAAAGCTCGTTTAACTTGTGATTCTATCTGCAAGTGGCTACCATTTAGTTATTGCTGGCTGACGATGGAATGCCTGAGTAGCAGTTGTCCTTCCTGAGATCCCATATGCTTCAAGATACAGTCTTTCACCTCCTGATGTCGCCGAAACACACTAAACTTGCTGGTGTTTTCCCTTTAACCTAAAGCTTAGGAAACCTTTATTTAAGCTCTTAAAAGATGGATCACATTTGAAAAAATTTCTCTCACATATATCAACAAGTTGGCGGAAAAACTCAACCATGTCATGCACATTTGTGGATATCTTAAATGAATGTTAAAGTCAGGACCGCGATTTGATTGGCTTAAGCTTATATTGAAGGATAGTATACCATGTACAAGAGCAACAGGGTTTAGAGGCCAATTGCTCATTTACCATGCCTCAAGCCCTTCTAATCTTGAAAGGTTCAGTTAGTTCCCATTGAAAACCTGGAAGAAACCATAACAACTAGTAATGCATTGTGCTATCTAATTTGTAATTCTAGTGGGAAACTCACAAGTTCTGAGGTGCATTATGAATAGAGAAGTCTGTTTTACTTTCCTACGGTTTTGCTCATAGTTGGTGTATATTGCTTTAATCAGGTCCCTGCCACCATAAGCCATATGTACCCAATTCATAATCTCAACTTCATGACTTCTTTTACAAAGAATTTCTCTCCTTAGTGCCACCGGGTTCCGCTCGTGTCTTTTGTCTAACGTCTAAATTGGATCCCGTGCTCTTCATCAAATTTGTCTTAACTAGATTATTCATGTATGACTGCTAATGTAACAGACTTGCAGATCAATGGGATTAAGGGTCTGTTCTCCCCATCTTATTTTCAGTTGAGTTCAATTCAGTTCCTAAATTATTATCATTGCTATTAATTAGTTATAATTTAATTCAGTTCAATTCAATTGTTTTATGCCGAAGAGAACAAGCCCTAACTTATGGAACCCAAATCCAACCATTATGCAAAAATGCCCACTAGAGAATCATTGGAAGCTTGAATCTGGGGTTGCCTACGAAGAACTTACTTTGATTTACTGGAAATGATAGTCATCTGGAATAGTACTTGCTAACTTAGGAGCCTTGTTGCTGGTTGAGTGCGAAAGTGGATGCAAAAGCTTTTAAGGGGCGTTTGATCCCTTAAGAGGCAAGGGAAAGAGTTTGAGAAAGAGTTACATTGAAAACCTTAAAACCAAATACCCCGTTAGTTCTATGAAAGAAATTGATGGAACTGTTTATTTAAAATATACACCTACCTAGATGTCAATCTCCCAACGATTTGTCTCCTATTTTGTATGTAGCCCACCTAATTCAACTTTATGGTTTTATAACATCCCCTCATCAAAATAAGACTAAATGCTTTGGCGCATGCTAAATGCATATAAAATTGTGAAAATTTTGAGTGGTTTCATTAACTAAGATGTTTTGTTAGCCAACTATATTTGACTACTAAGTAATAACTACTTCCTCCGTCCCATAATATAAGTCTTGTTTCTTTGTAAGGTGTCGCAAAATATAAGTTTTATTTCTATTTTCAATCAATAATTATACCCAAAACACCCTCATGAAAATAATTTAATTCCCAAAATGTCCTCATAATTTCAACTTCTAATGTACCATTATTAATGACAATATGGAATCTTTTACCTTATTGAACTCCTCTAGACATTAAACCATGCAACATTAAATGTTTAGTTTTTATTTTTTGTGTTTCCCAATAAAAATGAATCTTTTTATTCAAATAAAACAATATTCCACTTTATCTTAATTCCCGTGTAAAAACAGAATCAGGACTTATATTATGGAACGGAGGGAGTAATTGGTTATTTTTGTAAAGGAGAGAATCACTTTATGGGACCAATCTATGGTTGAGATTCTATATAGCTTGTTGCCTAGTGAACAATGCATACTTTTAACACTTATCTCTCTAATTCTAGCTTTAGTTCAAACGTGAAAACACAAAAATGCTACTATCGCCCAATGATTTCCAACTTTCTTCTAAGGGAAGGGGTTGATTCTCTCCTCAATTTGAGGGATGCGTTCACTTAGATCAGATCAAAGGTATATCAAGATGATAATCATACATCTTTACTCTTTCTAATGAATAGTTATTGTGAAAGATTCTATTGATGCTTTTAAGCTTAAATAGATTATACTTTCCTTTGTTCTGTTTTAAATGAAACATTGGGTGAAATGACACTATTCATTGATCAATTTTGACTCCAATTTATCGCCATTATATAAAGAAAATCATAGTCAAGTGTGATCTTGTTAGATTCGTCTCGATGCATACTATCAAATTATAACTTTTTTATATTTTTTATGTGTGGACAACTAAAGATATTAGTAATTAAAGAAGTGCGTTGAGTTGCGTGAAAAAGCAAACGTTTTATTTAAAACAGAACGGAGGAAGTATATAGCTTTACTATGCTGCCAGCAGTGAGGTTTCTGTCACGTCCAGGTTGCCATATGATCATACACTCCCCCCCTGCTTGGTTAGCCTAAGAAGATCGACAGCCTTTGTCAATGATGTTAAGTTATTCAGCTACTACTCTTCACATGAGTTCCTATTGATTTTTCATTTTTGGAACTAGCCAATGATTCATAGGATCAACCTAATAGGTGGACTGTTGTAGACTTCTTTGCTCTACTTTTTCAACTTTTATACACCCTTAGTAGCTTTTTGTTTCTCTTCTTTTGGAGAGACTGAAAAATAAAGAATATATTCCAAAATTGTTGATTCTTGATTGCTCCATGTCATGTTAATTTGCTTACAGCTAGATGAAGTAGACATGGGAATGACATATGAGGAGCTCTCGGTTTATGGAAGATTGCGTAAAATTCACATGTGTGGTCCAGTATCCATGTTCATGGTATGTACTATTTTTGCCACATATTGAAGAACACATTGTTCATGCATCATTCAATATTGCTAGTAATCTTATATCTTCAAGCAATTAGGCTAAGAATATGAAAGCATTTTCTCTTGAAGCATTGGAATGTTATGCATAGCTGAAAAGATCATCCGTCTTTGCTTTCATGACCAAATTAATAAATTGACAATCGTTATAATTGTCATCAAAAGAAATTGAGTATGTTATTGCCTTATTAAAGGGTGCAATCTATTCAACTTGCAAAAATAATGAGTTCAAATCGGTTAAGATTAGTTCTAATAAGTTCCCCAATCCCCACCTTATAAAATAAGTTCCAATAAGTTTGCCACCTTATAAAACAAGTTCCAATAAGTTCCCCACCTTATAAAATAAATTCCAATAGGTTCCAACGAGTTTCAATAAGTTCAGATACGTTTAGGAAAAAGAAGGTGAAGAAAATGCACCCTAACAATTTGTTTGGGTAGCAATAAAGAAGGGGAGGGAGAGAGGAGGAAGGGGAGGAAGAAGAAAGGGAGGGGAAGGTGGAGTTTCATTTCCCTCCCAATTTCTCTAATTTTGGAGAGATAGTGTTTATTAAAGAGGGAGGGGAGATTCCTCACTCTCCCTCACCTTCCTTCCCCCCACCCCTTATTTAAACAAGGGAACTTGTTTCCAAAATTCCATCCCTTTTCCTCCCCTCCCTTTCTCTTTATTTCCACTCTTCCAAACAAAGCGTAAGTGTAACTATTAGGAAAAACTATACACATTCAAATCTGGAAGAAAAAACTGAGTGCATTCACCATACACCGGGGTGTACCATGCTCATGGTACACCCATGGCTATTTTTTGCTCATTTGTTAATTTGAAACTCACCTATTATGTGATTATGCTCATTTGGAGATTTCAAATGAGCAATGAGCAAAAAAAAATAGCATTGGGTGTACCATGAGCATGGTACACCAGGGTGTATGATAAAAATTCCCGAAAAAACCTGGTAGTTCATCTCCAATTTGTAAAGTTTGGTAAATTAGAAAGTGATGTCTTTTGCTATCCTTTTATTTTCCATATCTTGCAGAGGCTTTGCTTAGATTGGGGTTCAAAATTGACACCGTCAGAGATCGGCGAAAAAGTGAAATACTTCTTTAAGTACTACTCCATCAATCGACACAAGATGACAGTGCTTACGCCTTCCTACCATGCAGAGGTATCTTTTAAGTGATCAACTGTATTTTTTGAAATTGCTGTTTTCTTGGACCACAATAACGTTGTTGATTGTACATCCTCATGTGATTTTGTTATTTTTATTTCTATGAAGAGCTATTCACCAGAGGACAACATGTTCGATCTGCGGCAGTTTTTGTACAATGCGAGATGGCCATTTCAATTTCGCAAAATTGATGACCTTGTAAAGGAGGTTAATGGTAACAAAGTTCCCCAAAAGGGATCAGATGACAGATAATCCTGAGCTTATATCAGACCATGTTGCCGGTATGGGAGCTGCATCAACTTGATCTGGAAACCCAGGTTTAAAGTTATGATGCATTAGCAATGCAAGTTCCTATTGCATGATTAACTTTGTGTTAATAATGGTGGATTTTCATCTTAATCTTGTACATCTTTGTACTACTTCCTCCGTTTTTTTTTTTACTCGCGACACTTTTTTTCTCATCAACTCCAATGCAATTTTTGGGTATAAGAGAGGTAGAGAGGGAAAAAAGAGAGGGCCCATGTGATTGGAGAGAGATAGAGAGAAAGGAAAAGCAAAAATAGAAAGTGTTGCAAGTAATTAATTATTTCCCCTCTAGGAAAGTGTTGCGGGTAAAAAAAAAACGGAGGAAGTAATTATTTCAACATTGTTCCCTGCCCTTTTGGTCTGGAAGGACAGGGTATTGTCATATCTCTATCCAACAGATTCAATCTTTGATTCCTTGGTGGGCATTAGATGTAGAAGTCAAATAGGTAAGATCTTCAAGTATAGGATGGAGAAAAATGGGAAGTGTATAAATCCATGAAAGCTATTCTTTTCTTTTTCCTTTTTTTTCTGAATAAGGTGGTCCTGCCTTAATGAAACAATTATGTAAGGTTTATCAGAATTTAATTTTATATATTGATCTATGTTTCTTTTTCATGTATTGTTGACGAAACAATTGCATTTAGGAGGAATTTTTTACTAAAAGTTGTTTGCCAAAGAACCAACAAATATCATGAAGTTCGATGCATATATTCCTTCTTTAGAGGAATTTAGTTAGCTAGATACCCATCTACAATAGGTGGGTAGCTATTCAAATTGAATATTCAATCATGGTGATCCTAGAATTTAGTTAGCTAGAGAGCTCAAATCTCTTGACCTGGGTTCGAGGCCCAAAACTAAAGTCATGACTCATGATACATTCATTAGTTTGATTTCACAATAGGGGCAATTAACATAGAAACTATAGAGTTTGTACATCTTTCACTATTAAGACTCTTGGACATGGTCGATTGGTTCATGTATTCTAGTTAAGATTTTTTTATATATACAATAAATTACAATGGAAGCCAATTGCTCATTAAAAATAATAATGGAGTTCATTTTCAATTAGAAAGAGGGTATTTTACATAATTGTCAAAAGTTGTGAAAGTAGTTTGACACTACTAATTGCAAATATTTTGCTTGTACACAAATATGGTGGACGTCATCCAAAATTCTAGGAAAAAACATCTTGTCTATCATTAAGTTTATTAACCACTAGACTTGGACATACTTAAAAGGTAGTGGAAATTATATTAATAACATAAAGTTTATTTTTATTCTTTATTTCTGTGTTTGTTCGCCTTGCAGACCTGTACTACAAGACGGGAAAACTTAGAGAGTCGAAGTCTTACTGTGAGAATGCATTAAGGATATACAACAAGCCTGTTCCTGGAACCTCACAAGAGGAAATTGCCAGTGGATTGAGTGATATTGCAGCTGTGTATGAGTCTGTTAATGAGCCTGAGCCTGAGCCTGAGCCTGAGCCTGAGCCTGAGCCTGAGCCTGAGCCTGAGCCTGAGCCTGAGCCTGAGCCTGAGCCTGAGCCTGAGCCTGAGCCTGAGCCTGAGCCTGAGCCTGAGCCTGAGCCTGAGCCTGAGCCTGAGCCTGAGCCTGAGCAGGCATTAAGGCTCTTGCAGAGGGCAATGAAGTGACTGGAGGATAAGGCTGGTCAGCAGAACACTATTGCAGGGCTAGAAGCACGTGTGGGTGTGATGTATTACATGATTGGTAGACATGAAAGTGCGATTACTAAGCTTAGAGCTAGCAGTGAAAGAAAGTCCGCTTTCTTTGGTGTATTATTGAATCAGATGGGATTGGCATGTGTACAATTGTTTAAGATTGATCAGGCAGCGGAGTTGTTTGAAGAAGCTAGAGCAGTCTTGGAGCAAGAATGTGGCCCTTGTCACCAAGACACGCTTGGAGTATATAGCAACCTTGCAGCTATATATGATGCTCTATAGTTTGAGTTAATCTACTTTTATGAAACTGTGTGACGTCTGGCTCTTTCTTCTTTTAACTAATTTTGATTTGATTAGACAAATAAGAGAAGAGTAGCTGTTTGACAGTTACATGTTTTACTCTTTTCTTTTGAACTAACTGTTCTTGAAGAGAATAATATGTTATGTATACAAATCTCTAAAACTGTCAATGTTAACTGTTTCTTTCTGTATACATCCTTGGGTGGAGAGGAGAATGGTACTGATTTAGACCAAGTAAATGCTAGGCTGTTACTGATGTATTGACCATACATGTTCTTACAGAGTAGAAGATTCTATTGAGATCCCGACTTTGATGATGAGAAGAGCAGGCTTGCCGAGCTGTTAAAAGAAGCTGGCAAGAGCAGAAATCGTAAACAAAATCGCTGGAGAACCTCATCGATCCAAATTCAAAGAGGACAAAGAATGAGACGGCGGAGAGGTAGGATTTGAAGAAGCAGTTCTTCCCAACTTGCAGGCTTCAGCTGCTCTCTTGTGTAACATATTTTTTGCTGAACTGAACTGAAAATAAGTCCAAAAGAACAGGGCCATAGTGTATAGGTTTAAAGATGTAAGCTGGTGTGTCCTTTACTTTTAAAGGCCTTAATTTCTTCTCTTGATTTCATTTATTTTTAATTGATTGTTGAAAGTGATTTTATATCTTTCTTTCTTCCATCTTGTGCTCTCTTATGGGAAGAAACAAGAAAGTGCTTTCTTAGGGTCTGCATTGCCTATATGGAAGACTGAAGAGCTCTCTATACAATCTTTTTTTTCTTCTTTTTCCATATTATTAGTGAACTGTAACTCTGTAAGTTATTGAACTCGGAAAAGAGTATGCATATTGCATGCTAATGAATGAAAGGAAATATTTACTTGAAAAGTTCTTTTAGATATTAAAACTAATTATTAGGCTCGGGTCATGCTCCGGGTTATTAATATTTTCATGTTAAATGAGTAGCATTTAATGTTGCATAGCTCATTGGTTAGAGCTTTATTGTATTAACTTGAGGCCATGTAGTCAAATATTATACGGAGCATGTTTCTGATTTGTTATTGTATGTGGATGGCATGGAACGAAACGATTAAAGGGACACTGCCATGTGGTGTGCAGACTTGCTTAAGAATACTTTACAATACATTTGTATAGATGTGGTTGAATATAATTCAAGATTTGATTACTTGGTTTTTGGAAGGGAGTTGCTTTTTTAATGTATTTTTTTTTTCTGTAATTTCTTTGTTTCTTCTTGTTGATAAGTATATACTTCATAACTGAGGCCTTGTTCTTTACACTTTCAGAGTAAGATAACCCAAATTATGTAAGTTTGGATAGAAAACAACGAATTCATATGCGCTTTAAAAAGTAATTGTACATACCATGTATAACTCATATAAGTTTTTTTTTTCTTGATTGGATTTATATAGAAGTTTCTTACAAGAGTTAAAAAGGTTTAGTTGATTAAAGATTGAATTGGAGAAATAAGGTAAAAACAAGGTATGAACATAGAGGCTCTCATAATAGCCCTTGAAAGACAAATATCTTAACAAATTTCAATCTGGAGCTGCATGTGATTAAGTGAAGTTCACGTTCATAAAAGTAAAAGAGTCTTTGTAATTTATGACGAGATTAGATATTTATACTACTATAATCTATCATTAAAAAAAAAAAGCTATAATTAGACTTATTTTCTCTTTTATATGATGTTCTTTTAACTGGAAATTAGTGATGAAATCTTGGAGATTTTGGTTGATCTCAATGATATAATTTCGAGCTAACTGAAATCTTGTAAAATTCAAAAAAGGAATAAAACCCGACTTGATTTTTCATGTTAGAAAACACTCTTTTTAAAAATAAAACAGCGTATCCACATTTCAAATTGAATTATAATAACGTAATTTTGGATTAGGAGTATAATGAGGAAGGTACGAATAAGGTCGAATTGCCGAGGACCGAGGTGGTACAACATATTGAGTTTAAGTAACCAAAGACCCTTGAGTCTAATGGTATGACTTCTTATCTCTCACATGTGATACCAAGGTTTAAATTTTGGTGGAAGAAAAATTTTAACGTTGTGGGGTGGGAGAGGTTGGAGCTTCTTAGGCTTCTGGGTGAGTGACTCTGTGCGAGGGCAGCTCAAAAGAAATTATTTTTACGACGGGATTCTTAAAGAGGTCTAAAAAAAATACTTCAGTTAAGCCAAAGTAACTACATTGGAGCCTAGTAGCCCACTAGGCCCCACTGCCAAAGTGCCAATGCATCCATGCTTATTGAGTTATTGCTTATCCCATGCGTTATAATGAACCCTAATAAATATTTCAAAACGGTAACAATAACACAATTGCAGGACAATGTAATTATATAAATTTCAAATAAGCATATAGGGATTTGCATTTAAGTTCCCTTTATATGATATTGTTTGTAATATTAATTCATTAGTTTATCAAGCTGGGTTTTTCTATGTAATTACATAAAAACATTTTGTAATTTATATATTTGAACTTGTTCACGAGCTTATCAAGCTCATTTTTTCTCTGTAATTACGTCAATACATCTTGTAAATTATATACTTGAACTTGTTCATGAGCTTATCAAGCTGAGTTTTTTTTCCTGTTGAATAACCTTTTTTTAGTCTAGTTAGAGTAAACCAAACTCATTATCATCCTTGATTAGCTCTAGAGAGACTCGTATCGACTTAAAGATAACTCCTAACTAGTTTTTAGCCTAGGTGATGAACAAGTATCATCTGTAATATGATATAGTTAGAAATTTAGTCTAGTGACAAAATATTAACTAAACTAAATTTCTATGTGCAATACACATATAAATCATGATGTGTCACCCTCTCTTTATTAAAATGCATAAATATATGGTGTCATGTCATCTTTTTGTGATATGACATTTTTTTGAAAATCTTCTATTACTCACATAATTAAGCATACGTTTCATCATCACTTTGTGATACGACATTGCTTCGAAAACTTTTGTATTATTCATAAAATTAAGAACATTTTTTGTAAGAGGCTTTAAACTCTTAATTTTCTCAATGTGCAAATAATCATCAAATCAAATCACCAAGCTACACCCCAAATAATATGAAGTATATCTTTGCATTGCCCAGGCTGAACAACTAGTTATATGAAACAATTTACATTATTTGAAATCTATATGTAAAGTGCTAGTCAATTTATTTTACTTAATTTTTTATTTGTAGGTAGAGAGAGCCACAAGAGCAATTAATGTAGACGGGATTTGATCCCAAGTCTTAGGCGCCACCTCCTAATACTTTAACCACTAGTTGACATCCACAATTTATTTTACTTAATTATCTATAATATTTAGTAAAATCTTCACAATATTATGCACATAATCTAGACGAGATTTGATCTCAGGTTTCATCGCAATTCCCCATGTGCATAAACAGATAATTCTGTGTGCTGCGCTTCATTATTCATTATTCATTATTCTGATGATTCTCATCTTATAAACCCACCATTTCCATTTCCCCCAATTTCATCCTCATTTTCTCTCTCCTCGAATCTTCATCATCAATGGCGCGTCAATTATCCAAAACCCTAACTTCCAATCTCCTCCCAATTTCTCTCTCCTCTCGAGTTTTCTCCTCCAAAGCTCGCCTCATCGAAGTCGACCTAGATTCTTCTTCTTCTTCCGATTCAGGCGAAATTGAAGTATTAGGGTTAAAGAAGCTTGAAGATGCTATCCATAGTATCTTTGTGCGTCGACTTGCACCTGATTGGCTCCCTTTCCGACCAGGTTCCTCGTACTGGGTCCCACCTAAACGACCTACTGACAACATTGTTGAACTTGTTGAGAAACTTACTAATCCTTTGACGGAAGAAGAGTCTCTTTCTCTCTCCTCTGCTCGTGGTTGGCCTTCATCCTCTTTCTTCCTTGGAGGTACTTTTGATGTTGTTGTTGTTGGTAATTTGATGAATTATTTGTTCTACTTTTTGGATATTTTGAGTGATTTAATTGTGATGAATAGATTTGAAATGGGTTTCTTTGATTAATTTTGTGGGTTTGTGATTGTTTGATTGAGGTTTATTGCTAGGGATTGTGGAAGATGTGAAGTAGAATGCTGGATTGAATTAATTCGGATCGAATAAGGGATGGAAGAGAATTGGTTTTGAGAACAATTTTATGGTTTTTAGTAGAAAAATAGTCATCCTAGAGGAATAAAGTTACTATTTTCAAACTAGTGATTTAATTGTGATGAATAGATTTGAAATGGGTTTCTTTGACCAATTTTGTGGGTTTGAGATTGTTTGATTGAGGTTTATTGTTAGGGATTATGGAGGATGTGAAGTAGAATGCTGGATTGAATTGATTCGGATCAAATGAGGGATGTGAGACGACAAACCCGGAACTCAGGAGAGCTTTTTAAGCTCGGGGTAGGATCGGAACCACCTGTGTGATGCAGGCCGAGACCTACTCGTTTTTCGGGGTTTTACACTTTTATACTAAGGCGTGAAAAGACTCAAGACGGAGGAGTTGTGACCTCCTATAAGCTTGAGACGCCCTTTTCTATCTTCCCCGTTCTATTACCGAAGGTAATAGAGTAAGGGGCCCTTTTTCCAATTCCTTTCTTGTAGCTCCTGCAGCTACTGTTTCTATCTTCCCCGTTCTATTACCTGACTCCGAGGAAGGTAATAGAGTAAGGGGCCCTTAACAATTAACGAAGAAAGGCGAGAAGGAAGAGAAGAAGGATTAGTAGTTGCCTAGCCGAGGAACTTGAGGCCGACATACAGAGTGCGGTCCCAGAGTTCAAGACGCTGTCTAAAACTCGTGTCGATCATAGAAAAGCATTTCTTTAAAAATGAAACAAACCTCATTCTCTTGTTCCCTCCCGAAAAAACAGCAGATCTAGATGCGAGATGATCCCGAACCTATTTCATAGAATTGGTTTTGAGAACAATTTTATGGTTTTTAGTTGAAAAATAGTCATTCTAGAGGAATAAAGTTACTATTTTTAAACTAGGGGTAGCTTAATTGTTGCATTTGATGCAATTGTTTTTGTATTATTCGATTTTCGAGTAATAATCACAGTGTATAATGTTGGGTTGTACCGTTGAAACTCGTCATGTATATGATGGGTTTTGTTTGAGTGATGTCAAGAGTGTGGAGATGTGGAATTATGGTAAAGGGTTTTTAGTAAAATCGCGTTAAGTAAGTAATGTTGAGGGGTTTGACAGTTGAGACTATGTGACAACTTGAGTATTGATCTGAATGAAAGGAAATTTGGGGAGATGCTTTGGCATTATATGATTAGAGATTTTCTAGCATTATCGGATTAGATTAGAGTTTGTGTTTTACTGGAACTTAACGGGCTTAGCTGCGTTGCAATAGTGTAAGTTCTTTATTCCGAACATTTCCTGAAACTAGACGACAAGTTTTAAATCTTAATGCTCGCGCTAAATCAAGCGGTCTAAAAAAAAGGATTTATTTGGGCGATCTTTGGTTCTTTAGTTTGAAGAGTTATGGGTTAAGGAATGTGTGTGGAGAAGTTGTCTACATTGAGAAATGGTGCTCATTGGTGGGAAGTTTCGTAGAAGGTATGTGATTGAGTTGAGGATAACCCGAATTAAATGAAAACTTATAGTGAGGTTTCAGGTACTTAAATACAGTTTCTTTATGCCCTGATTTTAGGTACATGGATAAAGTTAACATCAATTGTCTGAGATTTTGTGTGTTTCAGTGGTACATGTCAGCAGTCCATCTCTTATGGGTCTTCTATTCCCAAATTATGACACCATCCTCATAATCCAACATCGTCCCAGTTCACCGAATTTATTATCATCCATTGTTTTCCTCGTCTATTATCGTTGTTGCCTTGTTTTTCTTTCCTACTGACCGTCAAAAGCTTAGAATCAGCTAATGAGGGCAGAAATTGCTTTGTCACTTTCTCAGTGGATGCTGTTTTCGGATGAAGATTCATGATGTTAAAGGTTGAGCATGTTGCACTTTGTGCAACTTTGTCTTCTGTGAGTTGACTATATCGTATGGCTCAATGCCATAGCCCCAACATAGGCATGTACTTCCTCCGTTTTTTTTTACCCGCAACACTTTCCTAAAGGGAAATAATTAATTACTTGCAACACTTTCTATTTTTGCTTTTCCTTTCTCTCTTTCTCTCTCCAATCACATGGGCCCTCTCTTTTTTTCCTCTCTACCTCTCTCATACCCAAAAATTGCATTGGAGTTGATGAAAAAAAAGTGTTGGGAGTTAAAAAAAAAAACGGAGGAAGTATAACATTTTCCCTAGCTGTGGAAATGTGGTAGGTAAACTATTGTCATTGCTACAACATAGTTGAGACCTTTCTTTTACAGAGAATGTTAATATTTGAGACAAAAGTGCAACTTCTTACCAGTTTCTATTGGAGGTTTTGAGATTTACTTTGCCTTTCCAGTTGATATAAAGAGATGATTGAACTCTAAACTGAGGAGATTCAGTTGTATTGTTGTAATTTTTCTGCTGAAGTCGAGTTCTAAGTGTAGCCTAACTTTCAGATTTTATCTGCCTCAGCCTGACTGATTTTGTGATCATTGACCATAAAGGAGCTGTTTTTCTTTTACTAAATACAAGCTCAATCGGACTAGGAAGTGCAGATTGAATCCCAGAAATTTGCCTTTTCCCTGACATCATCATAGAGGATTATTTTTCCCATGTCCTGATAGCACTAGGACGACTTCTTCCCTTAGCCTTGAGGTTTGTCGTTCCTTCAGCACTCCACTGGATTATTAATCTTGGTGATGGAAATCCTATCCTCCATTTTTATGCATTTTACTGGGTTTATAGAAAGTAGCTAGCTTTTCTATTTCTGTTATGTCCTGATTACAGGAAATGGCCCCTCTGTTGAATTGGGAGTAGAATTGTTTAAAAGTCATAAATTACGAACTTCAGAATTCCCTCCAAGATTAGGAAGTCGAAATTTTAGTACCTTAGAGCATCTGAAGGGTAACGTGGACATAGCAGAATTATGTGGTATGATACGACATATTGAGAGTACTGAATAAAAGAGGCTTGAGTTGTTTACTTGTCTTTCACGGACCTATATCCACTGAAAGACAGCAACTTGCCAACTTCTAACATATGCACCGGAAAAAGAGATATATCGTACTGGGAAGTAGTGCAGGCCTGCAGGGTTGTTGGATTTTTTGTACTAATTTGTAGTCGGGTTTTTCTCTTGCTGATATGGGACACATGTCAAGTTACTGGAATTGTCAAGTAAATGCAAGATGTTTGTCACTGGACATTTTTCTTTCCAGTCACTTGTGTTATCTCATAACAAACAATGTCTGGTATTGTCTGCTTGCTTTTGCTGACAGGGTCAATCTCGGAGCATGTCATCCCTGTTGAGGTAGAGGTGCAGGTATATGTCCAAAGCAACTCAGGGAAACCGTCATTAGCTGAGGATGAGGACTAATTATCTGTATCTATTGCCAGTTTACTCCGCCTCTTGTGGGCATCTAATGGTAAGTAGTGTCTGGTTTTTGTGTATTCTTTGAAATTCATTTGGCACACCAATTCATTGCAGTGCCTTTTTCAAGTTTCAGCATATTGGTGTGTTGAGCTCCTCTTTAAGCTCGGATTGTGATCATATATGATATGTGATTGGTTACATTTGCACCTTTGCAACTAGGAATTTTGTGTTTGTTGAAAGATTATGTCAGGGTTTTGATTAATTGATGCACCTGGGTGTATAACATCATCAATAATATTTTATATAGTCGAGACTTTCTTTGAAGACCTGGTTGTATCATGTACGTCCTTCATCCCAAATATTATATACCAGGACAGGGGAAAGGGAGATTAACCCTAAGTACTGACTTAGTTTGTATAAGAAATACACAAAATTAACTAAAACTGACAAAGTAATTTTAAACATAAGATAGAAACATAATTATTTAGAATAAGTACTAAGAACTTACTTAAGAAGTGAAGAAGAAACTTTGAACTAAACTTGAAATTAAGCAGGAAAACACCCAGGACAGGGGAAGGGGAGATTAACCCTAAGTACTGACTTAGTTTGTATAGGAAATACACAAAACTAACTAAAACTGACAAAGTAATTTTAAACATAAGATAGAAACATAATTATTTAGATTAAGTACTAAGAACTTACTTAAGAAGTGAAGAAGAAACTTTGAACTAAACTTGAAATTATTATTGAAAACTTGGAAATTTTTACAGACTTTTGATGAGAGCATTCTCTTACATGTATTTTCTCTCTTAAACAAACTCTGCTTTAAACTGAATACAAGTGAGTCTATTTATAGACTTGAAAAGTAAATACAGTAAAGAAGTACAATAATTGAACTAAGTTTACAGCATTAAGTAATCTATAATGCTTGGACAGCCGGAGACTTCTTTGTCATTGCTTTTTGGAGTGCGCTTTAACAGCTGGATGTATTGTCTGCCATTACTGTTGTAATTTTGGACGATGTTGGTGAAGATGCCACGTAGGTGAATGAATAGTACTATTTATCGCCGTACTATTCACTATTTACCTTTTGACGAATTCTGGAAATTTCTTGGAAAATGGCTGGAAGTTGCTGGAATTTGTTTTTATCAAGCTGGAAGTTGCTTGGAAATTGCTGGAAGTTATATTCGGAATTTTTATCTATAAACTGGAATAATTATGTCCCTAACTTTTGCCTAAGTGTAAAACACTTAGCGGGATCTTTCTCTTAAAAATCAAATGGATCTTGGGCACAAGGCCCACCATACAAATCTGGGCTGGAAGCCTCAGATGAACTGGAACTGGAAGATTGAGGCTTTTTAGTTTGGTTAATAAATTGGAGAAACTGATCAAATAGTTCATCTTTATTTATGGACGTTTTATTTTTCTTTTTGGATTTGGTGGATGAGGATGGGGAATGGAATGTGTTTGTTGGAGGGGCTAGTTGGACTTGTTTATATTGTTGGAAACTCTGCTTAGTCCAATCATTATAATCATGGAGGGCAGATGAACCATGCTGGAGGTATTGAGAAACACAGTTTAACATGTGGGTAAATCTTAAATTTTTTTCACCATTTGACCCGATAATCACGAGTCAAAAAATAAGGTCTGGATTCAGTGAGTCTGGAAAGGGAATAATTCCAGCACATAATCCATGAAATTTGAAATATTTGACAAAAATAAATTATACTGGAGAATTGGAAACCTTCTGGTAGTGTTACTTTGGTATGATAATGTTGGAAAGAGGTTTGAAGATCGTTTGGGAAGATGTCAGGAATTGCTCCATAACTATTCCACCATTTAAGGAACCATATTGGAAATGTCACATTTTTCTGAAGACAGTCAGGATGAAAACTAAAAAACCAAGAATGGTTATAACTTTGGAGTAAGAATGCACAATGCCATGCTTGTACATAATCATAAAAATTGTAAGTCTGTGGAAGTTTTGGATCAAGAAATTGGGAAGATAAGGTTTTGGCTTTTGAAAGAGAAGAATGAAGATTCGTCCATTCAATATTGGTGATAACATGGAAAATCAGGCATTTGGAATAATTTGTTGTGGTGCTAATATTATCCTTAATGTAACAAGAATTTGTGTCATGAAGGATATTTTGGTAATATTGAATTGGTTTAGTGATTTCAAAAGGAAACCAATTGAAGCCATCTGGGAGTTTAGTTTTGACATATTTGGATATTTTGTGGTTAAATTCGTCTTGAGAAGAAAATGTGTTGGAGGTAAAGTTGGTTAAAAATAAATTAGCATAATGTTGTTTTAGGTGATAAGAAATATCAGTAGTGTCTGGATGGGTAATTGGAGGAGCTGTTTCTGATAGTGTTCGAGCATAGGAATTTGGAGGGTAATTTAATAAAGATGAACTATTTGATCAGTTTCTCCAATTTATTAACCAAACTAAAAAGCCTCAATCTTCCAGTTTTCCAGCCCAGATTTGTATGGTGGGCCTTGTGTCCAAGATCCATTTGATTTTTAAGAGAAAGATCCCGCTAAGTGTTTTACACTTAGGCAAAAGTTAGGGACATAATTATTCCAGTTTACAGATAAAAATTCCGGATACAACTTCCAGCAATTTCCAAGCAACTTCTAGCTTGATAAAAACAAATTCCAGCAACTTCCAGCCATTTTCCAAGAAATTTTCAGAATTCGTCAAAAGGTAAATAGTACGGCGATAAATAGTACTATTCATTCACCTACGTGGCATCTTCACCAACATCGTCCAAAATTACAACAGTAATGACAGACAATACATCCAGCTGTTAAAGCGCACTCCAAAAAGCAATGGCAAAGAAGTCTCCAGCTGTCCAAGCACTATAGATTACTTAATGCTGTAAACTTAGTTCAATTATTGTACTTCTTTACTGTATTTACTTTTCAAGTCTATAAATAGACTCACTTGTATTCAGTTTAAGGCAGAGCTTGTTTAAGAGAGAAAATACATGTAAGAGAAAGCTCTCAAGTCTGTAAAAATTTCCAAGTTTTCAATAACAATTCTAAGTTTATATCAAAGTTTCTTCTTCAGTAAGTTCTTAGTACTTATTCTAAATAATTATGTTTCCATCTTATGTTTAAAATTACTTTGTCAGTTTTAGTTAGTTTTGTGTGTTTCTTATACAAACTAGGTCAGTACTTAGGATTAATCTCCCCTTCTCTTGTCTTGGGTTAATTCCTGGTGTATATATATATATATATATATATATATACTTTTCTAAATGGTGAGGAGAAGATCCCTAATCAACCGGAACCTCTAGTAGGTAAATCAGTCCAATTTTGCTAGCCAGGTCCATGGGAGGTGGGGGGATGGGAGAGAGGATAAGAGAATGTCCACCCCTAAGAACCGCAGCTGGTAGAATTAAGATTTGTTACTTAAAAGTGAAATACCTACCAACTGTACCAATTACTACTTTTTGGTCCAAATGCCTTTTAATTTCATGGCCTGAATTATAACATCCCTATGTCATTGTAAATTGAAATGTCGTTATACTCTTTCTATGGATAGGTTAGTGGAAGCTTGAAAGATCATCTTGTGCAGTTATCGAAAGAATTCATTACTAAAAACAACTACAATGTCAATTTTGACTCTAGCAAGAAAACTTTAATCTTGCACTTTACTGTGTACATTGCTGTATTAAATTGAAGGTTTATTAAAGGCTTGTTTCTCTTAGTTAATTGTATTCACCTTTATCTAATGAACTTTTTGAAATTACAGGCTTGCTTGTGCAGGGCTGATCATGAAATCATGAAAATTAGAGAGCGTTCATCCTTGGAAGGCAATTGAGTGTACTGGCACACTAGCATTTGTACATAATGTAACCTACAGTTTCCGCAGCACAACAGTTTCTGTCCACTATCTCTGTTGTCTATATATAATGATAAAAGTTAGGATAGTTGTGGAAACTCATCTTGGATCTGTTGCAGATCGATCAACTCTTGTTTCTTATCTGATCTAATAATGCAGTTGGAGTATTTCTAAATCCCGACTCTTGTCTGTGTTTTCTTACAGCTGCATCCATATCTATCTTATTATCTAGTCAATGCAAATGGTTTAGATTACTGATAAGATATGCAACCCTTCCAGTTGGCTTCTGCTACCAATGATATTGCCGTCTTGCATTGACAGTTCGACACATGTCCTCGAATGCATCTGAGCGTTACACCAGAAAATCTTGACCAAATTGTTTATTAAGGCAAAAGTTCTGGTGCCCTTTTGGTTTAGTTGGTTTGACATTGATCCCAAATGGTATCGATATATCCTACCTCGGTTTGCCTCTAAGTCCATATTGCATTCACTAATAGGGGTGCTAATCGAGTTGAGCAGCTGGAACTTAACTCGGTCAAAGTTTGACTCGACTTAGCTCGAGCTCACTCAATTGAGTTCGAAATTC
Source organism: Beta corolliflora (assembly GCA_947648045.1). Taxonomy (NCBI): domain Eukaryota; kingdom Viridiplantae; phylum Streptophyta; class Magnoliopsida; order Caryophyllales; family Amaranthaceae; genus Beta; species Beta corolliflora. Next base: position 165,313 of record CANSZD010000655.1, on the reverse strand, counting down.
GATAACCTTGCATGCAACTCAATTCTTTTCAAATAATTTCTCTTTGAAATAAAGAAATACATTAACACTCATTAAAAATAAATTGATCTAGTATAAAAGGAAAAATATTGTAAAGAAAAGAAGATATAATAATCAAATGGTTAGAATTCAAGGTGAATGCGAAACTTTAAACGAGCTGCTCGTGGACAACTCGGCTTGAAACTTACTGAGCACGAGTCAAGCAACCTTCTGCTCGTGATCGACTCGCTCGATCAGCACCCCTATTCACTAACGTTACTCGGCAAAATGATGCTACTAACAAAAAGAATGAAGATATAATATATACTCTTTTGGTCTAGATTTCAGAGGATGAAGATATATTTAACCAAAAAATACAATCAATTTAGAGAAAATGATGATCTTATCAAACTCACACAAAAGAATGCTACTCACAAAAGAATGAAGGAATACATCAATGAATAAACGGCATCTAGAAAGAAGATCAAAAAGAAGCCAGAAGAGGAAGAATGAAAATCTTTCACTATATCTAAAGTAAACCATGAGTTCCATGTGGGGGTGTTGTGTTTTGAGGGAAAGCCGAAAATGGATCCCCAAACGGGTTAGATGCACCCATTCCCATTTGTTGCGGTTGCTGTTGCTGTTGGGGGTATTGAGTGGGGGGAGTGTTTTGGTAAGGCACCATCGTCATACTCTGGGATGATGGTAGTTGCTGGTGCTGATGATGTTGCTGCATCATCATATGTTGTTGCTGTTGCATCATCATCTGCTGCTGCTGTTGTTGAGACATAGCCATCTGAACGTTGGTGGGTGGTGCAAAGTTGTTCGACATTAAAAATGGGTCATGTTGTTGTTCGTACGGGTTGTGTACTTGCATCACGCCTGCTCCCATCCCGTATGGACCGTACCCTGCATTCTGCATCTGTAGCTGTCTCCTTGCGTTCTCATCTTCATATAAGCTATTGAGTAATAGGCTGTCAAAACCTCCCGCCTGAACTCTCCACAAATGAAAATAATTAATAACCAACACATACAGCATGAATTATCAGGATAATATCTTTCAGAAATGGTTTGCCTGTGAGTTTGCGCTAGTTACTGAGTGGTGGTCATTGCATAAATCATCTTTTGGGGAGGGGGAGGGGAAAGGGAGAGTTAAATTACTGAATATGCCAAACCATTCACCCACCAGATGAAGCAAGCATTAGCACGATACCGAAAACATAGATACAACTAGTTTCTTAACAGTTATTGAAATCTTAAATTTGATCATACACTTAAGAGTTTCCATAGATATAGTGGACAACAACATTCTTTTTTTTTTGGGTCTTAGAGAGCCAGACAAGGCAGTGATATAAACGGGACTTATAGCAACATTTTACTTGATTGCTCCTGTAAACTTGTGAAATAATGTACGAATAGAGAAGGTTTAGGTCTTTAGACGACCATTACACTTTATTTGGATGGCAATCATGGAGGGACGGGCAAGGAAAGGAAGGAGGGAAGGGAAGGGAAGGGAAGGGAAGGAGGGGGGAGGGAGGGAAGACCGGAAAGCGGTATTCCATTTTCTTTCCAAATGTTTGCAACTTGAAGGTTTTGATTTATTAAGAGAAAAGGAAAATGTATCTTCTAATTCTTTTCCTTCTCTCATATTATATCCAAACAAGGAAAAATGAATCCCTCCCTTTCTCTCCAAATTCCCGTATCTAAACACACTCTTAGAGATCTAAGATCTTAAATGTTCACAATAGGTTTCAGATCACAACCAAGAAGTTTAGAAGACAAACCAATTTGGTATCTGGAGGTGGGGTATAGTTTATGTTGCTGGGTGTAGTAACTAAGGCTAGCTCCCATCCTGATGTACCATTGAATTCTGTCAAGGCATTGCTTGCTGCATATCGATTTTCACCCCCTATATTACAACCAAAATCAAAAAATAAGGCATTAAGTATATGCTATTATGAACAGATATCAAAAAGGCTTTGACAGATAATCTTAGAAAAATGTGTTTGAAGTTACCAGGTTGAATAATGGCAAGAGCTAAGGCATTGCTTTCTTCAAGTTCTGCAGCTTGCGGATTTATTTCTCGCAGCCCCTGCACAAGAGAGCCAGGACCAAAAGAAAGGGAGTCAGCATTATGGGAGAGAAAATTGATAAGACATATAGTATCTCGATCACTGAAATATGATTTATATGATACAGTCGTACAAGAAGATCATCGTCTGTGGATATTAAAGGCGGAAGTTCAGGCTCAGGCTCTGGCTCTGGCTCTGGCTCTTCCTCTGGCTCTTCTGGATTCTCTTCCTCTTCTTCCTCTTGATTTTGATCGTTTTCAGGTTCTTCACTTTTTTGAGGGGATTCATCCCGTTCTTGATACTCCTGCACTTCAAATAAAGCTCAGTTTTAACTTTTTAAACTCAGAAAAATTTATCAGTAGTGTCATAGGCTCATAGCACAGCATGAGTTCAATGTAAATGAAACTCTAAACATCAAGGTCGACTTGTATGTTAGCAATAGACTATAAAACTAGGTATAGAATCATTGAAATTAAAAAATTTATAGGGTGAAAATTCTCACCAGTCTCTTTGAAACAGAACCACTTTGTGGTGCTTCCCGGACATATTCCTCCATAGTAGCCAGAAATGAAGGGGGAGGCTATCAAACACAAAATTCATACCAACCATCAAAATTTGAAACCAAAGAACATGAACTAAAACAGAAAGAACACTAGTTTCTCTTTCCAATTGCGGAAAACAACCTGTCGTAATGTTGGGAACTGAAAGTTCCTTGCTAAATCCAATCTTTTGGAGAAATCATAAAAGTCAGCTAGATACTCAGCCTGTGAAAGAGGAATAGAGGGGAAAAAATGTATCAAGGAGACTACAACTGAATGGAAATAGCTTACTTCTTTGAGATATTCTATCATACCTGCTGACCGGCTCTTTTATAGATGTTAAGTGCTTTTACAGCATCATGCTTACTCATATCGAAGAACTACATTCATGTAGAAACAGGGTGTAGATTAAGTGATGAACCAATTTTCTTTAAAAGTAATTGACTCCAACAAGAAAAAGTGGCTTACAAGTTGCTGGATAGAAATTCTTACCATGTCTACTAGATTAATTATCCCATCATTAATTGCGCAATAAATTTTAAAGCTCTCTTTCAGCACCTACATCACAAACATATAAGATTTGTGAAAAGTGAGCTCAAAAGGAAAAAATTGAGCTATGTATTCACCCAACTGTTCTAAGGAGAACAAAAAGTTTACTGATTTTACTGCCGTTACCAACAACAAGCAAGGTACAATTAGTAAGAGTAGTAGTGTCAATATACGTTCTGTTCTCCAGCAAACAATTAGTAGTTTAGTGTGTTTAAAAGGAAAGTTTCACATCCATTATGGCAGGCCACAGTTGGAATGCATTATTTCTGTCAATTCAGATGTTGTAATTGTATGCTAAATATATTCAGAAGCAGAGCAATATGCATACCAGAGCTAGAGCATACTGTATGAGATAATTCGTGCAAGCTACTCCTTCAGGCTGCCAAATAGTTAAAGTCAGAGCATTTCTTCAAAGCAAAAACACGATAACTACTCCCTCTGCCAAGAGCTAATTGTCAATTTGTCATGCATATTGTCCAACCCCTCGTAATTTAAGGGTATGACACAAATTTACTAAAAGACCTTTCATAATATTTTATCTATGGTCACACCTTTTTCAATACTCAACTTTAGGTTAGTAAGAGTAGTTTGGGAAAGTCAATCACAAAGTAATGCTATTTTAGGATATGTGGGAGCTTATTGCAGTTTGCTGAGAAACATCCTAAAATAGCATATGTGATTATTGTTTCTCGACAGAGGCAGAATCACATACATACTATCCAGGGACTGTGGTAACAGAACTCGGGGTCTAAATCAGAACCAATTTATACCTGACAACCCATCAACCGGAACAGAAGCTGCTGGAGAGCAGGTAGTTGATCCAATAGCTCCTCAGCGGTCAAGAGCCGCGTTCTACTATGTACCTGATAAATAACTAAGCTAAAGTTAGCAAAACTGTGATTGTGTGATGATCCCTCTATTTTAGTGTATTAAGAAGGGTTAAATACAGAGGGACAATAAAATACTTTAAAAGTCTTCTGACCTTACTTGCACCTGGTGAAGATCTTGTCAACCGCTCTGCCTCAATGTCATACTTCAGGACCCTAAAACACTCGAGTCTTTCTTCAAGGAAGAGTGCATATGTACGAACCCATGCTGAACAATCCCAAGCTGCAAGGAACATTTATGACCACAATGTTACCTTCCAAGTAAAACAATCTAAACTATGTTTCTCGGACCCTTCATTTTACCTCAAGTACCCTCGGACATAGTATGGATACTTTGAAGCTTAATTTTGGGCCAAAATCATAGTATTTTCACACATACTGATGTCCAATATAAGTTCCAGAGTTTGAGTAACATAGATCTAAAGAGAGGAAGCCGGGAAGGGTAGGGCAAAAAAGGTACCTAGAGGGCTTGAATCATCCTTAAAATTAGAAATTTGAAGGATGTGACCCCTATGTGAGTATGCCAATAGCTCCTCCCGAAAAGTAGGGTCTCCCTCTCTCAATGTCCTATGAATAACTATCAATACCTTTATTGCAACCTGTTAATTACAATTGTTCAGTGTCAAAATTAACAAAATCAACTCCTACCTAATTGTTCACAATATAACAATTGCAGAAATGTGTTTCAATCATGAGCTTACTGACAATACCGAAGTACAATACAAAATGATCCAAGGAAGTCCTATAATTATCAAGATATTGGCAAAACCCATTATGGTAAACCAAATCTTATAGAATGCAGATTTTGTTCCTTGGATTATAACAGAAGAAGCATGAATTTTCTAAAGTTGAAATGGGGGAAAACTTTACAATCCAATTTTTGGTCTTGGCCAACCTCCTTGCCAATGCATGAATACAATATGCGACGTCTGCTCGTGGCCGAACAACTGATGTTGCAGCAAATACTTCTGATTCACAACAAACCAAAAGAAAGAAATTAATCAAAATTAAAAATAACAATAGACAAACTCAAACACAAAATACATGAATTTTGCCTTTTTTTTTTTTAGCCTGCGCATATAATCAACCACCAATTACATGAAAATTTTATGGGGAAGAAATTTAATTTCTCAAATCCTTTACTCATGTTTAACAAACCTTCCACATTTTATTACATGACATGCACAAAAAATATCCCCTACAACCATCGTAAATCCTATATGTTCCAACCAAAAACCCCTATTTTTCCAGGGTTGTGATAGAGTTGTATTGCCACGTGACGCAACTGTTGTATGGGAAATCTCATGTGACATGCATATAAACCCATGCTCAATATTCCATTTGTAAAGCAATATGATCAACATAATTTAAATTACAAATTTATAGGGGAAATTCTCAAACCCTTTACCTGTGTTTGACCAGTTTCCATCATCAATTACATAATGCAGGTTAACACAAGCTCAAAGATTACATCTCTATAACAATGTGATCACCATACATTCATTTAAAACAAATTTATGATCATAATTCTTGACATTGCAAACAAAAATGAAAATTTACTTCTAACATGTCGTTCTTTTGGAGGAGCCTCAACATGATTAGTCGCCTTCACAACAGCAATATCCAAATCCTAAACAAAAACAACAAAAACATAAAAACCCACAAATTTCCCCATTTCATATTTCATGATCATATTATAAAAATCTGAAGAAAAAAATTCTTGGGCAAAAATGAAAATTTAATAACCTTAAATTCGCTGTTGACTTTTGCAAGACCAACGGTGGTGGAATCCTTAAGCGCTCCATAGGCTTTTCGAAAGCTCTGAAATGTTCCCATAAAAATAGAAAAAAAAAAAATTCTTATGCAAATGTAATAATTATATAATTATGAATGTGGGATTTAAAGCAAAACCCATAAATTTTTAAGAAGATTAAAGATGAAGATTTTGTTTTTGTTTCAGAGGGTGGCTGATAATGAAGGTGGGTGGTGTAACAATGTCAAAAAAAGAAGAAACAAACATTTTTTCTCTTGTTTTTTGTCTATTAATTCTCACATAATATGTCCAAATTCCAATAATATGTGCGCAACAAAAGGATGGATGACTAGAAGTGGGGTTATTTTGGTAATTTTATATTTGTTGCAAGAAATTTGGGATTTGATTTTTATTTTTTTTGGATCTTTGCCTTTATATTTGTATTTTGAGGTGATTTGACAAGATTAACCTCTTTTTTAAAAATATGATTTGTTTATTTAATTTTGGAAGGATTTTATTTGAGAATTTTTGGGGTTGGCAAAGTTCATGGCATGTTGTATTTGGAATCTTTTTGCTTATTTGGCCATCTTTGAGGCTGGACCTTTCAAAGAATAATAATAATTTCTATTTGGAGGTTTTTTATTCCTATAATTGTTTTGTGAGTAATCAACTAATAATGATTAAGAAGCTTTGTTTTCTTTTGCTTTGACCCTTTTAACAATTAAATATAAATTGATCCCTCCTTAAACAAACCAAAAGGATTTTATTAGAATTTTAATGGAAAGTCATGGCTACAAGTTAGCATGTACATATGCATTGTGCGATGTGGGGGCTTAATAATATGTTAGCCTTTTCTTTATGAACAGTAAATTTAATATCTTGAGAATTTTCTTGATTGATTTGATATCATATAAGAGCAGAAAGAAATTTGGGAAAAAAAATACAATTATTAAGTGAACAAAGTTGTCAATTATGACTTGGCATATTTTTATTCATTGAGTTCTCGGATATCTAATTGATGGAATTTCTTTCTTGGTTGGTTGACTGACATGGTTTGTTGATTAAAGTTGTGTTTTATGAGAATTTAGATAAATTTTCTTGTGGTATATGTGGTTTGCCGATTAGATTTGGGGATATTCATGTGATATTATCAAATCTTGTATCTGTTTGACAATTTGGATTACAGATGAATTTTATAAAATATTGACATCTTTTTGTAGATGGGTTGATTAGCTGACACTAAGAATTGCAATCATACTTTATCGCAATCATATTTTACATAGGAAGAGCCGAAGAAGTAGTGAAAATAATAGGATTTAGATGAATGGGCAAAGATTGGGGATATTAATTGTGAATAAGGGGGAAAGACTAAGAAGGGAAAGGTATAAAAGCTAGGTAAAGACAAAGAGTGAACAAAAAAGAGTTGGTTTTATTTGATCTAAAATAGAAACTTTCTGCCCTTAAAAAAGTGAAAATTACACCGTCCAATTAATTTTGTTGTTTAAAGAGTAAGAATTAATTGAAGTCAACATTTCATTACTTACAAGTGAAAATGTCAAATCATGTTTTCGATCTTTAAGTAAATTATTACAAGTTGCAAATAAGTACTACTAATACTATTTGATATATTAATCTTTCAAGCATCATCAAATCAAAATTCTAAATCGAATCAATTTTCACTAAACAAATTGTTCTTCCACGACCATCTACACCACATAATTATAAAACAATTTGTCCAAACCCTCTTCCCAGTTCTAAATATATGCCTTATTTGGTAAAGAGATGTTTGGGGCAAAATTAGAGGTTTGAGGTCGTATTAGAGGATTTATAGTCAATCCTCTAATTTGGGTGTTTAATAGAGAGAGGTTTGAAATAGCTTTTTTGAGATAAAAAAGCTCTTTTTGAAGAAGATGGAGGGGATGAGCTTTTTGATATTAGAGGTTTGAGAATGAAAGAAAAAAATTACATTTATATCCTAAAGTTCTATAAAATTACTACCCTTACGATCTTACTTAGGTATCCCTAAACCTAACATATTAAGCCAGTGTCTTTATTGGTCATTTTACACAATCAATTAATAATCATTTATTAGTTATCTACAAACACCTTTACACAAACAGCTAATACAATCAACTATCAGCTATCAGCTAATACAATCAGCTAACAGCTAACAGCTAACAGCTAACAATTATCCGCTAATTGCTAAACAGGGTCATAAATAGGAATTGTAATTGTAACTATTGTTAGGGCACCTAAAATTTTGTCAAACAATACAGAAAAAAAACTACACTCCTCTTCGCTTACGTGTCATCCTTTTATAGGCAGTCATGATAAACTCCACGTTTTTTTTTTAAAAAAAATTCCTTCGATTTTCTGTTCTACTGTCAATTTTCTCACCGAGGAGAGAGAAAAATCGAAACAACAATGGCGGAAAATTCCGATAATCAGTCCTCCATTACCAATTCATCAACTCCGCAACCATCCGAAGATGATCTCAAGCTTCCTCAGGTCTTGAATTTTTACTTCTTTTTTCTACTTCATCTTTCTCGCAAATCAATCATCTTCAATTTTCTGTGTTAAGATCCGTTTTTTAGGGTTTCTATTATATCATTGTTGTTGATTTGATTGATCAAGTATGTAATTTGGTTGAATTTTTGTGAATTTTGACTTTTGTATAGCTTTGTGTTTGATGTTGATGCCACTTTTTTTATGGTACTGTGGTTTTTTCGTAATTAGTAAAAAAGGGGAGAATTTTAATTTGAGTTTCGTGTATTGAGTTTGATACTAATGGTTTATCTTTTAATTGTTCAAATTTGAGGGATTTTTCACTGAATTGTGGGTATTTTGAATGTGGTAGTACGGCGTGTAAGCAAAAAGGATTTATTTTTTGGAGGATTTTTGTTTTTGATAAGTTTTTCTTAGTATGAGATGTTTCTGCAAGCTATGAATTGTTTATGTATGATGAATTTACTGTGTTTTAGGGTTTCGGTTTCGATTTGTGTGATTTTGCGTAGATGAATAATGACTTGCAAAATTAGTTGTGCAATAGACCAATATGCTTTGTGAAGAAGAAACCAGACTTTTCGCCGAGGAAACGTTCTTTTTGCCTCAATCTTAGAGCATGTTTGGTTCAACATATTTAGGCTCCAAGAAACAGAATCAATTACCAATTTCCTTTCTTCTTGTTTGGTTCAATCCCTCCTCAATCCATCATCATTACTTGGCGGTGATGCTTCCCCTAGTTTGTTACCTTCTCTATCCCGTCAAATAACAAAATCCACTCGGTGGTAATGGTTACCATTCCCTTTCCATTCTATAACTTGAACCATGTACCTAATGAAGGTAACAATAATTGTTACCATCCCTCTCCTCTTTTTTATTCCACTCCCTCTCCATTCCATAGCTTGAACCAAACAAGCACTTGGAGGAATGAAACTGTAATCCTGATGGTTCTCCCTTAAACATGGTTCTGTTTCTTCTGGAACTGTTCTGAGTTTTCTTTGTGTGAAGCAATTTTCAATTGAAATGTGTTATACTATCTTGATTCCGTGCTTTTGTTGTTACGCTATCTCACTTTGTAGCTGGTGTGTTGTCTCAGATACCAAGTTTTCCTCATTTTCAACCTATACAGTTTGGTGGTGTAAATATGATACCAATCATGTACCCTGCATTACTTCCAGGATTTGGCTCTGCGCAGAATCCAGAACAGATTAACCGTGGACCTGGCATTTATGCTGTACCAGTGCTTCCACTTATGGGAACTGTCACGGGGATTCCCACTAATGCTCTTATTCCCCTTACATATAGCACACCAACGTAAGTATATTGGAAATACTTCAAGCTTGGTAGGGTTTGATTACTAATACAATTATTTGCAGCTTGTGCTAAAACACTTTTTAAATTTAATTAGATAAGTGTGCCTTGTATTACCCTTTTTTACATTATTATGTGAATTATTGGGTTGTGGGTTAGTGGAATAGTCTCTTGAACAAGGGAGGAAACAGGATAAGGGGCTAGAGAACCATTTTAATGTTATTGGCAGAATTATCTGGGGTAGAGGTTGCAGAAAGTTTTGGAGCATTGATGTCGCCTTAAAACCTCTGGAACTTACAGCAAAAACTGAGTTTTGGTAATATGTCAAGGATGATTATGTAATTTGATCCCTCTTCATTTTTTGGGTTTTTTTAATTATAATTTACGGAAGGATTTCTACTTTTCGAAATGAGGAGCTGCAATAGAAACATGGACGCCAGTAGCTGAGGTTGGGAACACCAGGGATGCCAGATTTGCTCTTAGGGTGAATACCAAGCTATATTTTTTAAGATGAATCTTGGATCATCATTAATCTTGAGAGAGATTGATAGTAAATTAGTCTAATGTTTACTTGGCAACTCATTTTCCTCCCCCTAAACTTAACATCACTGCAAGAGGCATACATTAGTTAGCCCAGCTAGACGCAGAAGTATTGCCTCAAAAAAAAAAAGAGGCTAGATGCAGAAGTATGATTATCCTAACATTCTAGCTAATTAAGATCTGGTGTTCTGGATTTTTGAAGTTAAGCGATTTAGTTTCTAAATTTGTTGTGTCAATTCAGTGTATTAACTACTAAGCATACCTGCAACCCTAGTGAGACACAATATAAAGATGTGTGATAGGTTTAATGCTGGATAACCACACAACAAAACTATGAGACACTGATCATATGTGCATGTGTGGATTTGACCTATAGTTGAGTAGAAACTGAAAGGATGGAATGGTTTGTTTGATATGATAATTAAGGGAGATGATACAAGAACGCCTAACTTGGTTGCCCATTGTTAACAGGAGAATAACCTCTGAGGCTGGAGCTGCTAGTGGCGAGCAAAGCCAGGTGGGACAGCAACAGCAGCAACCTCAGCAGCTTGGAGCTCAAAGACAGATCGTTGTAAGGAGATTTCAGATTGCCTTCCAACTAGACTTGCTGCTCATATTAAAGTTGGCAGCTGTGATATTTATATTTAACCAAGATGGTTCGAGACAAAGGCTTGCGCTTCTTGTGTTCTTCGCTTTTATCGTCTACTTGTAAGTGACTTCATGACCTGAAATGTCTGCATGAGGAGAAGTTAAAATAGTACAATTATGGATCTTTATCTAATACTTCCTCCTTTTCTCATTAATTGCAACATTTGCTTTTTGAGAGACCATTCATTCTCAAACTTCGACCAAAATTTTCTACTGGCATATGAAAAATAATATCATGTGGGATCTTGTTGGATTTGTCACGCCATTTATTTTCAATATATGAACTTTTCATTAATCTTATTGATATGTAATTAAAGATATCAATGGTCAAAGTTATGCATAGAAAACTGTAAAAACTCAAACGCTGCAACCAATAAAAAACAAATAAGTACTTTGCCTTTCAACTCTTCCTTGTGTTTGAGTAGAAATTCTTTGTCTTAAAGTTCTGTATTCACTAGGTTTCATGTATACGTCACTCTACCAGAAATACTTGTACATATATGTAACTGAACTAGTTTTGGTGTCTTGTCTCAAACTTTTCTTTGCAATTTCCGTGCTTTATTTACAAAGGAACTGGAAAGCTTGCTGTACAAAAACCGTGTGTTTGTGTGTGTGTGTGTTTGACTGTTTGTCCACACAAACATGTTTCCCTTCTCCGAGGATGCCTGGTCCTCTGTCTTGCACTCTTCACATACATTGTAACTTGAATTCTTCATGTATCTGAAAATAAATAGTTCGCAAATACTCAACCTTTCCGATGTGGTATTGCAGATACCAGACTGGCGCTTTAACTCCACTCATGCGTTGGGTTTCACAAGCAATGCACAGGGCAGCTGCTCCTCCTCGGCCACTGAGGCCTGCTGCTAGGGTTGAACCGATTGTCAGACAAGGGGATGATAATGTTGCTGCTGCTGCTGCTGCTGCTGCTCCTGGTAATCTATTACTTATAATCTTGTACATGCAATACATTTTGAGTGGTAACTGTTGATGATAAATGTTAGTCTTGATAATTACTTGTCACACAACCATTAGACAATTTAGTCTTGATAATTACTTGTCACACAACCATTAGACAAGAATTATCAAGTTAAGATATGATGCTATACTGCTAGAGCACTGATGCTGAGTTAGTGTACATATCCATTCTCAAGCATCATCTGTCATATATGAAATATGCAATCTTTTCTTTTCTTTATGATCCCAGGGGGGAGGGGATGTATATGGGATGGGACTCAATGGGGTATATGGTATTACTAATGTGTCAAAGATATAGAAAATGGTAGATATTGGATCAGATGGTATTCAATTTGAAGTCATCAGATAGTATTCATATTTGAAGCCAGGGATCAATATGCATAAAAATAATTGAGGTTAAGGTTTTAGCAAATCTTAAGGACATTATATGCTTGATAGTAGAGGTTTGGCATCCATTTAGTAAGGCAGAGATGGAAAGACTGATAAACAAATATGCAAAATGGAATTAAAGGTGCTAGAAACTTTATTAGTCATGTAGGTTGGTTGCAATTACCAGATGAACAAAAAATGTTCTTTATTAGCCATGTTTTAGTAGCAAAGATGACTGAGATTTGGTAGATATGATATGTCTCTTTACCAAACTTGAAGTATAGGTTTATACCCTGGGAAGGGGGGGGGGACACTGTGAAGGAGGAGATGGTATCGTATTGTATTGCAATGGACATTCCATTTTTGTGGACTTATCTGACCAAGAATGAAGTCTTGCAATAAGCTTTTGCGACTTTTTATTGATTGATTGCCGACTGAGGCCTTCTGTTAGAAATGGACAGTTGTTGCGGACTGATAAATCAAATGTTATAGATTACGAATATAATAATATTTTTTGAGTGTGCGTTAAAATTAGTGCAAGTATAATTGATTGGTGAGTGGGCATAAATCTCTCTTCATAAGCAGAGAATTTTTATTTATTTATCTCCGTTTACTGTTTTGACATTCCGTGTTTGTAACATGAGTTCTGCAAACCTGCACATAAGTCAGTCTTGAGTGTGTGGGAGATCTGTAGGGTCCAAAAGTTCAATATAGGACTAGGTTTTAGTCAACGTATATTGTGAGGACTATCATCGAGTTGAACTCGAGAATTAAGATCGTCATCATGAATTCGAGGCCAATCTATATTGAGATAAGGTATATAACAAGGGGAAATTAATCGCTGTAGGCTCATTTCGTAACCATCAGTGGTAGTAAGTATATTCAATTTGTATGTAATTTTGTGAAGAAAGTCTCACACCGATGCCAATGGTAATAATTCTCCATCTCTAAACATGTGGTTTTCTTCACAAATTTCCATTACCGCTCAAATACCACCTCTAAAGTGTTAATGGAAGTTTATGAAGGAGAAGAGGTACTTGTGGATGGTCAAACTTTACCATAAACAGGAGGATGAGACTTTCTTCACAAATTTATTTACAAATTCATCATCATTGCCACCATCTATTTGCGCCCACCAACTGACCTTGAATGGACTTTGAAATGAATGATCTGCTCTTTATGTTTATCAGAGCTTCATGTAAATGGTTTACTAGCCATCATATTTGTACTTCATCAGCTGGTTACTTGTAGTTCTGGTATACTATTTGACGGCAAAGTTTATGATGTCTTACTAATGTTTTGAGATAACAATTTCCATGTGGCAGACGCTCAACCTGGAGCAGAAAACGACAATCCACCAGCAGATGGCGCGGAACGTATAGTTGAAAACGAAGCTGCGCCAGAGGCAGGAGTTGAAGGAGGCAACCACTGGTGGGGTATAGTTAAAGAGATTCAGATGATAGTTTTTGGATTCATCACCTCCCTCCTCCCTGGATTTCACAACTTGGATCATGCTTAAGGGCGTATGGACTAACCAAATTACTCTACCTCTTCATGAAATTAACATTTCATATCTGTTAAATCGTGTGAGATAAAATGTGATCTTTAGGAAAGAAGTGGAGATTAGCTTTATACCTGTTAAAACGTTTTGCAGACTTTTTCTTTCTACCTTCCTGTGAAGCAAGGTGTATAGAGCAGTGATTATCCCTTAGCTTGCTTTTTTGTGTTCTTCACCTTCATAGTGTTTAACTGGCTTTAGTTTAGGATGTATTTATTTGACATTTTATGCAGTAGATCATTTTTTTTTCTGGATTTCAGTTGAATTACCCGCGCCTTCATTCTTACCGGTTAGTTGGAAAGAAGGTAAGTATCTTGGCTTCAAAACCACATTGAACAAGGGGAAATTTTAAATCAATGGGTCCATTTTCTTTGGTAAGAACCGCGATTAAATATAATTAATGGTTAAACAACTGCAATTACATTTTCGACATTCTCCCACCTAAACTCGCTATAGTGGACAAAAATGGGCTATTGCATGAGCCGCGGCATTAGCCTTCCTATATAAACATGACTAAATATAACCCTTCCAAACAACTTGCAATGTTTGCCAGGAGTTTATGGACGAGAACTTCCGCCGCTTGATCGGGTTCCCTTTTTAACATTTTACGCACAATCACATTCGATTACGACCCATCACATCGGATTTCATTTATCTTTCTATCACAGACTCACTCTCTAAAGGAATCTCCTCCACATTGCAGTGCAAAGCCATCTTCAGACCAAGCAGTCTAGCACTATGGCCTTTGCTTCCAATATGCTCACCTCCTACTTAAACTTAAGTTATTGGCATGCTGCTTGTTTGACAAAGCCCAAATGATCTTTGCAAAATTACTCCAATAGCCACCCCTTGGTCTCCAGACATAGCCCTATCTACATTTACTTTTAAGCAGCCACAGATCGGTGGGATGCATTCCGCTGCACTATGCTGCTCCATGTCATGTTGAACATTCCTTGCAGCCGTCTTGCCCGACTCAGAAGCTTGAAGAAACGCCTCTAGTAAGGCTGTTGCTGTAACACCCCCAAAATCCATACACGTCTAAACTACGTTGCATCGACTTTGGGAGTGTTACCGCCGCGGTGAAACGCAAGGCTTATTGAATTAAGACACTAACTTACTCTTTATTATGAAAACTAAATTGCAGCGGAAATAAAATGATAACTTAACTACAACTCGGGAATCACTATTGACCCCTTTTATTTAAAACCATTAACTATGTAAATCATAAACAATCTCTAGGATGTTCAACCAAAACAATTTAGAAGTTTATAATCAAAAGTATCCCCCGTATGCCCGAACTCATGCAGCATCACCAGCATACCTAATCTGCTCCCCATTGAAATATCAATGGTTCATCACAGGTCAACAAACAACATAAATAACAAACAATCAGCTATGCTGAGTACGCACATAATCAGTTAAATAATACACTACGCATAATCAGAATAACAAAAACCATTCCTAGACATGATGCTACAAAAACATTAAATTCCGTTTTTACAATTTATTTGGCATCGAACGGGCACCGTCATCTTTCTAGAATCATACGGGCTACTTAATCCTTAATAGACAACTTGGTCTATTAGATGAAATGTAAATACGGTTTTGTTCCGTTCCACACCCATCACCTTAGTATGCATACCCCCAAGATCGTACGGAACCTTCCGCCTACTTGGGTTATCAAAATTTATAAGGACACTACTGTCGTCACGAGAGGCTGCGTAGGAGTGTAGAACAAGTCCCACACTCCCCCCATTGTTCATCACTTGTAGGGAGTCCAACTACAAGTTTATTGCCAAAATCCTTTCTTAGTATTGTACATTCATACCACATTAAACTGACATGTAATCATTTAACATTCCTTCTTAGATACAATACTCAAATCTTTACTTCTTGTAACATCCTTGTTACACCATAGATTAAAGAATACAAATCCAATAATCATGCTTATGATACGATAGAATTTCGCATAACCATGCTACATCGATTTTCAATCACAATCATGTTACCAAACAATCTCAGCAATCACAATTGTTTCCTATCATGGTTCTAGGTTCCAATAGAATAAATCACAACCTAACATGATACTAGTAATTGCAACTGAACTGGTACGCGTACGTACCTTGTAACGGAGAATCTTTGCTGATTACTTAAAACGTTCCGCTTATGAAATTGGGACCGAAGTGACTCGCCGGCGACAACCACCGACGACGGAATTCCGACAACAACACTAGCCACGCACCACACGCACTCGCACACCACCCGCACGCACGACACACAACGCACCGCACACACCACGAGCCTCGACGCACTCGCGCGGCTCGCACACCGCACCACCTCGCACACACCAACGCACGGCGCTCGCGCCCGCAACCCCAAGACGCACAAGCCTCTCGCTCTCACACACACTCGAATCACTCGTAAACCTCGAGCCCAACACTCGACTCGCACCACCACACTTCGCGTCGCCCAGCGCTAACCTCGCACACACTCGACGTACAACCTCGACTTGCCCAGCACACACACCCGCTCGCACTCCTCGACTCGCACGCAGCGCTCGCACTCCTCGACTCGCACGACACACTCGTCGGCGCACCCTTGCTCGACTCGACAGCAGCAGCGACGCCTCGACAACCCTCGCTCGCCTCGCACGACACACCCTCGCACACCACACTCTCAAAGGCCGACGAAAACTCAAGGGAGGGGAGGGGTTTTAGTGTGACGAGGAAGAAGAAAGGCAAGTGACGAGGGAGAGGGAGAGAGAAAATCTTTGAGGGAGAGGGAGAGAAAACGGCTGATGGGGAAAAGGAGTTAGGGTTTTGTCTTTTTTTTTTTTTCTTTCTCTTAGTTATAGCATGGTAAACTTAGGTTTAATAGGATTTGTTTCCAACTCAAAATCCGATTTCTTATTTTATTTATTTGGAAAATAAAACAAAACCGAATTAAATATAATTAGGTACAAAAGTAGATTGTATATTTAATTTATAACTGTAGGCTTACCCAAACTATATTATAAAATACTTTCACTTTCACTTTATATTTTCTTATTTATAGCAACATAACTCCCAGAAATACGGAGTATTACAGGCTTCCCCCCTTAAAGGAAGTTTCGTCCCGAAACTTTGAGGTAGCCAGTCTTAACGACGATCTTTTGCACTTCTAAGTCCCAATATTTCACAAGCGTTTTCTAGTTTTGGCAAGTCACATAAGCAATAATACACATAAATAACAGACTTAAGCAAATTTTAGGGTGGAAGCGCGAAATTCTATCGCATTCTTCCCCCCTTAAAAGAAAAGTTACGTCCCCGTAACTCACCTACCCCTTGAAAAAGCTCATGGTATTTCATGCACTCGAATGACATGTTTAAAACTTTGCATACAATTAGTTCTCCCTACGTGTCTATAAAATAAGCCCCAAATGTCTCTCATGTTCCTCCTTGCTTCTTGAATAGATCAATAAATCGTCTATGAACACGACTACGAATTTATCGAGGTAGGGTCGAAAAATCCTATTCATAAGGTCCATGAAAACAAGAGTGCATTGGTTAACCCAAAAGGCATGACGGTAAACTCTAGTGTTCATACCTAGTCCTAAAGGCAGTTTTAGGTATATCTTGATCAACAATCCTCAATTGATGGTAACCAGACCTTAAACTCTATTAAATCGTTAGGAAAGAAGCCCTCCCCTATTTTCAGTGAGGCATTACGGAATTTCTTAGAGCAATTAACAGTATCCCAGACGGAATAACTATAGGCATAGAAATTGACTCGGACTCAACCAGTGCTAGAGTTTTAATAGTTGTATGGGCAATAGTTGTATCGAACAAGACTTTAACGAGGATTTGAGTTGATAGAGAAAGTACCCGTGACAACATCTCCACGAGCCTCCTCTTCGTTAACCGTCATCATATACGACTTCCCCGTGCCCCTATTATCATTATTGTTGGTCACATGGTTCCCATTTGGTGCCTGATTATTTGCATTGGTTGGTGGTTTGGAGTAATTAGAGTTCCCTGACCCATTGTCTGCATTTCCACCATTCTGATTCCCATTCATAGGCTTGTCTCCATAGTTCCCTTTTTCTTGACTATTGGGGTTAACCTTATTCTTCGAATAGCACTCGTACGCTCTATGCCCCATTTTCCCACATTCATAACACTCCACCTTATTACCCTCGCAATCATTCCCAGGATGGTTGTATGGGCACTTCTTACACCTATACACACGCTCAGGTCTGCGGTTATTGGTGTTATTATTCTTGTTATTGTTATCGTTGTTGGGTCCCTTATTGAAGTTTCTTTGGGATGTTAGATTGTTACGTTTCCCATGGTGTTTCTTTTCAAATCTACGAACCTCGGGGTTTGGATTCTCCTTTCGCTTCTCACCTTGTTTACCTCCTTCCTCTCGTTTCCTTATTGCATATAAGTGGGCGACTTTGCCAAAAACATGGTCCAACGAGGTGAAAGTATCTCCCCCCGTCTCCCTTGTAGGTCAAGGGTGAGCCCTAATTCAAAGCGCGAGGCCTTAGCTTCCTCGGTAGGGGCAATTTCGGGAGCAAATCTCATCAGTTCTATGAACTTGCGGTAATATTCCTCAACAGACAGGTTCCCTTGCTCTAGCATCATAAACTCTTGGGCTTTTCGCTTTTTGAGGTATGGTGGGTAATACTTATTCCTCGGGGCTTTCTTAAAAGTTTCCCACCCAAAGTCGAGTGTTTTAGGAGGTTGTCCTTAGCTTGAGTCCACCAAAAATGGGCATCCCCACAGTAGGTAATAGCTTGCTAAGGGCACGGTCTTGTGATCGGACGGAGAGGGAAAAGAAAAGCTTATCAAACTCCCCAACCCAATTTTCTAATTCTTCGGGTCCCCCTTTCCCATTCAATACTGGTGGGTTCCTACGGGCAACCTTTTCAGACAAGTCCCCATCCCGGTTATGCCCTTGGGCTAGGTTAGCTGTGATCTGCACTAGATCACGAATCGATTGCTCGACATTCAGAGGGGTATCAGGCGTGCCGCCTTGACGAACCATTCTGCGCTGAAAAAATGACACAACGGTTGTTTCAGCGATGTGCACATAGTCGTTTATTTATTTAACTACTACACATTGGCACGTTCATATAACACGTTTTTATTGCGAACAATCATTAAGTCTCTATTGACTTGCAATATAAACATCTCAAATAAGATGTTACATCAAATAAAAGGATAAAACTGTTGTATTATTATTGAAAAGGGTAAAATTTATTGTTTCCAAGGAAACATAATATGAATAAATAAAGGAATAAAAGAATACTAATTTGCTACTTGGCATGCAAGCCTTATTAAAACTGAAATAAACGGATAAAATAATATTATAATCCTAATTATATATTCAAAAGAAACTAGGGACTATAATGGTGAGCTTCGTCATCTAAGTTAGGATTTTCTATTCCTTCTTCCATGACAGTTTCGTCACCAAAAGGTTCGCCATCCTTTATAGGTTCATCTTCCTTTAGAGGTTCTTCCTCTTCTTGGTCATTTTCCTCAATCGGATCCCCTTCAACAGGCTCATTTTCATTAGGATCTTCCTCTTCCTCATTTTCTAAGTCAAGTATAGGTTCAACATTATCTTCCCCAATCACTGCAATGAATGTCCAATTATTCCCCTCATCATCGGAAATGTAGGTGACAGTTCTGAGGTTTGACGCTATGTGGTAGTCCTCGGGTATGAACTCATCCTCAAAAGTTTGGTACCTAGCTCTTGTTGCAGCTCTAAAGGACGCTTGCGGCTCAGATTTAACTCTAGGGTTCTCAGAATTCACATTAATTCTCGAGCTTTCCCCCACATGATAGGTTCCTCTAACTAGAGGTGATGAGGTAGAGGGCTCCCAACTTCTTTTCTCACGAATTCTCCATTAATTTACACGGTATTTAAGATCGGTAATGAAATGTCCTACAGTAGGAAGGTATTGGTTCCAATAAGTGTGTTTTGATTGCATTAAAACCTCCATTTTCTAACCATATATCCCAATATTTACCGTGTACGAAAAGGTAGGGTTCCTCCTTAGGGACGTACTGCAATATAAAGTATATTTTCTCCATTTCAGTCCTTAGTCTAGTATCTCCATGTAAGGTTCTATATTCCATAACAGCTTTAATGTTATAGGCCCAGGTGTCCCAATCTTCCGCAATTAGGTATTTCATCAGGTATTCCTGAGGACCTAGGTCGTAAACTATTCGCGAATTAAAAGAAGAAAATAGTCTAAGTTCTAGAGAAGTAAAGGTTTTTTTTTAGTATACATTATATATAAACATATATAAGAGGTAAAACGATTATTTTCAATTTTAGAACTCCTTAAAGAATTTCAAAATATTTACAACAATTAGATAGTTCTTTCCTAAAATATTCGAAATACGGTTTTAGTTCAATACCTTTTTGAAACATCTTTGGAATATTATACTACTTCGAAATTTTAGGGAATAAAATATTTCAATAATTAACTTAGTGCATCTATAAAATATCACTATCTATGCACCTATTCTTGTACATCCTTCAAATCTATTCATACTTCGAAGATTTCAAAGAACCTTTCACAAATTCAATCAAGCAAACAACACCACATTCATATAATCAGAACATCTGATTCATTCCACAGTATTTGCATACTTTCTGTAAACATATCAGACAAATAAGGCAAGAAATGCATTACAAATAAAATCATTCCTATGATTTAATGCACGCAAAAGCTATATGCTCTTATCCCATACTACCCATTTTAAAATTCGTTTGAAACATCTTTGAAAATAGGAACTTTTGGCTCTGATACCAGTTTTGTAACACCCCCAAAATCCATACACGTCTAAACTACGTTGCATCGACTTTGGGAGTGTTACCGCCGCGGTGAAACGCAAGGCTTATTGAATTAAGACACTAACTTACTCTTTATTATGAAAACTAAATTGCAGCGGAAATAAAATGATAACTTAACTACAACTCGGGAATCACTATTGACCCCTTTTATTTAAAACCATTAACTATGTAAATCATAAACAATCTCTAGGATGTTCAACCAAAACAATTTAGAAGTTTATAATCAAAAGTATCCCCCGTATGCCCGAACTCATGCAGCATCACCAGCATACCTAATCTGCTCCCCATTGAAATATCAATGGTTCATCACAGGTCAACAAACAACATAAATAACAAACAATCAGCTATGCTGAGTACGCACATAATCGGTTAAATAATACACTACGCATAATCGAATAACAAAAACCATTCCTAGACATGATGCTACAAAAACATTAAATTCCGTTTTTACAATTTATTTGGCATCGAACGGGCACCGATCATCTTTCTAGAATCATACGGGCTACTTAATCCTTAATAGACAACTTGGTCTATTAGATGAAATGTAAATACGGTTTTGTTCCGTTCCACACCCATCACCTTAGTATGCATACCCCCAAGATCGTACGGAACCTTCCGCCTACTTGGGTTATCAAAATTTATAAGGACACTACTGTCGTCACAGTAGGCCTGCGTAGGAGTGTAGAACAAGTCCCACACTCCCCCCATTGTTCATCACTTGTAGGGAGTCCAACTACAAGTTTATTGCCAAAATCCTTTCTTAGTATTGTACATTCATACCACATTAAACTGACATGTAATCATTTAACATTCCTTCTTAGATACAATACTCAAATCTTTACTTCTTGTAACATCCTTGTTACACCATAGATTAAAGAATACAAATCCAATAATCATGCTTATGATACGATAGAATTTCGCATAACCATGCTACATCGATTTTCAATCACAATCATGTTACCAAACAATCTCAGCAATCACAATTGTTTCCTATCATGGTTCTAGGTTCCAATAGAATAAATCACAACCTAACATGATACTAGTAATTGCAACTGAACTGGTACGCGTACGTACCTTGTAACGGAGAATCTTTGCTGATTACTTAAAACGTTCCGCTTATGAAATTGGGACCGAAGTGACTCGCCGGCGACAACCACCGACGACGGAATTCCGACAACAACACTAGCCACGCACCACACGCACTCGCACACCACCCGCACGCACGACACACAACGCACCGCACACACCACGAGCCTCGACGCACTCGCGCGGCTCGCACACCGCACCACCTCGCACACACCAACGCACAGCGCTCGCGCTTCGCAACCCCAGCACGCACAAGCCTCTGCTCTCACACACACTCGAATCACTCGTAAACCTCGAGCCCAACACTCGACTCGCACCACCACACTTCGCGTCGCCCAGCGCTAACCTCGCACACACTCGACGTACAACCTCGACTTGCCCGAAGACACACACCCGCTCGCACTCCTCGACTCGCACGCGGCGCTCGCACTCCTCGACTCGCACGACACACTCGTCGGCGCACCCTTGCTCGACTCGACGGCGGCGGCGACGCCTCGACAACCCTCGCTCGCCTCGCCACGACACACCCTCGCACACCACACTCTCAAAGGCCGACGAAAACTCAAGGGAGGGGAGGGGTTTTAGTGTGACGAGGAAGAAGAAAGGCAAGTGACGAGGGAGAGGGAGAGAGAAAATCTTTGAGGGAGAGGGAGAGAAAACGGCTGATGGGGAAAAGGAGTTAGGGTTTTGTCTTTTTTTTTTTTTCTTTCTCTTAGTTATAGCATGGTAAACTTAGGTTTAATAGGATTTGTTTCCAACTCAAAATCCGATTTCTTATTTTATTTATTTGGAAAATAAAACAAAACCGAATTAAATATAATTAGGTACAAAAGTAGATTGTATATTTAATTTATAACTGTAGGCTTACCCAAACTATATTATAAAATACTTTCACTTTCACTTTATATTTTCTTATTTATAGCAACATAACTCCCAGAAATACGGAGTATTACAGTTGCAATAGTTGCAGTTTTTGCTGGATAACGAGAGCGACTTTTTCGTCCTGAACCTTGCTAGGGGCCTGGGGTGCCTCATGATTCTCCTTCCCAGGCACAAGTGCGCCTTCCAAGGGCCTTCCATGACCATGGGTTGCACCTCGTGGGCACCAGTGTCAGGGCCCCATGGACGCCCGAAGTCGTGGACTCTAATCCACAAAATTAGCCGTTTTCGGGCATTTTTTCAACTTCTCCAAGTCCGACGAAGTTTTTCGTCCTGAATCTTCCTAAGGTTCCCGGGGTGCCTAAGCATTCTCCTGATGCCTCGAACCTTCCTTCGTTGCCCACTTTTGTCTTCCCTTCGCACGTTTGGCACCACCCTCGCTAGGCTTGCCAGCTCCCTCACTAGGCTACCAAGGGTCTGTGGATGGCATACCATGCCCCTTCCAAGGCACGAGTGTGCCTTCCATGGGCCTCCCACAACCATGGGGTGCACCCCTTGGGCATCGGTGTCCGGCCCCGTGGGTGCCCGAAGTCGTGAACTATAATCCATAATCTTAGCCGTTTTCTGGCCATTTATCGCCTTATTCGGTTCCAAAGACTTTGTTCGTCCCGGACCTTGCTAGGGGCCATGGGGTGCATGAGGATTCCTCCGGGTGCGTCAAACCTTCCGTCGTTGCCCACTTTTACCTTCCATTAGCTCGCTTGGAATCGCCCTCGCTAGGCTCAGAAGGGCTTCTTTATGGCATTGCATGCCCCTTTCAAAGCTCAAACGTGCCTTCCAAGGGCCTCCCACGGCCCTGGGGTGCATCCCATGGCCACCGGATCCCTGGCCCCGTGGGAGCACAGAGACGTGGACTCTAATCCACACTTTTTTTCCGTATTCTGGCCATATTTCGACTTCTCATGGTCATGCGACTTTTTTCATCCCGAATCTTACTAGGGGACCCGGGGTGCCTAAGGATGCTCCCTGGTGCCTCGGGAGTTCCTTCGTTGCCTACTTTTGCCTTCCCATGGCGCGCTTGGCACCGCCCTCACTAGGCTCTAAAGGGCCTCGGGATGGCATTGCATGCCACTTCCAAGGCACGAGTATGCCTTCCAAGGGCCTCCCAATACCATTGTGTGCACACCTTGGGCACCGGTACCCGACCCCGTGGGCGCCCGAAATCATGGACTATAATCTACACTTTTAGCTGTTTTCTGGCCATTTTTCAACTTCTCCTCGCCAAGCAACTTTTTTCATCTCAAACCTTTCCTAAGGTCCCTGGGGTGCGCAAGGATGTTCCCGGGTGCGTTGGACGTATCTTCGTTGCCCATTTTTTCCTTCCCTTGGCAACTCCCTCGCTAGGCCCTGAAAAGCCTCCAAATGAAATTGCATGCGCCTTCCCAAGCACGAGTGCACCTTCCAAGGGCCTCCCACGACCATGTGGTGCACCATGTGGGTACCGGTGCTCGAGCCCTATGGTCGCCCGAAGTCGTGGACTATAATCCACATATTTAGCCATTTTCGGACCATTTTTCAACTTCTCTGGTCTCGTTGACTTTCATCGTCCTGGATCTTCCTAAGGTCCCCGGGGTGCTTAAAATTCCCCCGGTGCCTCGATCCTTCCTTCATTGCGCACTTTTGCCTTCCCTTGGCACTTTTGCATTCCCCTTTCAAGGCATGAATTTTCCTTCTAAGGGACTCCCACGGCCCTACGGTGCACCTCTTGGGCACCGTGCCCATGCGCCGTGGGCACCCAAAGTCGTGGACAATATTTCACAGTTTTAGCGTTTTTCAGGCCATTTTTCGACTTCTCTGGGGCAAGCGACTTTTTTCCTCGCAGACCTTCATAAGGGACCCGGGGTGCCTAATGATGCTCTCGGTGCCTTGGACGTACCTTCGTTGCTTATTTTTTCTTTCCCTTGGCTCGCTTGGCACCGCTCTCACTAGGACCTGAAGGGCCTCCGGATTGCATTGCATTTCCAAGGCACGAAGTTTACCTTCCAAGGGCCTCCCACGGCCCTGAGGTACACCCTATGGGCATTGATTGTTTTTTTTATATTTTATATCATGAAACCGTGTTTGATACTACAAAATAATATTCACCTTTATCTCAAATGCTATCGGTAATGTTAGGTCAGTAATTATCGATTCAACACAAATCTGGGGAATTATTGAATGAATTTGGACGACAAATATGCCCACAAGAAACACGGGCTATAATTGCTGACATGAATCCTCAACAAGGAATGATCTCAAAATTATTACATAATTAGTTTTTTCCTTACTTCCTCTATCTTTTGCATACCGACCACAAAGCTCCGATGGCAACTTTTGTCTATATGATATTAGAGAGTTAAGCATAAAGTTGAGCCCCAAGTTTTGGTGTTTTTCACCAATTGGGGACTCAAGTTTTTTTTTTCACCAATTGGGTACTGAGACCAATTTGGGCAGTAATTATAGCTAATCCCTTTGGTTTAATTCCCTCATTAGTCATTAGACCCCAAACCATAAATTTCTCTCTCCTCTACCAAATTAAACCCCAAACCACCACCACCCCCTCATCCGACTAGCAATCAACCACCACCACTGCCTTGCTGTCCGCCACCACAACCACCCAAAGCCCAAAGAAACACGACTTAACCCTTTCCCTCATCCGATCCTCACACTCATCCTCTCACCCCTACCCACACTCATGCTCACTCACCCTCGCCTGAGATCTCGCTGGACCTCCAGTCAAGCCCACACAACCAACAGCGGGGTTTAGGGTGGGTTTTGGGTTTTGGGTCCTTCGCCGACAAACTAAAGTTTATTTTAAAAAGTTTATCCTCGACAAGTTTTCTTAGCTTCCTTCGGTGGTAGACCATAATTTATTGGTAAAATGTTTCCGATGATGATTTCTATTTCATTCTTTACTTTCAGTAAAAGTGAAATTTAAAGGCTAATAGAAATTTTAGTAACCAAGAACTTCCGTTCAATCCAAAATTTCACAACAAAACTTGAAATTTGTATTCCAAGTGGTTCAGAATTTTCATTTGACCAGTGAAAAGCTTAGTGTGTAAAGTCCACAGCAACTAATGTGTACCTTCATTGGCTATTCGAACGGAACCTTGCGAAACATCATTGGCTATTCGAAGTTCGAATCCATGCAGAGATCTAACTTGAAACCGAAGTAAATAACTGAAGTTCCATTCTGTCATTTCTTAAATTTCTCACAACATCTAGCAAGTACATGCGCTCTTAAACTGCAAAAATGCCAATAATGTAAACAGACTTAAACAAAACTTGATGTTCCTAAGCCGAATGAAAAACAAAGACGACCACATAAATTCCTAATCTTGCCAATGGAGTTTTCAATCTTCATCTTCCTCATCATCTTCATCATCGTCGTCTCCAGCAGCAGCATTTAGGGCATTCAATCGTTCGATCAAACTAGCCTTCCTCTCGTCGTAGGTTAGCTTCTTTGCGTTGTACCTATTTTCAAAAGTATGGCGATTAATCACAGTATACAACACAAGAACATTTACATATTACGTCATTTACAAAACTATTAATCTACAACAGACTACACATTCACCACCAAAAGAAAAATCAATTAGAATAGGTATTAAAACAGCCAAAAGACCATAAACTGAAAGCAAAACTCCTGCACAGCTTACCTCTTGTGCTTCTCTGGTTGCGGTTTCTCGGACTTCTTAACACTAGGATCAGCGCGAATGGCAGCATGAACCTTCTTGTACAATGCCTCCAAACCGTCAGCCTCAATACCTCTTTTGACGTATTCACTGAAATGAGTTTGATACTTCTCGGGCTCATCCTCCGTAAGAGTCTTGGAGATTATACATATTAGAGAGTTAGCTCCTCAACAAATGCATCTGTTTTCACAAGAAAAACCTAGACTTAACCCTTACCCTCATGTAACCAGCAACGTGTCCACCATAGATGTACTTGCGGTGGGTCTCAGCGTCAAGCTGCTTGCCATCTTTTGAAAAGCCAGCAAATCTCTTGTCACTATGAGGAATATCCAGGCCACCATCCAATGCTCCCTGTAAAATAAAGAGCATCCTCTTAGCATTATTATGTAAAAGAAAAGACCAATCCTAACAATGCTTGCATGCATGCTATTCAACAAATCATATTTCGCTGAGCAGCAGCTACACCGTCATAAACATTGTAAGAGCAGATTCAGATCATACTAACATGAAGCTAAGAAAACGAGAAGTAAATTGTAAAATAACCAAACATATAGAATTTAGACAATCAAATATCTTTGACTGCATAATCATCATTGTTACAGACCTGATTCAGATAGCATAGGGACAATACAACCCAAGAAATCAAAGTCATTTATAGTACACCAATATAAAGCATACATAAATTACCTTAAGAGCACCAAAAACACGGTTTCCAGTAGTTGTCCTTATGAGACCAACATCAAGAAGAGCACGGAAAGGTCTCCTTGTCTCAGCTGGTTCAACAGAGTAGTCCTCACCAGTTGCCTGATCAAACAAATCATCAGGGACTACAATGTTCTTAAAATTTATACAATGTATAAGATCTGTTAGCTACCTCAACATTGCCCTCATATTCCTCGTCCATCTCAAGCATCTTCAAAACCCTTCTTGCAAGGAGAAGCCCAGTACAGTATGCTGCAAAACCAATTAACATACCCATCAACAAAAAACAAAGAAAGTAGATGCCTAAAGGCATTACATAAAAATGCTAAACCACAACATCCAGTACAAGTAGAATATTTACCAGCAGCATAGTTGGTAAGCCCTACTTCAAGTCCATAGCGAGGCAGCTCATGAGCATATGCTGAAGCAAGCACAATATCACCTGTGATGCTTGCTGATATAATTTGTGCAGTTACATCTTTATTAGTCTGTATATTGTATTAAGGCTGAACTATGAAGATGAGAGTGCAAGATGTCCTCAAAACTCAAAGCAGCAGCATAGATTAGTTTTTCAAAAGCAATCACATAAATAGAACATATGCAAAAACTTCAATTTAAAATTGTCTGGCAGGGCAGCAAAGGATACAAATCGCACAACAAAGCGGTACTTAGGAGTGTTGTACTTGTTCTTATCTTGATTGATCAAACGATTCCTTGCACGGTAATCGGTCTTGCCCTCTGTATATTAAAAACATGTCAAATATATATACACATATATATAAAAAAAACAACTGAGAGTCCTAGAAGGCTCCACAAATCAAACTTAAAACTGAAACTCCAACAAGGCTCACCTCTTCTTCTCTTGAACTTAACTTGATAACGCTTGAAGTAAGCCCTCGATTTCTGTGCCTTCACGAAGACCTGCAACACATAAGATAAACATCAGTTATAATGCCCCCTCAAACCATACAACTACCAACCAATCGAATCAGTAACACATGGTGAAAAAAACACAATCCATCATACAATGTACTCAATTCCTCAAAGTCTCTTCAAAGGCAGATCAAAACTGAACTACATCAAATTCATATACCAATGTACAGTACAGCAATTTTTTCATCAACATTTTAATCATTCCACTTAACTCTCTACCCCTACAACTTAAAACCCCCATATTATATTACAAAACCCACCATCTGGATTCTATTTATCTAGAGTAGGATCCCATCTTCTATTCGAGTCGATTCCAATAAAATTCTTAATCTTTATAGTTAATGTACTCTAATTCATTCAAAAAAAAATTAATTTCATCCCAAATCATACTCAAAGCGACAAATTTGCAATTAATTCACAAAAAAAACATATAGCTTTATACACATTTTCTTCATCAAAACAAGCACTTCAATTACAGCAATACTTTTCCTAATCCCAAGACAACCATTTCCATTCTCTAGCTCTAAGCTAATCTAGTCATTGAATATTCCATCTCATAAAAACTAAAACCACCAAAAAAAATCACTTCTTGCAAAAAAAAATCCACTAACATAATCTCAAAAATGCAAGAAAAATCCCAAATCCGATCTCAGATAATCTCAAAAAAACACTATAGATCATCATCAAAGCCAAAAAAAACTATCATTTAAAAAAGTATAAACAAATCAATCCATCATTTCAACGAAAATTACGCAAAAGTTCGATTATTGTAAAAGATATATGAAGATTAGAATACTCAGAGGAGAGAGAGAGAAACTCACCATTGTTGGAAGCTGCGTAGGAGAGAGAAAGGGAGGAGAGAGAAAGAGAGAAGCGCGAAAGTGCAGCAGAAGTAGACTGCGAGTTTATGAGGGAGGAGAAGATAAAAACCCTAGGGTTTCATATTTGGGGATTTAGATCGACGGTTGAGATTTCTTCTAGGGTTTTAAGGGATTTTATGTTGGTTCGATTATGTTGTTAGCTTTATAGGTTAGGTTCGGTTGTTTACTTGTGGGATTGTGTGTGGATTGGGAACTTGGTATGGACCGAACCTAAGGGATCGTTCGTTATCGTTTTCTGTTTCTAGTCAAAAACAAAAATATGGAAACCAGAAAAAGTAGTTTTCAGTTTTTTGTTGTCAGTTTTCAAATTTGACATGTTTAATATAAGTATGATCAATTTTAAGTTTATTATACCCCTTGTCCCCTTATATCATATGACTTTTATATTCATAAAACCAAAAATTGGAAACTTACAGTGATGCCGAACGGACCCTAATGTATCGTTTTTGTTTCCTTTTTTATTGAAAAATGAAAAATAAAATAGGTGAGGGTATCATGTCTTTGGTTATTGGGTATCAAAAAATTGAAAATTGGACATGAATAATAATTATTTTTCTGTGTTTATTGTTATTTAGTTGATAGATTTGTTGAACATCAAAAGTTCAATTGTGTATAATTGTATACTGTGAGGATCAAAAGATCAAAAGTACATCATAAGGTGAATTTTTGCACCTCTTAAATGAGAAACTAGTTTTTTTTGGTCCGCGTGATGTTTTGGGTCAATTACAATAAACAAATATGTTATTGTTCATAAATTTCATAATTCATTTGTTACTTTCGTATTTTTTTGTCCATTGAGAATTTGAAAAATCGACGTCATGATGTGATACTCCCTCTATTTTTTTTATTATCCTTCTCACTTCTCTGTGAGTGTCTCCCAATGCACCTCTTTGAACTTAAATATATTTCATTATATATTAGTAAAATTACAACGATTGAATATTAATATAGTATTAATTGAGACGAATCAAAGAATACCTCATATGACTATATTTTTTCTTATAAATTGAGAATATTCTCTCTAAGTATGAATAGTGTCAAGATTCCAAGTGAGAAAGATAAAAAAAAAAAAAGGTGGGAGTAAAAAAGACATTAAAGGTCTGAGTTTGAAAATAATAACTTAAAAGGAATTGGGATAAGATAATATGTCATCAATAGTCGTTTGGTGGTACCTTAATAAGAGGGTGAGAGATCTAAATACTTGTTTAAGTCTTTTTTAGTCAAATATAATTATTATAAGACTTTATCATATTTTATTTAAAACATTAGACAATAAATATATAGTGTAATTATGGCTAAACTCTTTTTTCATATGGTCGGGTGTTCCATACATTGCACTTACACAATATTTATATTTTTAAATTGAGCAGTCTACATGGACATAAAACATTTACATTAGAATTTTGAGGAGAGTGCCACGTGATATAGGCTTTCTTTTGGAAAACTGTTTGATATATCTGTATAGATAGATAAATGTTATACTTCTTGTAAGGTGAAGTATGTTGTTGGTTGTCCAATTTTGCACCTCTTAAATGAGCAATGAAGGTCCTTTTTTTTGGACTGAATTAATGGTAATTCAGTTCAGTTCCTTTCAACTTGTTTCCTCTTACAGTTTTAGTTCAGTGTACACAAATTAAGTTCAATCAGCCCAAAAGAACAAGGCTGAAATGGTGTATAATAGATATTTGCTGGTGTGCTTAGGAAAAACAACAACTTTGATTATCATCAGTATAATTAATTATGATTATAGCTAGAACATTTTGTCACTTTATTTGTTAGTACAACTTTTTTTTTAAAATGAAAGATATTACAAGTATTTTTTTGGCCAAAAGAAACTTTGAAAGTTGGGGCATTAAAGGAATCTCAACTTGCCAAGGGTGAAAATAGATCCCAAAACCTCTTGGAACCGGAAGAGATGCTCTAACTACTGACTCATCCCTCACTCTCTGAAGATATTGCAGTAATACATTACCGTAAAGGGATGATGGTTATAGATAATATAAGTAGAGAGAGATGGAAAAAGAAATTATTACCTAATTATGCCTATTATTATCATTGACTTCATAGTTCGAAAATGCGATTTCGATCACGATTGCGGTAACGGTCACGGTGATGCGGAAACGGGGATGATACGGTTGTCATACCGCCAAATATCGGCTTAAACCATGAGAAATCCATAGAACCCGCCTCAAACGCAGTTTTTTTACACCTTTACGATGCGGGTAATATCGGTTCGATAGATTTGAAAACCTTTACAACACGGGCGATACGATACAATACAGCCTTGTATTGACACCATGTTTGACTACCAGTAAATAAACACCCAACATATTATACACTAACATATGTTTTCATAGGGTAATAGAAAACAGTATGATCAATGAGTAGTGTAATATTCCCTTGAGAGAAGGGTGTCCTAATTTCTAAAAAAGTGAGTAGTGTAATATGTTTTCATACACTAACACCTTTTCTTTTTTTTTGGTGAAAAAATTACCCATTTAAAGAAGCATTACAATGAAAATTTACATGGGAAATCTCATGCAAACTCACAGAAATGCCGCTCCTTTAATATATGACATTGTGCCAGAAATAACCTTTACCACATTACATTGTATAAACATACAATCACCAGTTCACCACCTGAAGTGGAGTGTCTCAAAGGCTTTTGATTAGGCAAGTAACACAATATTTTCCACTTGACTGCAAAGATTGCCCCAAACTGGAAATGTCTCTGCAATTGATTGACAAAATGGACTAATCGAGAACAGTTAATCAAATAAGAATGATGGCATTTCTCATTTACAAATTGCACTTCAAACGCGCACATAAATTCAATCTAACACAGTTGAGCTAATACATAAATTCTCTTATTCTGTGTATACATGTAAATGCATTTAGCTACGAAAACAACATTATATAGTTATACTTATATACAGATAACGAGTAGGGATAAACCAGTCTCACATCTCGCGCAGAAGGTTGCTGATATTCCGAAGCTCCTTAAGAGCAGTTATTGCTGTTACTTGCCCTTTCTCAACAAGGGCATGTTTGGAAAGGTTATCTAGTGAACCAGTTTGACCTTTTTCTTGCTGGAAGGCTGACTCGATTACCTACGGCAACAAGTCACAAGATCATGAATACAGTCATCGAAACAAAATGTACAAGATAACAGCTTTCAGCATTAGTAACACTCAAGGGAATATGATGCAGACAAAGTAATTTGTTCTTTAATCGTCTGATAATCAATCATAACACTAGTATATACTTGCTAGACATCAACAGTTGGAATCTCCTTAATTGAAGGACATCAGGATTTCCCTTGTATGCTGTATCCACCCGACCAGATAAATTTCCTACTAAACCCTACTTTGAGTTTATCTACCAAAAATGATGCAGGAACTACCTCACTAACATCTGATTTTTACACCATAGCCCAACCAGAGGTTGTGTTTGGACCACCTCAAAAATAAAACATCAGAAGACATCAATTTCCTAACAAGGGGGACAATCATTTTAGAAAACCCTCAGAAAGTTCAACAAGGAGGATTACATCAAAAAAATCCACACTTGTAGAACCATAAAATTTTCGAAGTTCAAAGAATAGTTGATCTGGGGCAGAGGTCTAAGCCAAAATCTCCAGCTCCTCCCATCAAGAGACATCATCAAAACCAACTAAAAAAGACAGCACGATTTGGTTGATCGAGTAGAGATGAAAGTAACTCTGCGAGTGGTTGTGAAGTCAAGCTTCCATCAAAAAAGGATGGAGATCGCATTGTGGTTAAAAATAGGACTGGGGGCGTTTCTAATGATGCGCATTTAGGTGGCAAGGTTACTGATGTCAACAAAAAGAAGCCATCCATGCGCTTTAAAATCTCACGAGAGGATATAGATAAGTTGAGGCAAGATATCATCCCTATTCAATGTCACTTTCAAATGTCCACACCTTCAGCCCAAAATCATATATCTTGATGGAGGCCTCTTGCATTGTAATTTGCAGAAAGAAGCGGTCTCCGAAATGGCATTTACTTTATGTGAAGGCCGAATGATGTTGGCTTGAGGGAAACACAAAAATCCTAGGAGAAAAGATAAAATTATAGCGGGTGCATAAGTCATTCCTAGACAAGCGTTGCAAAACATGGATTCAACCGATGCTGGAAAGGAGATTCTGCGTTTCTCGGCAATCGAACCTAAAGTTCTTAACTCAAGGAAAAGAATCGATACATAAGTAAGCAGATCAATACCCCATCTAGCCGAGCACCCATTTTGGGTTTGCAGCTAGTACCATGAATAACACGAGGAAAACTTCATCGTAGTCAGGTACTAACCCGCATGTGTGGAGGAAAGATGGAAAACTCTCTCTTTGTCCGATTTCTCCTACCATACTAGGAAAAAGACTCTGATTTGTGTATTAATTTTAGTACCTTTGTTTGTCAATGTCATGGTTGTGTTAAGAAGACCCAAGACCTAGCAACTATAGTTCTAAGCGTCTATGGAAAAAGAAATCACAACATTCTCTCTCCCAACAAGATATACTATTGAACCTAATTTCCAACAACTGAACTAGAAAGCATGATACAATGTGCAACAAAAGGCTGAAGTTGATTTTTATACTAAGAATCGTTTTACTACCCATATGTTCTGATAGCAAGGATAATTATTTGCATCTCTTCCTATCATAAAATCTTTCAGAGCTTAGGCCAATTTATTTTTTTTAGATTAGATCAAAACCTCAATAATTATTCATTCATCAATTTCAAACCGACGCACTACGTTGGTAATCAGTAAATTATCATGGAACTATGACGCCAAAAAAACTTTTTGAAATCTAAAAAACAATAAAAATAGATCAAATATCTCAACAAGGTGACTAAAGCTCAGGTGTTATTTTAATAAGAATAGCATGATCATATGATTGCAGATAGCCAGCCGAATCTGTAGAGAACAAAATTTAATCTAAAAAAGAAGCCCTCTTGAAAAGAAAAGCAGTGCATTCTAATGTAAAAAGAACATTCCATCTTGTTCCAGCTTTCTCTCACATTGTCTTTTAGTGAAACCAAAAGTTTAAAGGACCGTTTTGGGTCATATCCAAAGTGCAAACTTTAATACGTCATAAATCAAGCACCTTATTGTGCAAAAGGGCACAAGTGAAACGAATCTGCAAGACTGCAACCACCCACAAAAAAGTGATACTAACGTTTACTCCCTCATCTCTTATTGGTTTTCACAATCAAAACAAGATAAGCGAGAGAGAGAGAAAGAGGCAGATGAGATCCAAGCCACAATGGAAAGAGGAAACGTCAAAGTCTCAAAGCAATGGCCAGCGGTCATATCAGCTCAATATTTAAAGAGGACAGGTAGGCAACAGAGGGGGGGTTGGACAGAGTAGCTCTTGACCGAACTCCGGAGTTTATCCAATATTGGGTTTTTCCATTCAAAACTGGCCCTACATAGTAAGAAAATCCCTAGAACGCCCCAAAATAGACTGAAAAAAACCAAAAAGTGCCACAGGAAAATGGAATCCATCACAGAGAAACAAATATCATTGCTCCAAGAAGGCATGGTGCTAAAGAAGCATGAAGAGGGAAAAAGTAAGAGGGGGTACGCTGGTAAGTACAGTGACTCCTCCGATGCACCTCTTCATTTCTATTCTATTCGACTTATAGAGGTCGGTAAACCTTGAATAAATACAGCTAATTTTGGGGAATTACATCTAGACAATCTATACGCTCCACATTGGTTTTAACAATATGCACTGAGTCAATGGTTTCGTATTTTGATAGTGAATCATTACTATTCAAACAAAAGCAAAGGCCTAAAACTGATCATTCAAGTGACAAACAAGACAGCCAGCAGATTAGACTTAGGGTCATACCTGAATATTTTCCAGCATAGATTGCCCAAGGTTCCTCAAAGTACATAATAAATTCTGGTCACAGCCGTCTGATTTTATATTCACATGACAGTCATTTGTCTCATCAACAGGAGAACAAGGTTTTTTCCCCTGGAGACTTTCTCCATCAGCTGATTCGCCATCCTCAACCTCAGGTCTTCTATCAGAACTTCCCTCACCAGAAGACTGGCGTCCAAACTTCCATAACCACTGAAACTTACCAGACAAACTTTTCCGTTCCTTTGAAATAGTTGGTGCTAGATCTTTGGAGCTATGATCTGAATCAGATACTCCATAAGCATTTGCTTCAGGAGCAACAGAAATTGGTAAGGGCGGTTCTTCTGCAGCAGTATGTGACTCTTCCGCAGTAGACTGAAACGAAGAAAAATGTTGGGTTCCACCATCAATTGTATCATGGGATCTATTTGATTCTATACTGCTCTTCTCTGAGTCATTTTCAGCAGGACTCAATGGCTCTGAAAAAGTAGGAGAATGCTCTTCACTGGTAGTACTTAGGCCTGAACATCTCTTGTCATTATAATCGGAACTTTCATGCCCATCATCTTGAACAACTGCATTGGACTCAATATAAAGGGGATCCTCAACCCCAAGACATGACAATTTATCAAGTCCTGTTTCTTCAGAATCTTCCCCAAACTTCAGCTGCTGGGACAAATCTACAAGCAAGCTTCTTCTGACAGATGGTTTTTTATCCCTCTGTCTGGTTTCTCTTTTTGATGGGGACGGGTCAGATTCTGTCCTAGATAATCTTATTTTGATTTTCTCTGTCCAACCCTTCCTTCGAGGTGATGCTTCTATGGCCTTTTCCTTTTTGGTTTCTTCTTCCTCTTGTGCAACTCTCCATTTCTCTTCCCAATATCTTTCGGGTACAAGACTCACGGGTGTTGCCGGAGCACTTGAATCAAATGAGAGGCTATGAGCATGTCCTTTCACAGCCATTTGTTTGCTCTGGTAGCCAAGTGACTGCCCATTCGTTGGAATAGAATGTGAAGGCACATTAGCAGCTAAAGCAAGGGGCACCAAAGATTTTGCCTTTCCTATCAACTTCTCCAGGTCTACATTTCCAGGGTAATTGAGTAATCTCTGGAGGCATGAAGTGACATATTCGGTGGCAAGTAGAGAAGATCTCACATTGAGCATCATGGAAACAGCCATCGCAGAAATAAATGCTCCCCTGGGGGAGTTCAAGACCCCATGATCATTTGTAGAAGCTGTAACAGCTGCACTGTTGTCAAAAGAAAATATTTCATCCCATATAACCAACAAGTCCTCGAGAGAATACTCGCGCCCAAATAAAACACGTAACCAGCGAAGAGCAAAGTACTGAGGTTCAACACCCAATTCAACAAGGTGATTGTACAACGAGGTATCAACAATGGAAAGCAAGTGGTAAAGAGCCAATGAAGCTTCAATAACCGGAGGTAAGCCAGTTGGGGTGGCACTGGCAGGTGGGTGGGAAAAAATTCAGCCATGGCTACAGCACCGCCAGCCCCACTCATTAAAGCATCAAACATGTTGTATGCATCATGTTCCAAAAACTTTTCAGATAACACAATGCCAAGCTCACCCTCAGCCCCATAAGGATCACTTAGTAGAACAATAGTCTGTACATTGGCATCAAGATCAGAAAGACTTGTATGCTTTCTGGGTTTTTCTTGAGGGCCCATATCATCTTCTAGAGTATTTGCAGATATCTTAAAGTTGAAATTTTGACTTTCATGCAACAAAACCTCATCAAATTTGTCTACAAAGTGCTCTTCATAGAGTTTGCGAACTTCATTGAAATGTTGAATATCAGCATGAAGTACATACAACAAAGGAGCTAAGAGTTCATGCATCCCTACAAATAAAACAACATTAAAAGATATGAGTAGCCAATGGGGGAAAAAAGCTTAGTTCCTTATTTTTCATAGTTGACAAATAACATTCCCCTAATTGAAAAATTCCATGGTCCATAAGTTCTGACTCCTACAGCAATATAATATAGCTATTCAGCAAATTAAGAGAATTACTCAACATACACATTTTTGTTAACCATGGCGACCACCCAAGCGTCACATCATCAAAAACTGAGAAACCAACTTTAGTTACTGTAAAAGCAGCCGCTTACCTTGTCTGTAACCACATTCTGGATGCCGAAGGCACCACAGCAACAATATTCGCCTCAACAAGCCTTGACATCCTGGTGTCTGGAAATAACTACCATGCTCAGGATACAAGCGAGATAAATCTTTGTCAACCATTTGTTCCAACTCTGCGTTCCGGAAGAAGCGGCCCCATGTGCTATCTACACAAACAAACAGCACAATTACAACACAGGAATATAATGTGCCTCAAAGACCATAACTTCCCAAATAGTCCACAGGTTATGATTTTGAACATCCAAAAAGAGTACTAAATAACAAGAGCAAATTGTTCTTTATATTATTATTCTTTACACCTCTGAGGCTATAATTTTAACCTCTTTTACCTCAATCTCATAGAACCCATCACCAAAAAGGAAAATAACACAGCAGCAGCAAAACAAGAAAAAAAGACAAAAAAAAATAATTAAAGAAGATAAATCATAGACGTTGTCATGGCACTGACAACACAAACTCTCTCCTAGCTTCACCTTCTTATAGTCAAATGTCAAAACTAATCCTGAAAAAGCTGGTGACTTCACAAGCAAATGGAAAAAAGATATGAAATATGAAAAAAAATGATTTGATTGAGCCATAATTCACGAATGGTTCCAAAAGATGTTTGGATCACAACTTGAATTTCAGCAATTCCTCTTAGATGCCTATTCTGCTATCTGAAAATACAGGGTACCCCTATCCCCCAAGACAGCGGAATT
The DNA here is from genome assembly GCA_947648045.1 of Beta corolliflora. NCBI lineage: Eukaryota > Viridiplantae > Streptophyta > Magnoliopsida > Caryophyllales > Amaranthaceae > Beta > Beta corolliflora. Next base: position 127,799 of record CANSZD010000655.1, on the reverse strand, counting down.
AAGGGATATTCACAAACCTCCCAGAATCCCTTTATCCAAACTAATACCATTAAGTGCATGTCAATGAAATAAAAGTGTCTTCTTTGCCAACTTGATTACAATATACAAATACAAACACTTATACATCTTTGTGATTGATTGACTAATAATAACTTATCCAATAATTAGAATATCCCAACGCAATAAATAGAATAAAATGAAAAGTTGAAGCAACATACACAAGATAAAAAGAAAAATTGAAACAAATACCCAAGCAGCAATATGTCATCTGCTAGTAATATAACATGGACTAAATCTCACCTGGATTTTGGGAAAGTGGGTTATCCACAACTAGATCTCGAGAATCATCCCTAAATTTGGTTAAATGTGGATCAACAAGGAGGCGCCTCCTTAAAACAGCATATCTGTAAAACAATATTGAGTTCAAATCAAGAACAAACGTGGTTTTCCCAAAACTATACAGATTCAATGCCCATTGCCTTTAAAAGAATTCCTCCATTTCTAAATACATCAATACTTTGCCTTTTGCACTATACATATACTAAATTACTAACATTAAGTCATTAACCACGATATTTTTAAAAAAAAGCAAATGTTAGAATATAAAATATAGTTAGGTTAGTCTCAAATCTCAATGTATAATTCATTAATTCAACATATCAACTATTTATAACTTTTACTAAGTCATTAGATATATCAATGGTCGAATGTAATTGACAAGCGTAAACGTCGAAGTGCTGCAGGTATTTAGAGTCGGAGAAGAAATATATAAGTAAAATCAACTTTAAAGATTCACATCACACAGGGGGGTTTCAGACATAGTAATATGAGCCAAGCTAAAAAAGATTAACCTCTTTATGCAGGATATAAGAAATCCAAGAAAAAAATGATAAGCACTTCTAGACTTATAACTATTGATGGCCTTCCAAAGCTCAAACAAATCAGCATGACAGAATTCTTAAAGTGGAACAGTTGACAAGTGTCTTCTCCAAAATGATAACAGATCCCATTTAAGGGACTTATTTCAGCAACCAAAAACTACAAGCCAGAGCTAAACACAATATTCAGTGTCCTAATAAGAACCACACAACCATGTGGGAACTCCATCTCCTCGTCCACAATTTGTTCAGCCTAACAAATCAATTCACAGGCTAAAATGTAGGGGACTTCAAGTCCTTGATGGACAGGCTACACAAAAAAGATCAGGCAAGCACTATGATACGAATATTAACTTCAGAAATGCACTGATCTGACTCGCATACATGTCTGTTCACCAATTTTCCAAAAATAAAAAATAAAAAAATCAACAGTGTCGTGAGATTTGACAATAGTACAATGGGTTACCTATAGAAATCAAGATGTTAATAGAACCAAATATTCAGGTATCAACTTTGGTTTATTATAAGGTGGATCTCATCTAAATTAGTGATCTCTTAACGACTTGTGCCATTCTTTACTTGGGTGGTTGTAATCTCGCTATTCCATAAATATTCATCTTTGATTCAAGCATTATAAAGTTTCTTGCCAAGAAGCACAATGCGCGTCTCCCAACGATATCCTAGAGTTACTTGATTCAGAAAATTTTAACTGAATCTAAAGTTAAGATCACTAAAAACATGAAATGTTGCATTTTCACTTGATGAAAGAACATCATGTACCACATTAATGATTTAGATTCAGCATTTAAGAACTAAAAAACACAAGATACTTGTGAACAACAAACATTCTTATAGGATCCCTCTGAAATCAACCTTTACTCAAAGAACCACATTCAATGTCAGCTAAGTGCTAAAACATCGAAAAACACAAGCTTATTTAATGTCATCGCAATTGGGTAACAATCCCCACAAAGGTAGTGAAAGATCAAACACTTACCCAATTATCTTTTTTCCTTCAAAATTCTAATTCCATCAATAAAATCCTCCACTAAAATTACACTGCTAGCAACATCAAGGTATTTCGTCGAAACTAGAACAATACATGACTTCTTATATACTAAAACTTCCAACTGAGTTATAAAACTAACAAAAAGGGATAAATTTAGGGTTTTCATATATGCACCCCTTGACAATAAGCATGAGATACATTTCCTAATATGCTCTTAGCTTCTTATATGCAGCCCTAAGATTAACAATCTAAAAAAAAAACCAGAAATTGCACCTACTAAATACAATCAGACAAACAAGCTGACAAAACCCAAAACCCAAAATCAAAATCATCTAAAAACAAAAACCCAATTGATTAACGATGCCAATAACATGAACCCTCAAATATTTTTCCAAACCCAAAAAAAAATTACAATTTCACATATAACAAACCCTAATCAAATAAAAAGGGGGAAAATTACCGGCGTCGAGAATCAGCAGAAACACGACGAAGTTCATCAATGGTGGAGGAGAGAGAAGAAGAAGAAGGAAGAACCCCAAGATTTATACGCCATCTAACACCTCTAAGATCAGGGAAACGAGACGCCATTGAAGAAGAACACTGCAATGATTCTAAAATTTCCGGCATAATTTCTGCCGGAGGCATGATTTTCCGGCAAAATTACTCCGACCCAAGTGCTCAAAATCTCATATTAATCGATCAAAACTATAAAGTTTGAATCTTTGAGAGAAATTATCAAATGGGTCAGAGAAAAAAAATCAAAAATTGAAGGAAAATAATATAATTAATAAGTTAATTAGAGAAGATAATACAAAAGACTTGGTTAAAACCTAGAGTTGTGTTGAGAAGATAGAGAGATCTTGCCAATGATATATTATTGGATTTCTACTACTATTTCTTTGTTACAAATCCATATTTTTTTTTTTATAAAATTAATGTTTGGCTCCTGAATGACTAGACACTGGCTTGAAGAGGAGAGAGAGAGAGAGAGAGAGAGAGAAAAAAAAATGATCAAGATTTGAGACGCCACTAGAATTATTGTCGTTGGAAAAGTTTCTCATCTCATTATTTTTTAAAACTTTCTATTATTTTCTCTTGATATTAAAAAAATATGGACAAACAAAATAATTTAGGTTCCTGTTTAAGAAATGCGGGGTAGCCTAACCTAAGCCATGGAAGAAGGTAGGAGGTGAACAATTTGGACTCGAGTTAGTTAAAAGGTCGACTCGACTTGACTTGCTGCGAGTTTTGTGTTCTTACTTAAGAAATACTTCAAGTATATAGGAGGTAGTTGTGACTTGTGAGGGAGAGGTGGTAGCTCGGTGGAGTAGCACTCCGAAATCCAAGGCATTGTCTGGGGTTCGAATCCTCATCCCAACAATATATTAGGGTATTTACTTTTGGGCTGTTTAGCCTTGTACCCAGCCTCTGAGCTGGTGTGCCCTCAGGTAAGAGGTAGTTGTGAATAGAGTATCTCTCGAATAATTTATAGTGAAACCTGAAGAATATTTTCCTTAACCATAAAATGTTTACATCCTAACAATATATACTGTAGAGATTACATGAGAGATATTCACTCCTAAAATTAAGGCAACTAACCAATTATAGCTACAACAATAATAATGAAAATATACAACCTATTTTCATATATTCTAACACACCCCCTCAGTCGAAGGGGGAGGAGAGCGTACGCTGAGACTGTCACGAAAATCCTCAAAGAGGATCAAGGGAAGACCCTTTGTAAAAATATCAGCAATCTGGTAGCGGGATGGAACATGTAAGACCCGTACCTCACCTCGTGCAACCTTCTCACGTACAAAATGAATGTCCATTTCAATATGTTTGGTTCGTTGATGCTGAACCGGATTACCAGACAAATAAATGGCACTCACGTTATCACAATACACCAGTGTGGCCTTTTGAAGAGGACAATGTAGCTCGACCAGCAGATTTCGTAACCAACACGACTCCGACACCACATTAGCAACCCCCCTGTACTCCGATTCAGCACTAGAACGGGACAGAGTAGCCTGTCTTTTGGAAGACCAGGAGAGCCAATTATCACCCAAAAATACACAATAACCAGATGTGGAACGTCGAGTATCAGGACATCCACCCCAATCAGCATCAGTATAAGAGATAAGAGTAGAGGTAGAAGAAGGGTACAAGTGTAGACCATGATGAAGTGTGCCTTGAACGTATCGTATAATACGCTTTAGGGCAAGCATGTGTTCCTCCATAGGCTGATGCATGAATAAACAAATCTGTTGGACCGCATAGGATATGTCAGGGCGAGTGAATGTCAGATACTGAAGGGCACCGGCAAGACTACGATAGAGAGCGGGAGAGGAGCAGGAATGCTCAGATTTAGCACTCAGCTTCGATTTAGTATCAACTGGAGTAGAGGCAGGCTTACAAGCAGACATGCCTGCGCGCTCAATAATTTCCTCAGCATACTTACGCTGAGACAAGAATAAACCTCCTGAATGACGAGTAACTGCAATACCCAAGAAATAACTCAAGGGGCCTAAGTCTTTCATGGCAAATTCAGAGCCAAGCAGTGACATGATAGACTTGCGGAGATCAGTAGAAGAGGCAGTCAAAATAATATCGTCCACATAAAGAAGAAGATATGTTGTGTCAGTACCTTGCCGGTAAATGAACAATGAATTATCCGAGGTACTATTTCGAAAACCAAGCTGAGTCACATAATCCGCAAACCGACGATACCAAGCCCGAGGGGCTTGCTTAAGACCATAGAGAGACTTTTTGAGCAAGCACACATGATTCGGAAACTGAGGATCCCGATACCCCAATGGTTGATGCATGAACACGGTTTCTTTGAGGTCACCATGGAGAAAAGCATTCTTAACATCCAACTGATGAAGAGACCAACCCTTAGAGAGGGCTAGACTGAGAACGGTCCGAATAGTTGCTGGTTTGACCACAGGGCTGAATGTCTCACCACAATCAATGCCAACCTGTTGTGTTTTACCATCACCTACAAGACGAGCTTTATACCTCTCAAAAGAACCATCAGATTTTTCTTTATGAGCAAAAATCCACATAGAACGAATAACATTAGCATCAGGGGGGCGGGGCACCAATTCCCAAGTCTTATTTTTAATGAGAGCATGAAATTCATCATCCATAGCCAATTTCCAATTCGGGTCACGGAGGGCCGACACGGGATTACGAGGAAGAGGGGATCGTCCGACTTGTGTGGTTAGGGAGACGATGTGCTTAGGCTTGTAAATTCCGTTTTGAGCACGAGTGACACGAGAGGGAAGAGATGGGGCCGGTTTTTGGCGTGAGGCCGGTGGAGGACGAGATGGGAGACTGGGAAGCGGACTCAGATGTGGGGCTGGGCGGGGAACACCCACAGAAGAAGAAGAATGTGGCCCGGGGGAAGTGTGTGGGCCTGACCCAGGCATGGCAGCCCGGACTGAAGACACGCCCATCCCAGGCCCAGACGAAGAAGGAATGGGGCTGGAAGGAGGGGATAGGGGGGGCGTACGTTGCATAGTAGGCCCAGGTGATGTGGGAATTGGGTTGGGCGGATTTGTGGGGGTAACATGAGTGGGAGAAGGCAAAGAAGGCAGATCCAAGGGGGACACCGAATCCAAAAATGTGTAAGAATGTGAATTCGGGTTGTGGAGTTTTGAGAACGGAAAATTAGTTTCATCGAAAATGACGTGACGACAAATAATAATTTTCCGGGAAGATGGATCATAGCACTTATACCCACGATGATTGGTGGGGTAGCCCAAAAAAGTACACGGAGTGGATCGTGCTTGGAGTTTGTGAATAGTGGTGGAGGGAAAAAGGGGAAAGCACAAACATCCAAAAACCCGCAAATGAGAGTAAGACGGTTCTTTGTGAAAAAGAACACGAAGAGGAGAGTGATATTAGAGACCCTTATTAGGAAGAATATTGATGAGATATGTTGCCATTTGTAATGCATGATGCCAAAAAGAAGATGGGATCGAAGCATGAGCTAGAAGAGTACGAGCCATATTATTAATGGATCGAATTTTACGCTCAACTTTGCCATTTTGAGGAGATGAATAAGGACACGATAATCTGAAATTTAAGCCATGTAACTTGCAAAAATCCCAAAATGGACCATTATCAAACTCATGGCCATTATCACATTGTATGTTTTTAATATCCCGCTCAAATTGGGTGCGAATGTAGGCTCTAAATTGTAAGAATGTGGCATAAACTTGAGACTTTTTAGCAAGAGGAAAAGTCCATACAAATTTAGAGTAATCATCTAACATAACAAGGTAATAACGATGTCCCATAGAACTCAAGATAGGAGATGTCCATAAATCACAATGAATGATATCAAACGGCATCATAGTACTAGAATTAGAATCAACAAACGACAATTTTATGTGTTTTCCAAGAGGACAAGAATGACAAACTGTAGAATCACTAAGTTTATTACATTCAATGAAATTATTCTTCCTAAGAGACTCTATAATAGAAACACCCGGATGACCCAAACGATCATGCCACAAAGAAGGTGCAATGGCCGCAAAGCTAGAATGAGGCCGGGATGGATGATAGGTGATGTAATGGGATAAAGGGCCCCACGACTCTCACATCTCATGATTGGCCTCCCCGTCCGAAAATCCTTCACAGAAAACCCAAAAGGATCAAATTCAACAGTGACATTATTATCAGAAGTAAACTTTCGGACGGAAATAAGATTCTTAATTAACTTAGGGGCATGGAGGACATTTTTGAGAGCTAAGGGAGGGTGAGGGGAAGGGAGAGTGGCGGTCCCATAACCAAGAATTGGAATACTATGACCATTTCCGACAATAATACCATCATTTTTGCTCAAATTAAAATAAGACAAAATGTTACCTTGGGAAGAGGTCATATGGGATGTGGCGCCCGTGTCCATGTACCAGCTAGGATCCGGAGGTGAAAGCCCGAGAGTATGCATGGCCGCTTCAATATCCGTAGGAATTTGGGTAGAGTCCACGGCATAGGCTTGACCATAAAATGTTTACATCCTAACAATATATACTGTAGAGATTACATGAGAGATATTCACTCCTAAAATTAAGGCAACTAACCAATTATAGCTACAACAATAATAATGAAAATATACAACCTATTTTCATATATTCTAACACACCCCCTCAGTCGAAGGGGAAGGAGAGCGTACGCTGAGACTGTCACGAAAATCCTCAAAGAGGATCAAGGGAACCCTTTGTAAAAATATCAGCAATCTGGTAGCGGGATGGAACATGTAAGACCCGTACCTCACCTCGTGCAACCTTCTCACGTACAAAATGAATAGTTAAAGTTCAGCTTGAATTAACTTGTTTGTAATATATTAAGAGGCTGAATTGATATAATAGTTTGAGTGCTAAATATATCTAACTTTATCAATTGATTTTGACTCTTGAGCTCAAAAGTTTTTTTAAACAAAAATAAACTAATAATATATTTTTCTTAGAGCTTAAAGTTCTTCTAAATTACAAAAGGTTGTGTAATTAGCACAACTTACTCAAGTGAAACACAACCATTGAGTCGTGCAACAAAAAGAAAAGTATCTTATTGTATTATTTGGTTAAACGTGGTTTATTGCACTAAAATCGAGGCCATAGAATTTCATTCAAACTAAGTTCGAGTATGTGTGGTTCGAGGATAGTTCAACCTTGAGTTTGGAAAAGTTAAGTTACTTACAATTTAATAATTATCCCCAAGTTCAGGTTGGTATGGTTTGTAGCCAACCTGAATATATGTAAATTCTAATAAGGTTTATTTCAACACAATTAACTATGCAATTCTTATCTTATAATGCACATATTTTTTTTTCTTCATATGAAGCACTTCTCCATTGTTGGATTGCTATGATTTGACGACATTGATCATTTATGAGTCATTGATGACATTATTGTAAACCCATTAATATTAAAGCCACGATTTTTAAAAGTTGTTCTCTAACTCATATGTAGTGTATATATATGGTATAGACTATAGACTATATAATGCTCAACCAACGTCTCAGAAATTCTAAACTGCAAGTTGGGAGTTAGACTTCATGATATGTTTATCTCATTGCTACAAGTAGGGCTGTTCACCGGTCCAGGACCGGACCGGACCCCGGTGGACCGGTGGACCGGATTTGTGAGATTCTTGGGACTGGAGACCAGACCTGATTTTTCCGGTCCGGTCCAGGTCTGGACCGGAAAAATCAGGTCCTGTTGAAGCTATGATGTATAGCGCACACCACATGTGAGTGTCCCACATTGATTAAAGAAGAGAGATGTGTCCTCTTTATAATGCAAAGAGGCTACTCCCCTTATTGCCATATGGTTTTAAGGTGGAACCTCCTTTGTGTTGTGAAGTGGACTCTCTCTCCTTGTGATGGGTGCGGCCCAGGCCCATATTTAACAGGTCCGGTCCCCGGTCTGGACCTGTTTGGACCTGATTTTCGAAATTTTTGGAGGGGTTTCAGAAAGTAAAAAAGCAGTCATCTAATGACACTTTATTTTTCTGACAGTATTGTCCTTGTGTATTATTAAACCCTCTTCAAGGGTACTTCCGACAAATCTAAACCTACCCACACCACCAAAATAAAAATTAAAAAAGGTAAGTAAAGAAGTTTTCTCTTTTAAATTTTCCAAAAAGAGCAAAATAATTATTAAAAAAAAAAAGAATTTTAGTAGCAGAAAACAAGAATGACAGTTGACCAAGAAAGTGGAGAAGACGAGAAAAAAAAAAGAAAAAAAGGTGAAATAAAAAAAAATCTCTCTTCTTCTTCTTCTTCTTGTTTTTCCAGACTCCAGTTATGACAATACACGCTCTCACTCACGTGATACCCAATTACACAAATCTGCTAACAAAAAAGGGTTAATACCGTCTTTTTGATTTTCACCCCACCGCTCGCCGAAGAGAGAGATCTGGGTTGCTGACAAGGGTGTTTACGTAAATCCAATCAACACCCGAAAAAAAAGACAAAAAATTCCACCAATATTTGGAAAACGCTAAAAAAGGAAAATGTTGAGCAAACGAAAACTGAACTTGGATCTGAAGCGATCGGACGGTGGAGATCGGTGGTGAGAAGAGAGAGACTCGTCACAACCTTCACTGACCTGGTGGCTGATTTACAACAAGTGAGGAGGCGGCGTCGCGGCGTGAGTGGTGGCCCTGGTGGCTGCGGACCTGCGGTCGTTTGGTCGGCGTGAGATGGTGAGAGAGAAACAGTGAGTGAAAAATGAGATGAATTAGGGTTTCTTTAGGAATGAGAGAGGGAGAGTGAAAAATGTTGGTGATCTAGTAAGGGTAAGCCAAGGCTGACAGTTTTTTTTTTTTAAAAAAATGATGATTCCTGGTTTCCGGTCCGGACCGGACCAGTCCGGAAACCCGGAATCATCATTTTTCACGGACCGGGGACCAGACCGGAATCTCCGGACCGGTCCGGTCCGGTCCAAATTCCGGTCCGACCCACCTCTCTGAACAGCCCTAGCTACAAGTAGGGGTGCTTATCAAATGAGACGAGCTCGAATAGCACTGAGCTCGGCTCGAGCTCGTTTAATTTTTCATGGGATCGACTCGAGCTTGGGGGAGCCGAGCTCGGCTCGAGCTCGTGATTAGTTTTTGCGGCTCGAGCTCGGCGCGTGAGCTCGACTAGGCTCGAGCTCGTTTTCAGGCTTGGTTCGATTATGGGCTCGAGCTCGATTATAGGATCGAGCTCGTTTGGGAAATTTACTTTTTTTTAATCTTTCTTCTCATATATACCTTAGTTAATATTTTAAAAGAAATACTTAATATAATTTTTTAATATAAAATAATTTTTTAATATAAAATATTTTTTGTATAAAAAATAATAATCGAAATTGCTCACGAGCTTTTTCGAGCCGAGCTTTCTTCGGTCGGCTCGTTCAAGTCTCGAGCCGCGCCTGAACTCGAGTCGAGCCACAACGAGCCAAGTTTTGACCGACCTGAGCCTGAACTGTTCGCAAGCTTGTGAGACTCATTATCACCCCTAGCTACAAGTATGTCAATTGATAGCATTTTCATCGCTATATTAATAGCAACACGTAAATTATAACGTACGATAAAAAGCCATATATGACAGTATCATACGATGTAATTTCTTGATAGTGAATACAAACCTTTAGAATCTTAACTATTCAATCAGTTAGCATAAACCTTTCAAATAATGTCCCACAACAGTTGGGCTATTGTCAAGTTTCAGATTGCTACAATAGACTTTTCCGTCTCAATACTCTGAACCATGGAAAAAAAATTAAACAATGTGTTAATAGGACAATGATCACAAATCTATCCCATATATGTGAAAATCTCACACACACACACAAATATAAAAGAATAATAGTACAATCATCACTAACAACTACTAAAATGCACCGCCCTTTGAGTAAGTTTGGTAAATGTTCATAAAATTATATTCCAAGATTCCATTATGTGATACTTCACTAACCAGTGACCAAGCCACATTACCACTAACTCAACTCAACCACTAAGGCTATGTTTAGTTCACCTGAAATTTTCTGATCTGAACTTATCTGATCTGATCCGATCCGATCCGAACTTATTTTTTCTGATCTGATCTGATCTGAACTTATTTTTTCCGATCGATCGATCTGATCGATCGATCGATCTGATCGATCGATCGATCGATCGATCGATCGATCGATCGATCTTATCTTATCTTTTAAAAAACATATTATTACTAATATTATTATTACTTTGTATTTCATTACTAGTATTACTATTATTATCATTTTATTAGTATGCACAACTTTCAATAATAATAATAATAATAATAATAATAATAATAATAATAATAATAATAATAATAATAATAATAATATAAATAATATTATAATAATAATAATGATAATAACAATAATAATAATAATAATAATATAATTATTATTATTATTATTATTATTATTTTTATTATTATTATAGCATAATTAGTTTTTTTTTTTTTTTGAGAAAGAGCACATTAGTATATGAACATACAATTACAAAATAAAAGACTAAGCGCTTTGGGTCGATGGCATGACGCTTCCTACGAAATCGCTTGTAGGGAAAATTTTAAACGTGATGACAACACCATTAGGTTATCCCATACTACTTCATATTTTATATAAACTAGTAATATATAATTTATATTATTCTACCAAAATTCTTTTAAAAAATAAACATCATATACTATTGTTATGTTCGTTACATGTACAACATCAAAAAGAACATCACATATCAAAATTATTAATTAGAATAAATATAAAAAAGAACACTTATAAATGCCAAAAGAACATCCTTCTTCTTGAACACAAATAGCTTCAAATAGTGATATCAATGACATTTATAATAATAGCAACGACATTAATAATAATTACCAATATTAATATTTAATAATTACAACAAGGACAATAATAATAATCTTTTTGACAAATGTACTAGTAAATAGTAATATTAATAGTAATAGTAATTGTATAAAATAGTAGTAGTAGTAGTAATAATAATAATAATAATAATAATAATAATAATAATAATAATAATAATAATAATAATAATAATAATTATTATTATTATTATTATTATTATTATTATTATTATTATTATTATTACAATAACAATAATAGCATTAGTAATACTAATAATCATAATAATCATGATGATAATAATAATAAGTTTTTAAATATAAGGATAATCCGAACTTATCCGATCCGAACTTATCCGATCGATCGATCTCGAACTTATCCGATCCGATCGATCCGAACTTATTTTTTCGATCGATTCGATCGAACTTATTTTTTTCGATCGATCCGATCGATCGATCCAGTCGATTCGATCGATCGATCGAAATAAGCAAAATAAGGTGGGCGAACATAGCCTAAGCCCACAACCCTATTTGTTCTTTTGTTTCAAAATTGTCTTTTTTTTCACAATAATTATAAACCAGTAAATAACAACACAAACCCCACTATTCATCATGGCCAAAGGTCATTTCGTGGTTTACAAGACTAGGGACACAACTATTATGATTTATAACAAAGCAAAATATTACTTTATTGGAGTAAGTGATACTAAACTTAGTACTACAGACATGACAACCACTACTTAAATGACGCTTTTTTCTTAGAAAATAGTAGAAGAATTTTGTCTTTGGTCAATGAAGGATTACCACGTCAGCTCATTCTTCACAAACTTTGTTTTTAAGTAAACAATGAGATTGCAAGCCATAAACCAGTTGTTAATTGTTTGTTTGTTGATTTAATAGCTGGAATATATCTACCTTAAAGAAACCATCGTTTTCTTGACACTGACTTTTGTTTTCTCTTAATCTAATTTATCTTGAATTATTCTTAAAAATCGCTAAGGTCTTGTATTATTGGAGCCTATCATTGTATTAGCTTTGGGCTTTTATTGCATTGTATTATCTTTAGCTTGGGCTTGGGCCAGTCTAAGTAATAGGTTGTATATCACACTGTGAATTGTGAATACAAACCAAAGAAAACACTTATATGACATGGTCAATGCCGCAACCTTGGATCAATGATCAAAAGGTATAAGGTTTATTCTCGTTAAAAAAAATTGTTTAAGGTTTGTTTTCGCAAAAAAAATATATATATATAAGGTGGTTTCTCACAAATTTCATGTTTTATAAGGTGGTTTTTGACAAAAAAAAAATCCATATATATATATATGGTAGTGCAATTAGAGTTAGATAGTCCTTATTGCATCATAGGATTAAGATCATGTGATAGAGATTTAGGTACATCATTAACATCAAGATACCAAATAAATCATATCACATACATACATTAAGCATATACCGTATTACATAAAAAAAACAACTTAATTATATTATGGAATTTTTGCAAATACATTAAGGAATTCAAAATGATTACTCATTATATATGCATCAAGTGCACATTACAAATATAAAAACAAACTTATGAAGAGTGAAATATTAGAGTAGAAAATTTTCATAATATTTCAACTAAAAACTCATAATATAAATATAATAACAACTATTATTGTTATTTAATTTTTTTGTTTCAATTTTTAGTTGTTTTGGAAATTAAGGATAAAGATGATGTCCCTGAAAATTATAACAATGTCCTAATTTTCATTTTTTGTCGGTTGCGTACTCTTGATATTCTTAAAGTGCTACCTCGTAACTCTTATGTCGGCCTGACCCATGACCAACCCTATCACTAATCCAAACCGTAATTTTATTCTTCAGTTGTTTGGGCTAGTTCTATTTTTGTATGTCGACATGACGATGTGTATGCAGTGTATCTAATAGACAAATACTCCATTCATTTATTTTTAATCTACACACTATCCTTTTTGGTCCGTGTCTTTTCAATCTACACATTGTTGCCTTTTCTATTATTGGTAAAACGTCTCATCTACTTTCTCCTCTTTTTCCACCCACGTCATCTACTTTTTAATATTTTAACCCGTTTTTTAGTTTCTATCCACCTTTTTAATTAGTTTTTCTCTCATACTTTTGTACTTTCTCTTTGGTTATCCCCCAAAGTGAAATAAGTAAACTAAAAAGAAAAGGAGGGAATACTAGATAATGATCTAGTTTAATTGGAATCTGAGTTCGAACACTCGCAATCATAATTGAAACCCTCCCTTTGGAATCCAACTTGAAAAATTCAGCATTTAGTCCATTCATAATTCATAGTTCCATTTCATGGCCACCCTTCTCTCCCTTTCTATCTCTTCTCTCCTAAACCCTAGCCTCCATTACACTTTGTTTGGTATTTTTTTAGTAAAGGAAGGGAAAAGAAAGGAAGAGAAAGGAAAAGAAAAGAAAAGAAGAGAAAAGAATGTAGTTGTAGTTTTCAATATTTGGTATAATTGGTGGATTTGAGAGGAATCACATGTTTGGTTGTCATTAGTGAAGGAAAGGAAAGGAAGGAAATAAAGAAAACATAGGTAAAAGCTTGTTAGCTTTCTTTCCTGTCAAATTCCTTCGATTTTGGGAGGAAAGGAAAGTAAGGATTTAATAGTATTCTTTTCCTTCCACTTCCTCTCCTTTCCAATCAAACCCCTCTTATTTTCTTTTACCAAACATGAGAAAGTTTGTTTTTACCTTTCCTTTCATTTCTTTTCCATCCAAATCCTTCCTACCAAACAAAGCCTTAGTGAATTTCAAAGGGGATTGCTTCCAATCCATCGATTTTATCGGTGGATAGCCCCACCTTAATTTTATTTTTCATTGTTGTTTAGCTTCGTTTGTGTCGTTATTGTTTGAATAATACTCCCTCCTTTAAAGAGAGGATCGTTTATCCCTTGAAAGAAAGGGTTTATTCTCTTCTCGCTTGGGAGAAGCTTTAGTTTCTTTCGCTTTTGTTTAGATGAATTATCGTAATTTTGGATCATTGATGAAGAATTATGCGGTGTCGAAGCAGATTTCAGATCTACAATTACAATCAATGGTATCAGATTTAATTCTATGTCAAAACTACAACATATCGAAAGACCCCCTCGTTGAAGGCTGTATCAAACAACGATGTAGAAGAGGGTATGCAGAATTGTTAGATCTACTATACAACGATCGTGGTTTTGCAAATTTTGAATTTTATTTGTTCAAAATTGTTATGTATTTGTTAGTCCAGATTTATATTGTAGATGTCGTATGACTCTTTTATTAATGAATTAATTTAACTTTCAAAAAAAAAATCATATAGTTCCATTCGCAACCTGATTGTTAGTCAAATACTTCTAAAATAGAGATGGAAGGAATGAAAGACTAACTCAATTACGTGATTATGTTTCATAGGCTTCATCTAAGAAAACAGTAAGTGATGACAATTTTGCAGTGTCGCCATGAAACCCCGTGAACTCCGATTTGAAAAAGGATCAGAGGATATATAATAAAACAAGATCAGCTACTGAATAACATTCTCATACCTATTTTTATATCACGAACGAATTAAGTAACATTGAGATATATTACCATCCTTTGGGCTCCATAATTTTAAGTATTCCTTTACCGGATGCAGATTCAATCTAAGTAAATTTTTCTGGATTATGTGAAGAAAGGGTATTTGAGCTCAAATTCCAACTAGGATTTTACTAGAAACTAAAAAGCCTATTGAAAGTTGTGTTTTGTGTTTCTTCTCTAGGAATAAGAATGGGAAGTTACAATGATACAACTAAAACTGGAGTTTTTGTCCATTTTCACAAACAAAAAAAGGAATTCTGAAGAAAAGATGGAAAGATGTAAAAAAAGTCACAAGAACAAGTTAGCTAAAACAGTAAAGAAGAAGACAAAAGACATAGTAAAAGATGTGAAGACATGACATGAGAGAAAGTGTGGGTGTATGCAATATGCGTATTGGCGTATTGTAATGGTACCTGAAGCCTGAATGAAACAAGGTTCTTCACTGCCGACGCTAATAATAACTGGTGCAAAGAAGAGAGCAGAGGAAGACAAATGGAGTTTCTGCCCACTTCCAACATTATTGGATAGATCATAATACATTATTTGGACTAATAACAAAAAACAACCATTTTTTTACTTATACTTTTTTTTAATTAATTAATTAATAATTATTATTTTTTTGAAAAATAATAATTATTTATTTATTTAATACTTTATCTGAAGAGATGACAGTTTGACTTTTGCACTATTTACACACTCTTCTTTGACCGTGTTTTGTGATTTTTGCGTAAGGAAAAATATAGTCATGTGGGTTCTTGTTAGATTCGTCTCGATATATATGTACTTCATAATATCAACTTTTTATAATTTTTATATGTAGGGAATTAGGTATATTAATAGTTAGAGTTATGGGTTGGCAAGCGTGTCCGGAGAAGTGTATCAAATATTTTGAAACAGAGGAAGTAGTAGGATACTAGGATGCGTCGTTCTATTCACCTATACTTATTTGAATTGGACTTATTAAATTTTGTTGTGCATGCTGCATGATCACCCTTGATTTCACTTTATACTCCGGATCAACCTTGATTTAACCTGATGAGCCATAGATATTTTTCTTTTGTCCCCTTGTTAAGATGAAGAGACTATGTCATTCATCGTTACTAATTACTTGATCTTTATTCGTAGTGTAGGAGTAAATCTTAACCTTTTGCCAAATATGAATGATTTGTTAAAATTTGGATGCATACGAATTTTGATAAGATCACATGTTGGTCTATGAGTACAAGGACAAGTTAAGTGGGAGCAGCCCTCACATGCCTTTGATTCTTGAAAGTAATTTAAGGCTATGTTGTTCCCTTTCCCTTATTTCAAGAACGTAATATGTTCTTTTAGAATCAGATTAGACTATATTAGATCATACTCCCTCTGTCTCATAATATAGTGTTTACTTTTTTTTTTCACGGTAATTAAGGAAAATGGAGGGAGTAGTAAGATTCTAAAAATTATATATTTAATGAAATACTTTTGTCTTGGAACTACTTATTTATTTTCTTTTTCCTTAAAAAAAACTCAAAAAATAATCAATTTTCCTTGGAATGGTGCAAAACAATAAATAGAAGCACACATTTCGAAAGAAAATGTATGAATACTTTGGAAAGTTTGTGTAAAAGTTGAGGATAATTAAGTCCAAATAAATTAATAAAAAATGAAGTAGGCACAATATTTTAGGACACATAAAATACAATGTAAGCACTATATTATGGGACGGAGGGAGTATCAAATTAGAAACTTTTTTATTATAATACCAGATCAGACCTTCTCAGTTCTATTTACTTATTATAAAATAATTTTTATTAGTAAATTATAAAGATTAGATTTTTGAAAACTGCATGCTGCGAATAATTTAATAACATCTTATATGAATATATTTTTCCTTATAGGTTGGAGTAAAAATAATAAATTGGAGCAAAAGTATATATATCAAAGTTTAGTCAGGCTGCAAGTGTAAACCAAACCAGAAAAATTCAGGCCAGACAAATCTAGATTATAAAAAAAATTAAATTAGGCCACCTTATTTCATGTGAAGAAACTGCATAGCCTTAAAATTCATTCAATCCATCAATTCTGCTCAACACGGAGAATTGGCATCATATTTGTCATTTGAGGCGAGCTGGTAGCTTACTCTTATTAACTTTGACAAATATTTGGTTAACTAGATTGATATCACATTATTGATTTATTGTATAGGAGACATATTATAATTTCAGTGCCAAGCTTGGCTTGGTTCACTTGGTGGGATTCCACCTCATGACTCAAGGTCAGGGGTTCGAATCTCAGCAGTGAACGACAATTTAGAGGAGGATTCCCCTTACAATTCCCCCTCCTTCCAAGTGTTTGGGCCCTGTGCGAGGGCAGCTTATAGGTTATACATCTTACCAATCAGAAAATAATACTTCTTCACTTATGAAATAAGTGAAACACTTTTCTCAAAAAACTCTCACATAAAAGAGAGTAATGTTTCACTTATTTCTAAACAGAAGAAATATTATTACTTCAATTGGTGTGGGGATTCACTATTCCTTACTTTTTACTTAGTTAACCCGTGAGTAAAATTTAGGCAACTACACTTATAATTTAGCAAATAACTAAGCTAGTCAAAGTTTGAAAGAAAATATAATACTTCCTTTGTGTGATATCAATGGTTAATGAATTGGAAAATACCTTTAATTTTTAAAAAATAAATATCTTTGTATAATGCATTCGTTACCTTGATGGCAAATTCTGATATGAGTCGATCACATTAAAGTTACTACTTCTTAAATTACAAGTTATTGATCACATATATTAAAAGTTCATCCATTCATCTAAAACCTAATTCCTTAAATTAGCAGGTAAGACTCAATACTCGAGAGAGTTCCCCAACTTGACAAAAGTTCTAAATTCGAGCCTTAAAGTGCAACAACATCAATAAAGAGAGCTTTCTCACGTTTTGAACTCAACCTAGTTCAAGTCCAATCTAGCATAAATCTCCTACGAGTTAATACAACTTTTGTACACAATAATTCGGTCATTGTTCGTGTCTCTTCCAACTTCCAAGTTGGTTTTCATTGTATGATTGTAAACAATTTGTCATGCCAATTTAAATATATTCTGTTTCATTACATGAAGAATATTATTTTGGGTGGTAGTTTGACTATATGCTTTGGAGACTTGTGTGATTGTGTTTCTCAAAATCAGATCCATCAATTAAAACAGGACTTCGTACCAGAGTGAGAGTAGCAATAATTTTATAATAGCATCAACAGTTGATAGCTTTTGTTTAATAAATTTGGGGGGCCAATTTGAAGAAAGTTAGGGTCATTTTTTTTTTTTTAATAAGAAAAGTTGGGGTCATTTTCCATCTAAAATGAACAACATAATCTCCTTTCATCAGTCATTGTCTTTTTAATATATTATGTATTTTCATGTGACCTTTGACATCATAGCAAAGTAGAAAGGGCATGATTTGTGTACTAGGAGTGTAATTTTTTATTTTCTTAAAAATATATACTTACACTTGACATCATTTGGTATATGCAACTATTGTCAAAAATTGATGTGACTTTATGATCTATATTAGCAGATCGATCATTCTGCAAATAAACATGTTGTAGGATACACTATCGAAATTGCGCTTTGAGCGCTTGTATCTCTAAGACTCCCAATTGTAGTTTTGAAGTGCACTATAAATCAAACCTGATAAACTGCGTTGATAATAAAAAAAACTACCACCTTCTACTAAGGAAGAGTAGCTAACCTTGACGTAAGGCATAATTTAATCCATTACGCAAAGCTATGGCTTTCGCTATCATTTAAGTAGTAATATCCAAATTATAAGCTAGGCCATATCACAAAATAGCCACTACAATGTTGAAGAAAGTCAGGCAGCAACAATTGTAGGGGTACAAAACTCATCAAAGTTGAGCTTGACAAATCCTTAATTAGGCTGGACTTATGATATTATACCACTAACTTTATAAAGTTTTCCCTTATTATCAACTAAAATTAGCCATACTACTGAAGGATTTTGTCCTCGATCAAGTGTAACAAACTAAATGTATATGGACAAATTATAAAGATAATATATTCAATAATATTAGGTGACCGCAACGTTTTGCTAGAAGCTAATTGCGGTTGGTTGGGCTAGTATATTTAGGCCAACTACTAATATGTATTGGGTCCTATGAGGTCACACAATGTGACAACCCTTGGATATTACCCAAATCCATTTGTGAAATGGGTTGGGCGGTTTTTATGATTGATGGAAGAGTTGTAACTCATGAGTTTATTAGGCTCATAATGTATGACATTATGAGGCAAAATAAAGCCTCATGAATCATCTCTTTGTAACCACCCTATATAATCATATGGGGGTTACAAAGGAGAGAGAGGTACATCACTTTTGGTGAAGAAAATCTGATTTTCTTTGCTCCTCTCTTTCTCCTCATTTTCGGCCATCACACCTCAAAAGCAAGAGGATTATTCTCTCTTCCGTACTAGCATACGTGGTGATCTAAGGGTTGTTCGTGGACCAACACTAGAGGAACGGCAGTTGACGTTCTAAAGGATCTCCACTAGAAGGCTTGTGGTGGGAGTGGAATTCACGCATCAAGAGGTATATTCTACACTCTTAATAGATTCATGTTAATTTATGCAAAGATATTGGTGTTAGATGTTTGAGTATGTGATACTCGTTTTCCGCATTAAGCATCTAAATTCTTACAGTGGTATCAGAGCGCCTATTGCATAGATTAATATGATCATGTTGATGCATGTTTTCCTTTATTTTAATTCATTTAGGGGAGGGTATTAGCATGAGGATATTGTTTGCATGATTAAAATTGGATTTTAATCTAGTGGGAGTATAAAAGTTGTTTATACATTTTTTTTGATACATATATATATATACATATATAATTGTTATATTATTTCATGTTTTAGTTAAGTTGTTAATTAGAATATGATGTATATATATATATATATGTATGATTCATGATTTGCATGCTTTGAAGTTTTTATGCTTAATTTGATTATGTATAATTTCATGGCATGAATTCTTGAATTTGAAGCCTAGAATGATTTATTTATGCGTAAACATGTTTAGTGTATAAAGAAAATCATACGCATTTCGATTAAAATTGCCTGAATTGAAATCGGAAAAGCGGAAGCAGTGAGCTTCTCGCGAATCGCGACGAGCATCGCGAGTCGCGACGAGCATCGCGACCCTGGTCGCGAGTCGCGACATAGCTCGCGGGTCGCGAGTAGTGTTCTGCCTCTTCGGCTCGTCTCTCCTTCAACGGATAAAAACTTTAAGATCCGTTTATCCCTTAATGCATATTAATAAGTTATTATGCATGGTATCCTATGTTAATACTTAAATGAATTAAAATTATGATGGGAGTTTCATTTTGTGACATTTAATTTTATGTTAGGATGTTAGTTTTAATAAGTTGATTAATTCTTGCATGCTAGTGTTTGTGATTAAATGTCATGCAATGCTTTTATGTTTTAATATGATTAAAATATATGTGGTACCTTAAAGTGCTTATATATTTTTCTTTAAATTTAATAGTTGATTAAATTTGAGAGATTAATATTATAATGCCCTTGGGAGATAAATTCTAATATGATTAAATTTATTGAGATGTACTAACCATTTAATTTAATATGAGATTAAATTTGGTTGATGTTATTATGTTTTAAAGTTGTTGAAGCATAATAATTTATTTTAACAGTTGATTAAAATGCATGTTTTATATATATGATATTATGATTGCATGCGGTGACTAGTATGGCCCAAACTTGGATAGAAAATACGATCTGCGTATCGTTAATGTTTTTTTTTGTAATCTAAATACGATCTGTGTATCGTTGGTATTTTTGTAATTTTAGTTTAAATTTTCAAAAATTATTCAAGTTGAAGTGATTCAAGGATGGAGATTCGATGTTTTTCATTTCCATGGAGCACAAGGATGTAGATTCAAGGTGGTCCAAGGATGGAGGCCTTAAAGAGTAGTCTTTAGGGTTAGGGGCCATACTAGGATCACATTTTATTTTATGCATTTAAATATTGCTTTTGAATGCTTTCTAAGTTTTATTATGCATGTGATTTATTTTTGCAATGAGTTCACTAGTAATTAAATCACATAATAATTTACTTAGGTCCCTAAAGCTAATATTGGGTAATTGCTTTTCCAAATAAACATCTACTAAAATCTTGATCGTTAGTAATAGGTTCTGCCAAAGCAGAGTGTTACTTCCAATCTTGGGCTAAGTAGAGTAAATTTCCGAAATTTGCATGTTTAGTTTGGTTTGGCCCAACAAAATCATCAAAACGGTTTTGGATTTTGAAGCAAAGGGTTGGGTTTTTGTGTTTGGATGACAAGTTCTGTCTAGGAGTAGGAAGGCTTTCCCCAACGTTGTGGGTAACTTCCTTACCTGGGAACTTTCATCACCTTAGCAATCACCCATCAACTAAGAATTACACTTGTTGTAATTAGTAAAAGAGTTTACTTACCTTTTAAATTTGGTTTTAAGTTGAGGCCAAAGTCCACTTATAAATCACGTTTGATAGGGTCTTAGAATCACTTGATTCAAAGGGGACATTTTTTAAAATTGGTCAAGTGCATAGCTTTTATTTTAAAGTGTTTAAAATTTGTTAAAAGCTATTGATGGTAAACATACTTATTACTTTTGCATCTTCTATGTAGATATCATGTCTGGTAACAACAATAATTCACCTTTTAACTTACGTTCAATCCTTGAGGATAAGTTGAACGGCAAAAACTTCCTTGATTGGGAAAGGAATCTAAGAATTGTTCTTAGATCCGAAGGTCGAGAGGATGTTCTTGAAACCCCTATCCCGGTTTTAACGACCACCTCTACTGAAGCCGAAAAGGCGGCCCACAAGGCCATTGCAGAAAGGTCGGTAATTGTTACCTGCCTTATGCTTGCGGCTATGGAACCAAGCCTTCAAAAGAGGTTTGCAAGCTTGGATGCCTACGGTATTATCCGACAGTGAAAACCATGTTTCAAAGAACAAGCTCGGATAGAGAGGTATGAAACTCACAAGGCTATTCTTGAGTGTGCGTTAGTCGAAGGCGAAGCCGGTCGCCACTCATGTCTTTGAAATGATTGGTTATTTCGAGACAATGGAGAGGTTGGGCTTTCCTTATAGCCAAGAGTTGGCTACTGACATCATACTACACTCCCTTCATGAAGGCTTCAACCATTTTAGGTTGAACTTCAATATGAATGGGGTGTCGAAAACCCTTGTTGAGTTACATGGGATGCTCATGACCGAGCAAAACATCTCTGTTGCACCTAAGAAGGAAGTTCTTATGGTTCAAAAGGGGAAGGGTTTTAAGAAGGAATGGGTGGCAAGAAAAAGCAAGACAAGGGCAAGCAAGTTGCGCTAAGATCGGCGATAAGCCACGGGCAAAGGCAAAGCCAAAGGTGGCCGCAAATGCCAAGTGCTTCCATTGTGATCAAATTGGTCATTGGAGGCGTATCGCCCGAAGTATCGAAGGATAAGAAGTCCGGGGCTTCTTCTTCGGTATCTATGTCATTGACATTAATTTAGCAACATCTACTTCTTGGGTATTTGATACCGGTTGTGTTTCTCACATTACTTCGAATGTGCGGGGACTAAGAAGGAGTAGAGCCTTGGCTAAAGGGGAGGTAGAAGCTGCGCGTTGGAAATGGTGCAAGGGTTGCGGCCGTTGCGGTTGGGACTTATAGTCTACCTTTGCCTTCCGGTTTTATATTAGAGCTTAATAAGCATTATTATGTTCTCGCTATTACCAAAAACATTATTTCTATTCCTGTTTTGGATAATGAAGGGTTTTCATTTACAATTGAGAAAGGTTGTTTCTCTGTTTATTTGAATTCAATGTTTTATGCCATTGCTAAAAGGTCTAATGGTCTATATTTCCTAGACTTAGACAAAGATGTCCTTAACATAGACAAAGAAAAAACATAGATCAAGCGATACTAATCCTACTTATTTATGGCATTGTCGTTTAGGACATATAAACGCGAAACGCATTCGAAGTTACATAAAGATGGACTTCTAACATCCTTTGACTTTGAGCCATTTGATGTATGTGAATCATGTTTAATGGGTAAAATGACGAAGTCACCTTTTACCGGGAAAGGGTGAAAGGGCCGTGATCTATTGGGTCTAATACATACCGATGTGTGTGGACCAATGAGCACAAAAGCTAGGGGAGGGTTTGGGTACTTCATTACTTTTACGGACGATTTAAGTAGATATGGATATGTCTATTTAATGAAGCATAAGTCGGAATCATTTGAAAAGTTCAAAGAATTCCGAATGAAGTCCAAAACCAGCATGGCAAAACAATCAAAGCACTACGATCCGATCGTGGTGGTGAATATTTGAGCCAAGAGTTTAGTGATCACTTGAAGAGTTGTGGAATTCTTTCACAACTCACTCCGCCCTGGAACACCTCGGTTGAATGGTGTATCCGAAAGGAGGAACCGCACTCTACTTGATATGGTTCGGTCTATGATGAGTTTTGCCGATCTTCCTATCTCCTT
Organism: Beta corolliflora; assembly: GCA_947648045.1. Classification (NCBI taxonomy): domain Eukaryota; kingdom Viridiplantae; phylum Streptophyta; class Magnoliopsida; order Caryophyllales; family Amaranthaceae; genus Beta; species Beta corolliflora. The sequence goes on along the minus strand of CANSZD010000655.1, from coordinate 104,398 downwards.
TTGGGGATATGCTCTCAAACCGCTACTTTCACACTTAATCGAACTCCATCAAAGGCAAGTAGAAAAGACTCCATATGAGATGTGGAGTGGAAAAGTTCCAAGTTTATCTTTTCTACGTATTTGGGGTTGTGAGGTTTATGTAAAACGTTTACTTTCGAGATAAACTCGCCCCTAAATCGAGATAAGTGTTTCTTTGTGGGTTATCCCAAAGAGACCAAGGGCTATTACTTCTACCATCGGACCGAGGGCAAAGTGTTTGTTGCTCGTCGTGGTGTCTTTTTGGAAAAAGTTTTTATTTCCAAAAAGGCAAGTGGGAGTAATATATTTCTCGAAGAGGTTCGAGAAAAGCAACAAATGGACATAGTTCAACCTATGTTAGAGTCAGAAGCACAAGTGCCAGTTGTGGAGAATGTAGTTCCTCCTTTGGTAGAATCTTCTCCCATAATCGACCAAGTGTTGGAGGGACGTGCATCATGTACACGAACCTCCTACTGTCCCACTCGAATCTAATTCGTGCGAAAATTCTCAAGTTGTTGAGAAGAAAATTTCTCTGTTGCGGCCCCTCGTAGGAGTAGTAGATCAAGAATACCAAACAAAAAGTTTGTTGATTTCTTGTTAACCGAAAGTTCGAGATAATGATCTTAGAATTTGAGGAACCTACTACCTACAAGCAAGCTTTGATGAGTGAAGACTCAGAAAAATGGCTTGAAGCCATGAGGTCCGAAATGGCATCTATGTCCCGAAAATCAAGTATGGGACTTGATGGATTTGCCCAATGGGGTTACACCTATTGGTTGCAAATGGGTTTTCAAAGTGAAAACAGACAAGGATGGTAACATTCAGGTTTACAAGGCAAGATTGGTTGCAAAAGGGTTCAAGCAAGTTCATGGTATAGACTATGACGAAACCTTTTCACCAGTAGCAATGCTTAAATCCATTCGGATACTCCTAGCGATTGCTGCCTTCTATGATTATGAGATTTGGCAAATGGATGTCAAAACCGCTTTCTTGAATGGGTTCTTGAAAGAGGATGTGTATATGACACAACCTAAGGTTTTGTGGATCCGAATATCCTAGGAGGGTATGTAAGCTTCAAAAGTCCATTTATGGATTGAAGCAAGCATCTCGGAGTTGGAATCTTCGTTTTGATGAGGCAATCAAACCTGTTTGGTTTTCTCAAAACGGAGAAGAGTCTTGTGTTTACAAGAAGGAAAGTGGGAGTAACATAGTCTTCTTGGTCTTATATGTAGATGACATACTTCTCATAGGAAACGACATTCCCATGCTTGAGTCGATCAAGGAATGGTTGAAGAGTTGTTTTTCTATGAAAGACCTTGGAAACGCTGAGTACATTTTGGGGATCAAGATCTATAGGGATAGGTCTAAGAGGATGATTGGACTTAGCCAAAGAACTTATATAGATAAGATCGTTACTAAGTTCAATATGGAAAACTCTAAAAGAGGTTTTCTACCCATGCAACATGGTGTTTCGCTTAGCAAGACTCAGTGTCCTTCTGGACCTGATGAGATTAAGCGAATGAATAATGTTCCTTATGCGTCAGCTATAGGGTCCATTATGTACTCCATGATTTGTACTCGCCCAGATGTTTCATATGCCTTGAGCATGTGTAGCAGATTCCAATCAAATCCAGGTGACGCACACTGGAGTGCAGCTAAGAATATCCTAAAGTACTTACGAAGGACTAAGGATAATTTCTTAGTGTATGGAGGTGAAAGTGAATTAATTGTTGAGGGTTACACAGATGCGAGCTTCCAAACTGACAAAGATGATTTCCGATCCCAATCTGGTTTCATCTTTTGTCTAAATGGAGGGCGATGGATGGAAAAGTTCAAAGCAAAGTACCGTCGGCGATTCTACAACGAAGGCCGAGTACATTCTTTGCGGCCAGATGCAAGAAAGGAAGCCGTTTGGATGAAGAAGTTCATTCGGAGCTAGGAGTAGTGCCTAGTGTTGGAGATGGTATTGTTTTACATTGTGATAACAATGGTGCCATAGCTCGCCTAAGGAACCAAGATCACATCAAAGGTGTAAACATGTACTTAGGAAGTTTCATCTCATTCGAGAAATCGTTGAGAGAAAAGATGTAACGGTTAGCAAAGTTCATACGGATAGCAATGTCGCTGATCCTTTGACTAAACCATTGCCTCAGCCTTAGCATGAGAGTCATACTAGGGCTATAGGACTTAAGCATGTAGGAGAGTGGCTTTGATTGTGTACTATTTACTTTTAATTAGTTCACGATTATAGTTACTCTCGTGATATGTTTGGTTATGTTTATCAATAAAAGGATATGTTCTTATTTAATCTTGGTTTAGTATTAAATAAAACGTTCGAAGTATTTTATAACGTTTGATAGGATTGTCAAATATGTGATTTGACGAATGAAACCCTATCCAAGTGAACGGGAGTTATAATTTACCTTTGTCCCTAGTTCGGATCATTAAAATTGAACGTAAATGATTACTTGTTTCATGGACTAGATTGCAAGTTGATTGATAGCGCGATTTCATGGGCTATAGGGACATAGAGATGTCTAGTCATTTGCATAGGCGTGTATAGTTGATACACGTTGGGCGGACCTAGTGGGAGTTCTCTAAAAGGTTTATGAGAATCTCATTAATATATTTAGTGGATTCCTTAGACATGAGTATAACACTAGTCTTACTTAAGGATTAGTATGTTTTTGACACGCAAAACGTCGTGCCGTAAAAGGAGGCTATAAAAGCGGTGATCGGAACGCTACGGGTGAGTGGGAGTTTTGGTTATACAAGACTGGATAAAGTCCTCCTAAGAGTTAGGATTGGTGTCTTGGCCTCTTGAAGAGCGAGAACTGAAAATGCATGGCCGTGCTCAAATGGATTAAGGAGTTAATCATTTGTTTCGACAGTTCGAACTCGGATTTCAAGAAACAACTTGAATATTGGTATGGTTTACATACGATGTTACCATGTCATCAAGTTAGACATTAAGCGACTTAAGGAATTTGAAAGGTTACACACTTGTTCTTAGACAAGTGGGAGATTGAAGGATTTTGTCCTCGATCAAGTGTAACAAACTAAATGTATATGGACAAATTATAAAGATAATATATTCAATAATATTAGGTGACCGCAACGTTTTGCTAGAAGCTAATTGCGGTTGGTTGAAATTAGTATATTTAGGCCAACTACTAATATGTATTGGGTCCTATGAGGTCACACAATGTGACAACCCTTGGATATTACCCAAATCCATTTGTGAAATGGGTTGGGCGGTTTTTATGATTGATGGAAGAGTTGTAACTCATGAGTTTATTAGGCTCATAATGTATGACATTATGAGGCAAAATAAAGCCTCATGAATCATCTCTTTGTAACCACCCTATATAATCATATGGGGGTTACAAAGGAGAGAGAGGTACATCACTTTTGGTGAAGAAAATCTGATTTTCTTTGCTCCTCTCTTTCTCCTCATTTTCGGCCATCACACCTCAAAAGCAAGAGGATTATTCTCTCTTCCGTACTAGCATACGTGGTGATCTAAGGGTTGTTCGTGGACCAACACTAGAGGAACGGCAGTTGACGTTCTAAAGGATCTCCACTAGAAGGCTTGTGGTGGGAGTGGAATTCACGCATCAAGAGGTATATTCTACACTCTTAATAGATTCATGTTAATTTATGCAAAGATCTTGGTGTTAGATGTTTGAGTATGTGATACTCGTTTTCCGCATTAAGCATCTAAATTCTTACAACTACTTCCTATATAACTTCCTATATTAGTATATAATATGGTCATATATGTATAATATGTTACACCGCACTCGTGAGTCTTGATTCCATACAATTATGGTGCTTTATTTTGTCAAACATTGTGTGTATCTTTCAAAGAAACTATTAACAGCAAAAGATAATGCATGCGTCCAATTCCATGCAAAAATTCAATCGCAATCTTTGCTTCTTTTTGACTTTAACCCCAACATTATCAGTGATGTTAACGCGTTTGATGGTAACTTTTTCCAAACATTCTCATGAAAGCAAAGCTGTTAAATCAACTATTATTCAATTAGCTAACCGAAATTATAATGTTTGTTCATTAATAGGACTAGATTCGAGGGGGCCATTGTTTGCTTTCCTATTTTAACCAAATTATTAACTACAAAAGCTGGTGAAATCTTTCACCTTTTCATGGATCATCTTGATTGTTACTCGATCCTATTTCATGAGTTATTGTACAGTTTTCTGATGGTTTACATTTTTTCTTAAAGTTCACGAATGTAATTTCATAGTACAAGATATTTTTATATGATTCTTAGAAAAAGTTAAAGGATTTTGATGTATGAAACTCTAATATTCAAGAGTAAATATTAGATTCATTTCCTAATTAAGTATAGTTCAGTAAGTTATGACAAAATCATGCAACGGCTAATATTATTAATATTTAGTTTTTTATTTTTTGACAACGAGAAAACGTGCATTGATAAAAAAAGGAAGTACAACCTATTGCTAATACATCCAAACATAAAACAAAGCAAACAAAACTAAAGGAGTTTTATTAGCTCTTACAAACTATGTAAAACAAAACAAATAAAACCGATAAAGAGTCGCATGTTATGGAGGTCGTCGATGTTCAATGATTGTGATGATTGAGGCAAACCTGATGGAAGTGGTGGAAGAAGCAAATCTAGTTCACGATCCGGACAACTATCAACCAACGGCGAGCTTCGCATCTCACCGCATGAGCAATCCCAACAACCTTCTGTCACTTGGAATTCTTGGCTCATGATTTTTTGAGGAGTCACATTCCTGGGTGACTCATTACTCTCTTGAGAGAGTATTGCAGGTATCTCCTTTAGGTAGGAGAAACGCATTTGAGTTGGCGCGCTGAAAGCCACCAGATGCAACTAGGGTGCCGCCTTCATATTTGAATTTTTCAAGGCAAGTATCATTAAGATCAATGCCAAGCTAAGAAGAGGGATAAACATTTTGAGCTCTTGAACACAACTCCGATTTGAGAAATCGGAAAACACACGTCCCAACCATGAAAACTTTGCATTGCGTCGTCCACATTCACAATCTTTAGAATGACCAATGGGGGAAACCCTAACTATTGGATCTCCACTCTCAAATTCTGTTTTCCTAAGTTCTAAGGTAGTACCACCCTTAACCAACTCACAAACACTTTGTGAGTGCCACAACCAACCACGAAGAACAACTTTCGCAACTCGACAAAACCAACTTACTCCAACTATTTGGAGATTTACCATGCATACTAAGATAAAAACCAGCATACTTATATCTAACATAACTAGGGAGGGGACGCCCAACAACCGGGGGGAGGGGGAGGGGAAGCCCGAAAAACAGGGGGAAGGGGAAAGGAGAGACGCTCTAAGACACCAAACAGGGGACGGGGAGGGAAAGACACCAAACAGCAGGGACGACAAAGCCGGGGACTTGACAGGAAATGCTAGCCCGAGGCACCGCGACAATGGGGAAGGGGAGGGGGAGACCGACTAAAGTAACAGGAAAAGGGAAAGGGAAGCCCGACAAACGTAACAGGGGAGGGGAAAGGGAGGCCCGACGAACACAACAGGGAAGGGAGAAAGGGGGGGAAACCTTGCCGGCGGCGACTTCACGAGCACCAAGGAAACCACGACCTGAAAGCTTCAAACAAGAACCTAACTAAAACTTCGACAACTGAAAAAACTAATAGGGGAAAGGGAAGGGGGAGGGGCTCGACGACCACCGTGCCAAAGCGGCTCAGGCGGTCGGCGATCCCCTAGGGATTCAGGTGTCGTTTAGGAATTCGCTGGAGAGATGAGGTATTTGAGAGATTGCGGCTAGGTTTTTTTTGGTTTTACCACTCTTTTTTCAAAAAACGATGATAAAACTATTAATATTTAGTTAGTGCATAACATTTTCAATTGCCAAACTAAAAAAATGAGTTTATATTTTATTCCTCTCGCTCAATATGTTCATGTCTTATACATACACTTTTTTGATAAAAATTAAACTTTTTTGATATTGTGTTCACTACTCTCCCCTCTTCCTTTCCTAATATTTTACATTCAAAGTGTTGTATCGAGTTAGTGAGTACATTTTCCTTTTACATGTAGGGCAAGAGAAAAAGTATAGTGTGTTTGGACTTTGGATGAGAGAATTCAAAGGAAAATAATGAGGGAAGGGATATTAGAAAGAGATAATTATTCCCTTGTTTAAAAAAATGTGGAAGAAGGGGAAAAAGAGAAATATAAGGATTCATTTTCCTTTCCCTTTTAATACCTATTTCAATTCGAGAGTTATATATGTACATTAATAACCGTGAAAAAGATTCACATTATATTTTAATTTTTTTTTTAATTGTTTTGGGGTGCAAGTCCATCATTATAGGCTTATAGCCATTTATAAATATATAAACAAATATTTCACCTAAAAGTGAAAACTACAACACTACAACCATACAATACCCGAGTCCCGACTAAATGGAGATTGATACATCTACCTACTAGTAGACTACCCACTAGAAATAGACAATTTAAAAAAAAAGTAATTTTACTGAGTTGGACTCCACTAATATCTATCTTTAATGGGTAGATTACCTAGTGCATAGGCGAAGTATTTTTCCGGATGAAAGTTGGCTATGATAAAGAGCAAAACACAAATTCAAGGTCTAGAGATGAGAAATCTTAGCAACTAAGTTCCCAGTCTCCCCACTTAAATACTAATTTCATGTTTGTCTCATTAGTCAACACTCAACAACATACTAAGTACTACACAAATGCAAAAGAAAAAGAGAGACTAATCTATACTAATATATTAAAAGACGTTCTTAAGCCAGAAACGGTGCCACGTGGCGCCTTCGCTTGGATTATTTTATGCTATGTAATCTACATACACTAAAAAAATAGAAAATGCATTATGTAAGATTCAATCCCAAGATCACAAGCATATATATTAATGTCTTAACCACTAAATCAAGTGATACTTGATGTTATTATTTCAAAGTAAAATATTAATAAATGAAATATATAATTACCCAAGGCGTATCCCAGGCCTAAAAACTAGTTTCTCAAGAAATCTAGTAGAAAGATAGGAATAGGAATAATAATACCAAACAGTGAAGGACAAATGAGTAATGAGTGTTACTGTGTTACTAATCACACAACAACAACAACAAAATAAGACCCCTCCACGTTCACTTTTCTTGTCTGGCGCCTTTTTTTTACTCCTATTTAATTTTCTAAATAAAAACCCTAACTACCTTTCTCTCTCCTCTCTCTTTCTAACTTCACTTTCACTCTCATTCACTCTCACTCCACTCAAAAAACTCTCATTTTTTCTACCAACAGCATCAAATTTCTGGGATTTGATTAAGCAAGCAAAAATAACAACTGGGTATATTTAGATTTTTAGATTCTTTTTCATCATTTTCTGGGTTTGATTCCTTTCTTTTGATTAATGTGAGTGAAAGATCTTAGCTTTTTCAATTTCATGTACTTTTTTATCAATAATTTTTTGTGGGTTTTTTTTTGCTTGTGATTTTTAGTGTAATAGTGCTGAAATGTGAATGTGCTATATGTTGGGTGTTTTGATTCTTTTCTTGAGTGTCTATGTTACATTAAGCAGCATAGTATAATTTCACATAATATAAAAGGTAGGAAAACAGACAACTTTCCCTTTCTGTAGTACCCACTTTTGCTTTTTTTTAATTTATTTTTTATATAGATTTAATTATCCAGATCTTGTGCAAAATCTGATTGTCAGAGTTCATAGAAGTGTATAATTGGTGTGATGATATATTTGGTTATTCTTTTGTTGTATTTTATTGATTTTGGCTAAGAAATGAATATGAAATTTGTGTTAGTGAGGAGTGAGTATCACATTGTTGGTTACTTTACTACTTCTTCAGTGTGTCTTAAGCTATGTAAGAACAAAGTGTACTAAATGTGAGTTTTTTCTTAAATAAGCAGAGGTGATGTGGTGCTGAGCTTTGATGGCCTCAGTGAAAATGAAGGGTGTTACATTTAGGTTTTTGGTGTTAGGGTTGTTTGCTCATTTGGCTCTCATAAAGGCAGAGATTTACATAGTGACACTTGACGAAGAGCCTGTCGTGAATTACCGAGGGGGTGTCAATGGTTTCGAAGCTACTGCTTCTGAGACCGATGAGAAGATTGATGTTACAAGGTAATTTTGGTCATTTAACTCTGGTGAATATCTCAATTGCTTTGCTATAGCTTTATGGTATATGATGAACTATGGTATGTGATCTTGAGCTCTGGCAAAAGCATATGGTTATGGTGTTTATCCTATTGGTTAAGTGTGTCTATTGTCACGACTCACGAGCTTTTGTGTTGTTGTTGGCTAAAAGCCGTCTACTTCTCAAAATTGTCTTATGCTGCAATCAAGTTCATGAGGTTTAATTTAACATACATTTTAAAGGATTTGGTGGTTATTGCATTGGTGTTCTAATGTGACCAATAGTATTGCATTTGTATCTTGAAGCGACAAGTAAAAGTGTGCTGATTGGGTTGCTGTAATGCTAAATGACTATTTTGTTGGCAACAAGGAATGTTTGTTGTGCTGTTATATTCATAGTGTGATAAATTTGTTCAAATCATGTTTTGTTTAAATTATAGGTCATGACATAAAAGGTATACTTGCTTATTTTGTTTTCTGGGTCTCTTTCAGTGAGGCTGTCATATCATATGCTCACCACCTTGAAAAGAAACATGATATGCTTCTTGGGCTGCTGTTCAAAGGTGGGACTTACACCAAATTATACAGCTATCGGCACCTTATAAATGGCTTTGCAGTTCATATTTCACCCGAGCAGGTGAAACTTTATGTTTGTCTTCTTTACTCCATTGAGTTCATGTTTTTGATGGTTGTTATTAGTTCTTGTTCATTTCTTTTTGGACTTTTGGTTACTTATACAACCACAATTTGTAGTAGGTAGAAACCCTTAGAAGACACCCTGGTGTTAAATCAATAGACAGAGATTGGAAGGTGAGGAGACTTACAACTCATACACCAGAGTTTCTGGGGCTCCCAACTGAGGTATGGCCAACAGGAGGTGGTCATGATAAGGCAGGAGAAGACATTGTAATCGGATTTGTGGACTCAGGAATATATCCTTTGCATCCAAGCTTTGCATCTCATGAAGCAGAACGATATGGACCTGTCCCAAAATATAGGGGGAAATGTGAAGTTGATCCTGATACAAAGAGGAGTTTCTGCAATGGCAAGATTGTGGGTGCTCAGCATTTTGCAAAAGCTGCAATAGCAGCTGGAGCATTTAATCCTTCTGTTGATTCTGCTTCTCCTTTAGATGGCGACGGACATGGAAGGTTAGAACCATCTAATTTGATAGGTTTATCTAGAGCTTATTTGAATTGGAAGGAATTGGATGAAAGAAAATGAAACAGAAAGGAAATGAAATGAAATGTTTCACTTTACAGGGTTTGATGTTACTGTTGATTATACATGAATTGGTAGGAGACTTTGAGAAAGGTGAGGGTAGGATGTAGATTCTTAACACACAGTGACACCCTATCAAAGAACCCTTTTCCCCCTACTTCAATTAAGAAGGGGTTTTTACCTTTTGTTTAATCCAATCACCCTCCTTTCCCCATTCAATTTATTTTGAGAGAATGATTTTAATGGATTTTGTTTCTGTCACCTTAATGTATATGCAGTCACACAGCTTCTATTGCCGCTGGAAACAATGGAATTCCTGTGAGATTGCATAGATATGATTTTGGAAAAGCAAGTGGCATGGCTCCTCGTGCCAGGTGAGGATTACAGACCATGCTGATTATGACTGAAGATTACGTTTAACCAATTGGAGAACTAAACAATTCTTTTTTGCATTGCAGGATTGCTGTTTATAAGGCGCTTTACAGACTGTTTGGAGGATTTGTGGCAGATGTGATGGCCGCCATTGACCAGGTATAGCCCTATTATCTTTGCCTATTTTGGTGATGTAGAATTGGTTCTGTACATTTACTGTCAATAATATCACCTTACTCTGCTCCTTTCTAGTAACAATTGTAAGGTCTATTTAGTTAATTTCATTGGTTGAAGGGTATACTTGTTCCGTTGGTTGCTTTTCAGTTCAACTGCTACAGGATGCCTTTAGAGTCATCAAGGCCGTAAATTGGCTGAAGCTATATATTTCAATGTCCTTTTGTCGTTCTGAGCATGTAAACTCACTCATTTTTTGACAGGCTGTTCATGATGGTGTTGATATCATAAATCTTTCGGTTGGGCCAAACAGTCCACCAGCAGCAACCAAAACAACCTTTCTAAATCCTTTTGATGCTGCACTTCTTTCAGCAGTTAAAGCGGGCATCTTTGTTGCTCAGGCAGCTGGCAATGGGGGTCCTTTTCCCAAGACTATTCTATCTTATAGTCCGTGGATAACTTCTGTTGCTGCTGCAATCGATGATCGAAGATATAAAAATCATTTTTACTTGGGGAATGGGAAAGTGCTGGCTGGAACAGGATTGTCACGTAAGCTTTTTCCGCCCTTCCTTTTTTTAATATGTATATATATAAATGGTTGATTAAGCTGATGCAAGTTGTTTCTCTCCTTGCAGCTGCCACTCATTTGAACAAAACTTACACTCTTGTTTCGGCAAATGATGCCTTGCTAGATACATCTGTTATGAGATTTAGTCCTTCAGATTGTCAGAGACCTGAAGTTCTAAGTAGAAAATTGGTGGAGGGAAAAATTCTGCTTTGTGGTTATTCTTTCAACTTTGTTGTTGGTAGTGCATCAATCAAGAAAGTTTCTGAGACAGCCAGGAGCCTTGGTGCTGCTGGTTTTGTCCTTGCTGTGGAAAGTGTTACTCCTGGAACAAAATTTGATCCTGTCCCCAGCAGTATACCTGGCATCGTCGTGACTGATGTCAGCAATTCCCTGGTAACCACCCACAATCTTTCTTCCATCCATTATGTGAATGAGTCTTATTTCTGATAAGGATGCTAGTTTCATTTGGCTATTAGATCATAGGTGTTAGACGTAAGACACTTTTTGGTGGAGAGATATACAGAGAGAGATGGGGGAGAAATATGAAGAGAAGCCTTACATTTTTTTTTTCTATGCTGAAAGAAGGAAATGTGAAATATATTTGAAACAATTAATATAAAAGGCAGGACTACTCTTTTGCTTATTGGAAAGGGTTTTATTTGTCTCATATTTGTAAATAGCAATACTGTGTTTGGCTTCTACGGATGTAGCTGTGGTGAAGTTTGGCCTTCAAGGTCAAGATGTTAGTACTATGTTTCTTAATTAGTGAAAACCTGGTGTTCAGGAGCTCATAGACTATTACAATGTCTCTACTTTACGCGATTGGACTGGGCGAGTTAAGAGCTTTGGAGCAAAAGGCAGTATCGGTAATGGACTAAGGGCGATTCTTCACAAGTCAGCACCACAAGTTGCATTATTTTCTGCAAGGGGCCCCAACATAAAAGACTACAGCTTTCGAGATGCAGATCTCCTGAAGCCTGACATTTTGGCTCCTGGAGCTCTCATATGGGCAGCTTGGGCTCCAAATGGTACTGACGAACCCAATTATGAAGGTATGCCTAGTCACTTTTGCAAGTTTCTAGTTAAAAGGATGATGTTAGAAACATCCTCATTTCTGAATTCCTTGATTATGAACTTATCTTAATATAGCTGTAAACGCTGGAAAGTAAAATCCGACTGTTGTTTAACTTTATTATCGCAAATCCTCCTTATCCCCCCTCCTATCCTCCCCCTGAAAAAGGCACAAAGGCCAAATGCAAATAATTGTTTGGAGTTGGCAAACAGGGTGAGACATGTTGATTTTGTGTTCGGCTCAAAAGTTAACATGTTAGACTCCCCTGACCCTAATATGTCTCTTTCTACCAAACCCATTTTCTCAAACGAATACATGTAAACCAAACGAACTAGCCTGATATATCAACCAACTTTCTCTGTACTAAAATGAGGTCCAAATGCACCAAATACAACAACTAAAGAAAAAAAACTTGCATGAAAATAAGAAAGAGACCAACCCTAACTAATTCGTAAAGATGTCTGGTTCGTATCTTAAATTTCAACCCTAACCCAACCCATGTAATAGAAGGGTCGTCAGGATAACACCTTAATTGAACTGATAACCTTACTAATTCCTTGTTTCCGTGTCGAGTTGTCAACTCCTGTCAGTTTTTCCCACCTCTTCATATGCATACAAATAGACAGTAAAGGGTGCATTGATTTTGAATCTAATAACTAGCCATAAAAACTAATAAGACTGTTGTTGTATCATTATGATGCCAAAACTTGTGCATTGAGGAAGAGGAATTTTTCTGGGTAGAGCATTTCGCAGACTAATTTCACTCTTGAAACAGGGGAAGCATTCGCTATGATATCTGGAACAAGTATGGCTGCTCCACATATTGCTGGGATAGCTGCTCTCATAAAGCAAAAGCACCCTACCTGGAGCCCAGCAGCTATTAAGTCAGCTTTGATGACTACTACAACGACAATCAATAGAGCCGGCGGAAAACTTCAAGCGCAGCAGTACACTGGATCATCCGAGGAGATGACCTTGGTTACCGCTACACCTTTTGATTATGGAAGTGGGCATGTCAATCCCCGAGCTGCTCTAGATCCAGGACTCATATTTGATGCAGGTTTGTGCTGATGTTTTCAATCTGAAGCATGCTTTCTGTTAGTGTTAGTATGATTACGATGTGGTAAAATATGTATGTTCCATTCTCGTTTTACTCAAATTTCTTCAATACTCAATTAGTACTAGTTAAGTTACAAAAAGAATCAAAGAAATTTCACTAAAGAGTTTCTATCCTTTCAACTGTTTTCGCAGGTTATTCAGATTACCTAGGATTCTTGTGCACTACACCAGGAATCAACCCTCATGAGATAAGGAACTACACAAGATCACCTTGTAATTTTAAAATGGGCCATCCATCTAATCTCAACACACCTTCAATAGCAATCTCGCACCTTGCTGGGACCCACATTGTCACGAGGACTGTTACTAATGTTGCTGAGGAAGAAACATACACAATAACAGCAAGGATGGCACCATCCATCGCCATTGAGGTAAACCCTCCTGCCATGACTTTACTTCCAGGGGCATCACGGAGATTTTCAGTGACATTGACCGCACGTTCTGTGACTGGGTCCTACTCCTTTGGCCAAGTCGTGTTGAAAGGAAGTCGAGGGCACAAGGTAAGCATCCCGGTAGTAGCTATGGCTTACAAGCGATAAAGCATGAACTTAGAACTTAAGGTATTCTTTATGACTTGGTAATAAGAGGGTTGAGATATATGTATAGGTGGGAAACTCACTGGTTTCTTTCCTGGGTAGTAATGTTTTCTATATATTTTTGGTGGCTAATTTTTGTTGTAATATGGTTTTAATGCGATTGTATTAGTCTCTAGATCAATTATAATAGTATAGAATTAGCTTGACCTCGTCCACTGGCCATTTCCGTTGTAAAGAAGCTAGTGAGCCAGTGGTAAGGGGAGAACGCAAAGGGAAGAGAAAAAGTGTATTTTAAGTTCAATGATCACAGTTGTAATTGTAATCTTATATATATATTTGGAGTATTTAAACATATTTTCACAGCTTCCATGATGGAGAAAGCTGAACAATCTAGCTTTAATTGGTGTAAGAATGGCATATACTTCTTTTGTATTTTGATAGATTCCCCATTTGTTTCATGCATGGTGTTCAATACGCGTTTTTATTCGTGTATTAATAAATATTATAAGAAGCTGATACTTTGAATGTACATATTGAAACGAATTTAACATGATTCAGGATGACTATGTTTTTTATTATATATTGCTGTAAATTTATTCTTATCGATCAAAGTTTACAAAGTTTGACTTTGAAAAAGGCAGATAGGAAATTTATCTAGTTACGGAAGAATACATCTTAAATTATGCTATGTTCATACTAGTTTATGGGACTGGTGCAAGAAGATCCCAAGGAGGGAAAGGATTAAACGGAAGAGGAGAATCACAGAAGCTCTGCCTCTCATAGTTGCAAGAAAATTTCCCAATGTTATTTGTTAGGATTTTTTGTCCCAAACTACCTTTAAAGAGTTTAAAGAGGTCAAGTGATATTACATGACATTAAAAAAAACTGGAAAAAAGGCCAACGCCGAAAACCGACATAAGGTAGCTGTCAACAACAAAATGGTAAAAGTAAGGTAGTTGGGGACAACAAATTTTTTATAAGGTAATTTCTTGCAAAAACTTGAAAGTTAGAGGTAGTCTGGGATAAAAAATCCTATTTATTATTCATTGATAGCTATATATCATCTACAATTATAATCAAATTCAATGATATACATATCTAATATATAGCAAATTAACTTTCACTCTCCCTGACCCTAACTTAGAACACTACACATGCACATAGTTTCATTAATTTTTTCGTAGTCTTGTTATAGGAGTAGCAATCTCGCATACTCTCCAATCAATAAATCTATTCCATCATAATGTAGATCTGGTACAAGAACAACACATTTTAATAGGGACAAATTAAACTCATACAGAAATGAAGATAATAGCAAAGAGAGATCATAACTGAAAACAAATTATACAATGAAATGCACTAATATTCCAATTTTAATTCAAATTCCATTTAGTACCATCGTACTTTGGGCTTTTCCATTTGGTACCCAACTTTTTATTTTATTTTATACGGTACCACTGTAGTTTGGACTTATTCGCTACCGTAACATTATGTTAAACAAAACGTTAGTTTTGGGTTAAATAGGGTTAGTAGTTTGCCTTGTTTACGTGCCTTGTGCATCGTGAATTGTTCAGCTAAGGTTTGGGAGTCATTTTGGCTCTTATAGGTCAAAATTGAAGTCGAAATTGGAGAAAAACGACTACGACCTCGTTTTACGTGTCAGGAAATGCCTACTTGTTTTTTTAACCAAATTGGACTTTAAATTAACTCCTAAAACCTTAATTACGCAAAAGTAGACAAACCCCTAGCCCTATTTAACCCCAAAACTAACATTTTGTGTTACGACAGAGAATAAGTCCAAACTATAGTGCGTGGTACATATATAAATTTAAAAAAAAGGAAAATGGAAAAGACCAATAAGATGCAGATACCAAGGTGAGTTTTCCTTCTTTTTTTAATAATTTTTTTGTCTTTAGTGAACTGATGAAAAAGTACTTAGAGACTAGAGTAATTCTCTTGTAAGATTATTTTTTGTAATCATGGAACTTATGCATAAGAATTAATCCTTTATAGTACTTCCTCCGCTCTTTTTTATTCTTCCTACTTTTTTCCTCACTCTTTTAGAACGAATTTTGAGTATAATTTTCTACAATTCGAAGGTACAATTGGCCAAATAGGTCAAATGAAACAATCAATAAACACACAACAATAAAAAACCATTTGTCAAACACCCCAGTCTATCCATGTTATACAAATTCTAAGGAATAGAATTTGGAGATATTACTTGAAATGTCTATCTCTTTCTAATTTATAGTATTTGTCTACTTTTGTTTATTGGGGGACAAAAAGATTCTTAGAGTTACTCATATCTCTATTATACTATAAGTGAAGGGGGGGGAAACAAAAAAAGTTCGATATACCCTTAATGAATTTAAATTGTTATATATATTAAATAATATTTTCTTCTTCCTACTTGCCATATATATTAAACAAGTTAACAACATAATTGAATTTGAAATTTCAGTTAAATATTAAATTAAGGAGAATAATTTCCTCTTCTTACATATGTGTGAAAAACTCTGATCAAAAATTAAATTGACAATTTCATATTAATAATCAGAAGAAAAAATAATAACTTGAATTTCATATTAATAATATATTGATAATTTTTTTAAAACTAAATGTTGATTATTATTCGGTAATCACTATTATATAAACCAAACTCTTCCACTTTATTAATATTCAAGGATAGAACATGATACACAAATTCTTCCACTTTATTTGAGCACAAGGTTTCTTCTGCTTTATATTTCCTTCTCTCAATACAATATTTGAATAATGATTAACAAATAACTAAAAAAAACCAACGAAACATTGATTTAAGAATAACATATTTAAAAGTTAAAGATAATTATAAATATCTGTTAGGATCAAATTTTTTGTAACATTAATGAATAACTAATTGAGAAGAAAAATGTTAATATAAGACGCACGCATAGCGTTCAAAAAATGCTAGTAGTCATATATTGGAGGATCGTTAATGACACGTTAGTTGATTTGTCAGCTAAATGAATTGAACTCAATTCACTCAAAGCCAACAAAACCCTCTTTTTCTCTAGTTGGTCCATTTCCTAATTCAAAACCATATCCAACGATAATGATAGTCACAACTATTAAAGCTCTCATATGTGGATGCTATTAGGATGAGAGTTGGGAGTTTCAAACCAAGAGTCGATGGAGCCAAAGACAAGAGCCAGGTTGAGTGAGGGGTGGACCTTATACGAGATAGGTATGATCTTGGGTTCTTCTAGTCGGGGTTGATAATAGGCAATGTACTTGATCCTCTCCAAGAAATACATTGATTTCGCGTAAGAAGGGTAAACAAATCGGGTTTAAGAACGCGAAAAATTGGTGAATACCTATCAGGTTTATATTGGATTACAGTTAGGGTTAGGGTATGGAATAACTGATTAGGTTGAACCCTTATCAAGGTTGATCCGAAGAACGCCCCTCCATGCTTAAGTCAATAAGGGAAAATCGGTAGCTCTCACTGTGTAATTATGATGAAGAACGTACCTGAGTGACACAGATAATAGGGTATTTATATTGGCCGGGAGTGTCCTACAAGTAAATAATGATAGGACACTTCTCCTATTGGCTCAATAAATAATTTGTTAGGGTTGTGAGTGTGTAGCGGAAGCAGATTAAAGATGTAGAGATTGAGCAAAATAAATGGAGTTGGAAATATGTGGCAAGAAAAGTAGTATAAGTGGACACACAATATTTAACGTGGGAAAAATCCTCTAATAGAGGCAAAAAACCCACGACGACGAGTACCCGAAAATCCACTATATAGGAGAGTACAAGAATCACCCGAAACTTATAAGGGTGAGTAGTACAAATACAACTCTCACTATAATATAAACTCACAAAGGAGTAGTACAAAGAGGGATAGTGGATTAATAAAATAGGTGGATTAATATACAAGGAGGTTTTATAATGTAGGAAGACTTGTGATATGGCTTCTTGTATTTGATGTGTTGGTTGACCTCCTCCAAAATTTGCCCAAGCTCCTTTTATAGTATGGGAATGGCGGTGAATAATGTCGGCAACTAAGTCTTGAGTTATGTAGAAATTTCCAACATTTACTGCAACCATTTGGAGATTAGTCTAGAACTCATGATATTGGCCAATTGTAGGTGTTCTAGATAAATCATGAATAATCATGATTATTGCCATTATATGAGCTCAATCCTTGAGTTAGGCGGCAAACTATAATTTGTGACTTATTTGCCAATCTTGGGCCAATAATAGAATTTGGGCCATAAACCCAACATACTTATCTCTAGGCCCATAGTCCACGTGTAGTGTACATGGACCAGACCCATGCCAATTGACTTGGCCTGTGTAGAGAGCACCGGCAACGAGCGTGAATAGGACCGGTATGTCCTATAATACCGATATCATGATGATTCATTTCCTGGATCTACGCCTGATGTCTTGGCAGATCAGTTATGGCGGTCTAATGGACCAGTATGGTACTTGGACAACCCATATAATAATGGTAAAAGTAAAAACATTAAAATATCATATAAAGTGTCCAAAACCATACGTTATATTATATCAAGACAATCAGAAAATCAAACTCCACCAAGTTTGTTCATTGACCAAAACGTACTCGATCTCTGGTGATAGAAACGTATTAATTATACACATTATTTAGTCCTCTCTTTAATTTTTTTATTGGGGAAAAGTATAAACTCAGTTAATCAACCACTTTATATATAATTCGGACTTCGGAGTAGCTACAGTATGAACACACCCATTAAACTAATTAATCACGCAGTATTCTAGAAAAAAAGGTATTCACTTTTCCAAAGATATTAATACAAAAATAATCCTAACAAATAAAAAACTAACATGAAAAGTAGTTGAAACAGAATATAAATAAGATCAATAGTTAGTTCCATTAAAACCCAGATGAAAGCTTAAACTCGTTTTATATAAAAAGAATCAACCACTATAATTTCATAAACACATAGAAGCGTCATTGCATCACCCAAAAAAGCGCCACAAATTTCTTCTCTCCATCATCATTCATTAATCATCCATCATCAATCATCATGGTACGTCTTTCTCTCTCTCTTTTATAAGTGCATGTTAGAACTTAGCATATGAATTATGAAGTATTAATGTACTTATATTATGTATGATATCATATGATGAATTCTACAAAGTTATTCTGCAATTATTTTCGTTGAAATAAAGAAAAAAAATAAACTTTCGACGGTTTCTTTGTTTTTTTTTTCATGAAAAATATAAATATTTTTTGGACTGATTCTTGCATTGAATGGTGTAAGCTTATAAGGTCGTCATCCTTTTTTTTTTTTCGGTTTTAGGAATTTCTCTCTATAATTAATTATTTATGCAACTTTTTTCTTAGAAGGTTATTTATGCAAGTTTAGTAATACTTCATCCGTTCTGAAATAGGTGAGACACTTCTTTTTTTTATGTGTGAGCTTTTTCGAGAGAAGTGTTTCACCTGTTTTATAATTGAGGAAGTACTAAATTTCATTTTGTTGTTGTTGTTGTAATGCCTTTAAAATAAAAATATGAGGAAGGTCAAAAGAATGTGAGTAGAAAAAGCTACAACCATGTTTGGTTGGGGTTGAGTTGGGAAATAGCAATTGTGGATTCTTTCAATACAACTTGTTACTTGTCACCTTCTTCTCTACTCTTTCTTCTACTTGCGGCAAACGCGGTCTTTTACTTTTGAGTTTTGAACTCTCCTTTTGGTGAAGCCCAATGGGAGTGGGTAATGGGCAGGGCGGGTTGGGGCCCGTGTAAGGGTAAGAGTAGGACAGACCAATTAAGCTGTGTTTCTTTGGACTGAATCTATCTGAATTAAATTGAACTGAAAATAAGTTTTAAAAAAAGTCATATGGGCCGGGTCAGAGTTGGTGACCCGTTGCAGGTTGGTACCTAGCTATATTGATTAACGGGCGGGGCCAAGATTCACCAATATATTTTGAAGGGTTTTAGCTTTGAGGGTCATGGGCTTGTTAGATGGGCTTTCTTGGGCTCGGGTAGTGTTCCATCTTAAAACCAATTGGTAATAGGTGGAGTAGCCCATCAATATTATACTTCATGTCAGTAACTCTATCTCTCCATTCTTTCACTGTGGGACAACTAGTCCCGACTCACATGTACGTGATTATGGTGATGAGTAGATAGCCTTTGATTAGTTTCCACAACCCAGCAAATAGCCCAACACGGTATGAAGTTATGAACACTTGCGTGTTAATTAGTTGTTTAGTAGATCTTCCTCTCGGTCTTGCCTTCCACAACTTCTAACGTAACCTCCTCCAAGCTCATCTAGCCATTTCCACACACCCAGCAAAATGCCAAAGTCTATATAGTGCTCCCTCTCACATTTTAGTGTATTTTGTAGACGATTACCAAGTACAATGTTTTCATGTAGCTGAATCCACCTTTTGGGTTGAGGTTTTGGCATTATTTTTTTGTTGATATATATATTTTGGTATTGTTAGTTATGCAAACCCAATAGTCCAACAAGGTTAGTAGATCTTGAAGACACGTCGTGGGTTAGGGAGTGTTCGAGGAAAAATTATAGACAAACAGGAAAGTTTCTGTTTGCCCGACGAGTAAAACCGCGCCCATGGGGTGGCACCCTCGCCCGCGGGATCATCTGATTTGTTTTCTCTTTTCGTCTTATTTTTTTTCTAAGTTTTATTATGTTAGGATTCTTTAGAGATTATTTATTTCCTAATAGATTGGTAATTGTATTAGGAATAAATAATTAGTTTTCTAAGTCTAGTTAGATTAGATCTTGTTAGATGCTAATTCTACTAGGGATAGGATTTTATCCTCTATATAAAGAGGGATTGAGATCATTATTTTATATGCTGATCAAATACAGGGAGAGATTACAAAGATTCTTAGGTTTGTACTTAGACTTCTTGAGACAGATTGTAATTCACGTGATTCGTCAATTTTGGGGTTTTGCTAATATTCGTTGAATGATTAGTGAAACGGTTGATGATTTTTCCTCTACTTGTTAAGGGAGAGGTTTTTCACGTTATATTTGCGTTCGTCATTGCTTAATTCTCGCTCCTTAGATTTGTTTATATTGTTTACTTGCTACTACGCTTACGCATTAGTCCTGACAGAGATTATATAATGACAATATTTCATATCCAAAAACATTTGAGTCTTATAAATTAGTTTTTGTGCAACATAAAGCTTGCCAAATTTTCAATTGCCATAGATTAGTAAATATTATTAAAAGAACGTTTTGTTATGTACATATAGGTCGAAGATATGAAGATTGAGAACAAGAGGGATGCCATATTAACATCTCCACTCTCCCTAGATAGGGAGTCCAACAATGATTTCAAGCCTCCTAATTTTCTTCAAATGGTTTTTAGTCTTCTCAACAATGTAAGACCAGGAGCTGATCTTACTCGTTTACAGGTACGTCCTTGACATATACACCGGAGACATACCTAGTATTACTTTCCATTAATGTTAGTTATTTGTATTAGAATAGTTCAAGATCAAAACCTTTATTTTGGTTTGATAAAATTACATCTAATAGTAGGATTTTAAGAACAAAATATACGTATACGTCAAGAAATATACGTGTACGTCAAGACATATACGTGTACGTGTACGTCAAAATATGCGTGTACGTCACAAAATCAAATTAGGAAACCTATCCATTGTAGGATTTTAAGAACAAAATATATCCTAAAGTATATTATATTCTATCAACATCCTATCTAATTTGAATTGATGAAGTAACTCCCTCCAAACAACCGCTATGCTTAATGACAATACAACTTTTATAGAACCTTGTATAATGAGAAGATTTTTGGTATCAATAATGAAAATTTACTTTAATTTTTTTTGATTAGTTAAGAAGGGTTTGGTTGTACCATATTAGTTTACAACAAATTTAGTTGAATTTTTTTGCCCCGTTTCATGTTTAAGACATGTTAATTAGCTCGTATTTGGCTAACATACCTTATATTATATAAATGGAAGGAGTATATAAATTTATACTAGTATTTTGTATCAATTATAACTCAACAAATCCATATATCTATATAATATAAATATATTAAAAGACGTTTCTATCAAAGGAACGGTGCCACGTGACACTCTACTCAAGCTTCTAATACACGTGTTTATAACCTCATTTAAAAATCTTAACAATGTAAAGTTACTAGGATTCGAACACATGACCTTTGAAATAAAATGTGAGTGTTTAACCACTAATCCACTACAATTTCTATGTTTAATGTTTCAAAGTAAAACATAATAAAGTCTTATAATTATATGTAATCATAAAATTTTAAAACAACAAAATAAAAAAAAAAGGGGGTGGGGGTTCCGTAACCACCAATTGGGGGTGGTATGTTTTTTTTAAAAAACCCCTTTAAAATTTTTTTCAATTTTTGTTAAGGGGTGTTTTATTAAAAAAAACCATAAATTTTTGAATTTTTTCCTTTTTTTTTTAATTCCCATTTGTGGTTTTTTTTTTTTTTGTGTTGGTGGTGTTGGTGGGGGCCGAGATATAGTTTTGGGGTTGAGGAATTCCTAACATAAAGAAACATAGACAAACTTTTTAATCTCTAACACTTTTATTAGGTAATAACATTATCATACCCTAATTCTATTGAAATTATTATTTTTAACCCCAATTCCTTAGAAGTTTTTTTAAAATAATTTATCATGTATTCATGTCATAACGTCCATTATTTTTCAATTTTGCACTAGACAGAATATTAAGAAAAGCTAATAAAATAAAGTATGAGATTTATAATTAATAATATGTTTGATAATTGTAACTGACCCGCTGTATCGCCCGGGCCAAAATACTAGTTATAACTTTAAAATGGGTTTCGTGTAGCTACCTCCCTTGTTTAACTTGCCAAAATCGCACCTACAATGCTATGGAGAATCCGTCTATTGCGTCAACAAGGACATGCTAAGCAAATGTGCCAATGGAGAGACGACCGTCGATCGGATGATCTCCGTCGTTGCATGGAGCATCTCGACCATTCGTCCGTTGATGTTTGGGGTTGCACCATACAACCCCATTCTTGGTGAGACTCATCATGCGTCTAGAGCCACCCTCAACGTCCTACTTGAACAAGTATGTAACTCTATCCATTATGTTGTAACAAAAAAGTACGTTATTGTTATAATTTACTTCATTGTCAAAAAAAAAAATACTTTACTTGATTAATTAGAGAGATTTTAACGACACTTCATCTCTATTTTATAAAGGAAGAGGAGGGGGACACCAAGGTGGCCAAACCCCATAAAAAACAGTATCTCGATGTGGAAACATTACCTTTCATAAATTAACATTATCAACTTTAGAATTAGAGTAGATCAGATCACGCTTGAAAAAATCTAGATTGGACCAGATATATATTTTCAGTGATCTGTTTACTTGTTACCAAATATATATGATTCCATATTAGTTTATATTATGAAAATTAGATTGCTTAGAATTACGTGTACGTCAAGAAAAATTTAACCAAATTATAGGTCGGCTTATAAATATGGGTTAAGTTTAGTCAAATTAATTATTTTTTTTGAGATTACGTTCCCCCTTTGTTTGTAGGTTTCCCATCACCCGCCAGTATCAGCTTTGCATGCAACTGATGAAACCAACGGCATCGAACTTATTTGGTGCCAACATGCTGTTCCCAAGTTTCATGGTATAAGAATCATATGCCAAATTTTTCTATAGAATCAGAAATAATTATTTGTCTTTCCCCAAAAAAAAAAAACGAAATAATTATTTGTCACTTTGTGTTTATCTTTGACAATCTTGCTTTAACTGAATGATTTCAATTGCTTTCCATCGAAAGAAGAAAAAAAAAAGATTTTCAGTGCTACTAAGTGAAAGCAACTAAAATGGTTTTTATTCCCCTTGGAAAGTTCTCTTTCAAACTAAATTACCTATAATACAATAAAGTATTTGAATTGTTTTTATAATCATATAATGGTAATAAGATGATGTTAAAAAAAAGGTGTAAGTTAAGGAAAAGAAAAGGTTAATTTTGTTCAAAAATAAGGTTACATAAATTTATTCCTTGATTCGTTAGAAGAGTGTCCTAACTTTTCTCATGTACCTAAAAAAAAAGTTAGGTCCAATGAGATTTTAGTCTAATTCCGAAGAGATCACTCCTCTTGAGTACATTTATTATACATTCGGGTGTACCATGTGCATGGTACACTAGGGGTGCTAATCGAGAGAGTCGACCGCGAGCAGGGCCTTGCTCGACTCGAAAACTCGAAAACCCTGCTCGACTAGACTCATGCTCGTTAATTTTTTTTGCAGCTCGACTCGAGCTCGATTAGCTCGACTTGACTACTCGAAAATCATTTTTTTTATTTGTTATTTTTTTAATCATGTTAGTAGTTTATGAAGTATGATCATGGAGGCATGGACCATGAGGAAAATTTTTATTGAGCTTGGTAACTTGGACCTTATTTCTCAAATTTTTAAAAACTTTTATACTAAATAAAATATATTAGAAAAAATTATCGAGCTTAACGAGTCGAGCGGGACCCTGCTCGACTCGTGCTCGTTAAGGTTTCGAGCCGAGTCGAGTTCGAGCCGAGTTTTGACCGAGTTGAGCTCGAGTTGCTGGCGAGCTGCTCGATTCGATTAGCACCCCTAGGTACACCCAAGACTATTTTTTGCTTCTTTGCTCATTTGGACTTTCACCATTCCGCAATTGTTTGCTTATTTGTAGTTTTTTAAGTGAGCAATGAACAAGATAATAGCCTTACGTATACCATGCTCATGATATACCTGGGTGTGATAAAATTTGTACTATTATATTAACTACCCTTATTTGACTTACTCATAATTCTTTTTATTATTCCAACTATGGCCTTAGCATAACCTTTAAAGTATAGATAAACTGATGAATGACACAGGCCCGAATTAAAAATCTAAACCGGGACAATAAATCATTGGGCCATTCAAATGTCGGGTCACTCAACACATTGGGCCACTGATATGTTTAAGTGTTTCTTTCTTTAAATCTCATGCTAGAGATTAACTAATCACATACTATTACTTTTGGTTTTGTGTTTACTCCTTAACCCTCTTTTCCCTCTCTAATGAAGGAGCTACCATAGAAACAGTGGTGCATGGAAAAAGGAAGCTAAATCTTTTAGAAAAAGGAGAAAGTTATGTGATGAATTCTCCAAAATTGTTGATAAGATTATTGCCAAAGCTTGGTGTTGATTGGGTGGGGAATGTGAGAATTACATGCCAAGAAACAGGCCTTGAAGCTGAATTATCCTTCAAAAGTGCTTCTTTTTTGGGTTTTGGTGGAGGCAACAGGTCTGTCAAAGGAAAGATCATGGATGCATCTAATTCTCTCAAGACATTATATGAAATTCATGGCCAATGGGACAGGTGCTTGCAATTTTACTTTTACTTTATCGACATTTTTTCAATCATAAATTCTTATATCAGACGATATGACACAATCAAACAATCTTTCACTTAGGCCAAAACATTAAAAGTTAAGTAAAAATAAGCAAAATGTTACAAGGTACGTATTAGAAGTCAGTGGTAACAATTTGCTTATTTTGCTCAACTTTGGCCTTTTTTTTTGTCGCTAACACCTGATCTAAACAAATACTTAAGTCAGAAGGTCTGACAACAAATACTTAATTCGTGCATATTTCGAGACATACCTAAAAAAGAATACACCCCACACAAAAGTTTTTGACCTTTTTCCAATTGAGCAAATACATATCAATTGAGCAGAATCCTTACTTGGGTGTAATAGATATTTTGCTAGATTTTGTAAATAAAACAATTATAATTACATTATGATATGCACATAATATACTAGGTATACATTGTTAATTAATTCCGAGAGTAGGGTAAGCCCGTTTGGGTTAGACTTACCGCCCTTTATGGGGGGATCGATCGATTCCCCCCCTCCCTTGGTTCATTTCGCTACAAAAAACATTGTTAATTAATTCCCAAATTATGCATCTCCAGGACCGTTAAAATAAAGGATACCATGGATGGGAAAACTAAAATTCTGTACGATGCCAGAGAGATTATTTCTGCACTTCCTACACCGACACTACGGGATCCTCAGGTATTCTTATTACTTCACATAACATGTGTTTTATTTTCCAGTTATAGTTTTCATTATTTAATATTTTGAATTTTGATATTTTAGTATAGCTTTCATTATTTAATATTTTGAATTTTGATAGATTCCTACTTCATCATGTTCCTTGGTTACTAAAATCGATCTTGCAAGAGTCTTGACATAAACATTAAATGATCTGATGTACTGTATTATATTTCATCAATGTTATATGGCAAATATTGTAGGTGAAAGGAAGTATATTAGTAAATGAGACCACCAACCATGAAGACTATAAAGATATATATAGTACTTGGTATATTGCCAAAGTTTGTATCTAGAGGCATTTCGGAGGTGGGATCTCCTTACCTTTTCCCCCACTTCCAAAGAATCTTATTGCCTGGTCAGATTAACCTATGCGAGGTTCCAATACAGTAGGGCACTTCTCCTTATCCTTAAACAATTTTTTTTAGGATCCAAATAATAGACCATGTTTGATATGACTTGAATTAAAGTATCATAATTACCTTAATTATCAAAATTATCACTTCTACTATACTAATGTAGTCTTTCTTTGAAAATATTGATAAACACTATTAGTGTTGAGAAAAGATTAATGAAGTCTGGCCTATGATTATTATAAAGTGCATTCATCATACACTGGGGTGTACCATATACATGATATACCCAAGGCTATTTTTTGCTCATTTAGAACCTTCAAATGAGCAAAGTGAGAGATCTAAATGAGCAAAAAAAAAAATAGTATTGGGTATACCATGCTCATGGTACACTCGGGTGTATGATAAAATCTCTCTATATATGGTTAAAATCTATGCATTACATTTTTGTGTAATAGTACTCCTATGTTATAGTTTATGGTGGTTTAATGTCATCATTTTTGACATAAATTCGTAGGAAGTGTGTGAAAGTGAATCAGCTGCAGTATGGGCAGAGGTGAGTAAAGGCATTCTAAGCAAAAATTGGGATAAAGCAAGAGAAGCAAAGAGAGAAATAGAAGAAAGAGAGAGAGATCTTCTGAAGCAAAGGAAATCAATGGGAGAGCAAGATTGGATTCCCAAACATTTTGATTTGTCTTACAACCCTCAATTTGGTTGGGATTGTTCACCTAAACAAAAAACTGTGCCACCAGCTCCAATTCATTTTCCAATATGAACTTCTCATATTATCATATCATAATATATTATGTTATGTTATGTCGATATATACATGTATATTATGTTATGTTATGTCGATATATACATGTATACTGGAAATATTGATAGAATACATGAAAATGAGGGAGTGGAAGGGTGGTAAGCCCTTTCATCTTCCACCCACATGTTGTGGGTTTGATTCTCATCAGGGGGTTTGGGGGGGGTTTGGGGGCTTTGGGGTAGGTTGTATTTAGGTGCTTGCTGAGAGAGGCGTTAATGTAATTTATCTTCACCAAATTTTTTTTTTTTTTTTTAAATATTGATTGAATACATTAGAGATAGTATAAGTTTTGAAACATCATTAGATCAAGCAATATCCTCCTTTGAGAGTGAGGATAGCGCAGTGGTTAGCGACTT
Source organism: Beta corolliflora (assembly GCA_947648045.1). NCBI lineage: Eukaryota > Viridiplantae > Streptophyta > Magnoliopsida > Caryophyllales > Amaranthaceae > Beta > Beta corolliflora. The sequence goes on along the minus strand of CANSZD010000655.1, from coordinate 77,465 downwards.
CCCTCCCTGGTCAGGGAGGTGCCTTGGGATCGATTCTCACCCCTTAGCAAGTTGGGATCGCCTTTATTCCCCCAAATTGTCAAGGTTTCTCCTTACTTTATTAAAAAAAAAAAAAAAAAGCAATATCCTCCTTTGTAAAATTGCTTTTTTTTTCTTTTGGTAAAGGAAGGATACTTTTTTTTTTCCCATTGATTTAATTAGGAGCACATTTATTTACAAAGAAGAAATTGATCGAAGGAAACTCATAATTACACTTCAGACAGGTAAAACAACTAGCGATTGTGGAAACCATAGCCAAACAAATTAAGTCTCTAGTTACCACAAAGCAAACAAATTAAGTTTCGCCGAGGGATTTTCTTCCAATGTAATCTACATACATACGTAATTAAAAAAAATTAGAAATTGCATAGTATAGAATTTGAACCCGTGACTTGAAGTTTATATACTAAAGTGTTAACCACTAGACCAAATGATATTTAATGTTTATAATGTCAAAGTATAATATTAATAAATGAATTTTTTTCTTTTTACTCGGGGCATATCTCGAACCTAATAACTAGTAGTCTATCTAAATGCTGATCCCACCATAGCCCATATGCAAGATCAAGATCACCAGAAGATCAGAGGAATCAATTAATGATATGATAAATAGTTATAGTATCTTGTGATAGGGTGTGATATGTTGATATGGCATAACCTACTAAGTAGAGCAGATCACAGTAGTGAAAAAAAAAAATCACTTCATAGTTCATAGTTCATAGTTCATAGTTCATAGTTCATACCATCAGAGTAATAAACTCAATCAACCAGAATCACCAGACTGGAGAACTAACGCCCTCCACACATTTGACATTTCCCTTCTCATTTATGACAAGTGACGAAGTTTGTTTTAGTACCATATAAGACAGCGAGTAGTCATGGTCTAGAAATTGATTGTTGGATTCTCTTAAATCACACATTTTCTTTGCCAACGATTGTAAAGATAAAACTTGGTATATCCAGTGGGTAGTTTACCGGCTTCTAATATAATTTAGTGTATGATGGAATCCGACTCACCATGAACAACTATATTTTAATAGTATATTAGAAGCAGGTAGTCTACCCACTGGGTAAATGTAGTTATGTCATCGTAATACATAGTTCGTCGTTCCATAAATATATCAATGTTAATTTGCCTTATTTGGTAGGTTTATAATGAGTTATTGAGTTCTCTAAATCTATTTCCTCAATCCTCATAATAGGAGTCCCTCTTTTTATTAATCTCTATCTCTTCTCCTGAAAAAAAAGTGCTCTCCTACTATGTAGTAAGAATCATGGAACCGAGGAAGTACAAGGCTAACTCTACTCTTTGAGTATAGACGCTGGAGAAAATTAAAGGGAGACATCATTTTGATGAAATCATTACACAAAATTGGTTGTGTTATTATCACAGTAGTTATTAGTTGTTGTACTAGCTATCTAACTATTAGTTGTTCTGTTGTTAGAGGTCAAATGTCAAAACAACTTCTCAAACAATTAGTGTTCGGTAGAACTAGCCGTTGGATATGTTCTACCTTAAAAAATATTTCAGAGTAGGAGTACATCTTAGTTCAAAACGAAAAAGCTATTACATTTAGTTTCCAAAACACTGCCTCAACCATTTAGAACTGCTGAAAAAGATTTTCGGTGCATTAAAATCACTCGTTGAAAAGGTACATTCATGTATTAATAATACCCCATATTATTGTATTTTTTGTTCTTTCTTTTACCCTTCATTGACATTAAATAAACTACTCTATTCGCCAAAACAAAAGGCACCAAAAATGTTTAAAACAATTATAAAAGTATTCATTTGTCTCTTCAATTAACACTTCAAGATCATTTCAAATAATCAATTTCTTAACTCCAAAAATCCTCCATTTTTCTTTCTTCATCATCACCACATATCACTGTTAATGGTACGCATTTCTCTCTCTTTATCTCTTTGCTCAATATATAGTCTATACAGTCTAGATATTTGCTGCATGCATGTATTTCTATGTTTGTACAAGTCATTGTCATCTTCAAATTCATGAGATTCACTGCGTAAGCGTAATTCTTGCTATTATTTGAGCAAAAACTTGTGCAAAGTTCGGAATATTGGTCTTGTGACAAAGTTTAATAGCTTTTCTACACTATGCAAATTTTCTTATTTGCATGTAATGTATAATTACTCTCTTCATATGTACTATCGTGACATTTACTGTTAAAGTTAGAAATTGTTTATCTTTACTTTCTTTCACTAATAATATCAAAACCTCATTGTGTGAGATCTTATTTAATTCTTTACATCTCAATGTGAATTATCGAACCATCAACTTCTAATACTTATTGTAAGATTTAGGTTAAACCCCTTAATCTGGAGTTAATTCTATTGATCATATATATAGGTTTACATGGGTAGTAGACTAGTAGTCCTAATATAATTAGGAATAGTCCTACTAACACAAGGAAAGATAAAAAAAAGTACAAATATCTATCCTAAAGATAAGGAGAAAAATTGGGATGGGATAATCTATCCTCACTCTATAATACTTATTCTTAGATTTAGGTAGAGTTAATTTTGCGTGGACTTGGTCCACAATAATATGGACCAAAACCACTTATTTAACATAGTGACCCTTATTTTCAATATAGTAACCTTTTAAAATCTTAAGTAATACTGTACAGTTACTATCTACTATAATGATCGTTTTTTTTAATATAGTCACTCTTTCTTACATTAGTTTATCATGATGAAATTTTCATTTTGTGACATATGAACCTTTTTTTTTTCACATAGTCAAACTTTACAGTCTATATCTACTCATCTTTTATATCTTTTTTTTTTATATAGTGACTTTTTTTTTTCATAAATCACATAAATTAGCATTAGGTCCACACTAATTTAATGTAGACCAGGTCCATATAAGTTTTTTACTTTAGGTAAAACTCCTTAATCTGGAGTTAATTTTATTGATCAGGTATAGATTTACAAGGATAATAAATACAAATCCTATAGATAAGGAGAGAATTTCCCCTAAAAAATCGATAAGGAGAGAATAAGTAAATATATTAATAGTAAAAAGATATGTGGAAACTAGAGCATATGAAACTCCAAAAATTAATGTAAGCAAACTTTTATCATTAAGAAAAAGGGAGTAGCTGAAAAAGGGACCCTCATTAATGTTGAAAAAAAAACATCGTCTGTGTCTAATTTTAGGCCAATGGATATGTTAGTCAAGACGTTCCTAGTATTCGATATATATTACTGTTTTTTTTTTTTTTTTGGATAAAATCGAACATAATATAACTAAAATAGGAGATTACAAACAAAGCATTCAGCCATGGTCATCAGAAGACATGGTTGACATATTACAAACTTGAATGTCTTCAACTAAAAATTTAATACAATCCGGGGGAGGGGAGGATAGTTCTTGCAAAATATTTAGGCTTGCTCTTTCCCCTTGCGCATGTTTTGCTACTGCATCCGCAAGCCTATTTGAATTTCTTCCTTCATGCCGAAGTTCGAGTCCTGCGGTTCCTTGGAGCAACACCCTACAATCATGGATAATGTTATACAAGTTACTTCTAACAGTTTGATTTTTACCAATCTCTTCCACGACATTTCTGCAATCAGATACTACAATGCCCAAATTCCAATGGTGATGCTTAGCCCATTGAAGTGCCATTAGGATAGCACGGGTTTCAGCCTAAAGAGCACTTGAACAGAATGTGGTCATGGTAATCCCTCCTAGCCACGAGCCAAAGGAATCCCCGCAAACAAATTGCTAAACCGGTCTCATTTGATTTAATAACGAAAGAGCCATCCACATTAATTTTTAGATGTGACAAAGGAGGGGGGACCGATTGGTTTCATAGGGTTAGAGATGCTCGAGGTCGGAACCGGGAGGAAGAGTGACGAGGGGTGGGAGTGGGTTGAGATGAGTAGGAGGGGTGAGAGGGGTGAGATGAAAGAGAGGAGAGAGATGGGAGAAGGGGGGGAGAGGGGTTGAGAGCTTTTCCCACTTTAGGTTGGCTCTTGGAGTAGAACCATTCAGTGGCGGCCCAACGAGAATTTTTTATAGAAGAGGAAGAAGAGATATTCTTCTTGTTGAAAACCCAAGCATTTCGTCTTAACCAAAGACCCCAAATCATGAAAATAAATTCAACATTAGAAGGGACTAGCGTAAGATTGACATTGATATCTTGGGTAATGTTGCTTTTTAACCAATCCTTAAAGGAGGTGGCGGGGATGGTTTTCACATTAGCATTAGACCACACTTCCACCGCACGGTGGCAACCCCTAAGAATGTGGTTCATGTTCTCCTCTTCATTTGGACAGAAAGGGCAATACTTAGTATAGGAATTAACACGATAACTTATATTACCATTGGTTGGCATCCTATTCCACCAAGTTTGCCAAAGGAAGAACTGGTGTTTCGGGAGTCCCGGGGCTTTCCAAAGCCAGCCCCACGATTTCTCATCCCCTTCAGGGGATAAGAATCTCGTTGCAATTCTTGAGTTAAATTTCCCAAGATGAGTCCATAGTGAGTAAGTAAAGTCGGGGTTACGGGAGAAAACAACTGATCTAACTCTGTCGACTAACTCACGGGGGAGGTTTATGGAGGAGATATTCGTTATATCACAATTACTTATAACATTTGCTGTTAAGTTAAGCTCACTTTGTTGTAGAGGACCTTGGATTAGGGACCTTAGACTTTCCCCATTTATCCAGTTATCATGCCATAAGTTAATGTTTGTTCCTTCCCCAACAACCCAAGCTATGCTATGCTTATAGGTATCCCAACCAACACCAATATTTTTCCAAATGTGAGACCCCTTCTTAAAACTAAGGGGTTCACACTACAAAAAAACGCTCGTATAGCGACGGAGTTTTAGAAACGGATTTGTATCCGTTTCTAATTTAGAGACGGAAAATTAATAATCCGTTTCTAAAAAAATATAGGGACGGATTTTAAAATCCGTCTCTAAATTAGAGACGGATTTTAAAATCCGTCCCTAAGTTAGAGACGGATTTTAAAATCCGTCCCTAAGTTAGAGACGGAATTATAAAATCCGTTTCTGGTGTGTTTTACCAATTTTTCCAGACTTTGTCAAAAATTTAGATCTAATTTAGAGACGGATTTTGAAATTCCGTCTCTAAATTAGAGACGGATTTTTGAATTCCGTCTCTAAATTAGAGACGGATTTTTGAATTCCGTCTCTAATTTAGAGACGGATCTTTAAAATTCCGTCTCTAAATTAGAGACGGATTTTCAAATTCCGTCTCTAATTTAGGGACGGATTTACAAAATCCGTCTCTAATTTAGGGACGGATTTTCAAATTCCGTCCCTAATTTAGGGACGGATTTTCAAATTCCGTCCCTAAGTTAGTCAAGTAGATATGTTTTAAAATGCACTTTCAAATCCGTCTCTAAATTAGAGACGAAAATTCAAATTCGTCTCTAAATTAGAGACGGAAATTCAAATCCGTCTCTAAATTAGAGATGGATTTTCATTTCCGTCTCTAAATTAGAGACGGATTTGAAAATCCATCTCTAATTTAGACAAGTAGATATTTTTTATAATGCACTTTAGAGACGGAAATTCAAATCCGTCTCTAAATTAGAGACGGAAATTCAAATTTGTCTCTAAATTAGAGACGGATTTTTAAGATGTGTTTCTAATATTTCTTTCAATTATTATCAATTCCACACGTAAAAGTAAACAAGTAGTACTTGGTGTAGTTGGTATGAGTTTCTCCTCGTGACTTAGAGGTTACAGGTTCGATTCCTACCAACTGCGGTTCTTGAGAATGGGGATTCCCCTTACCCATTTCCACTGCTTCCAAGAGCCTTGCCTACAATGCCAGACCGGGTTGACCAGAGCGAGGTTCCGAACCGAGTGAGATTGTGAACCGGTAATGGGATCGGGTTGAACCGAACAACTAACAATAGGTGATTTTAAAAAACCATTCCTAAACTTAGAGACGGATTTCAAAAATCCGTCTCTAAAATTAGAGACGGATTTTTGAATTCCGTCTCTAAAGTTAGAGACGGATTTTTGAATTCCGTCTCTAAAGTTAGAGACGGATTTTTGAAATCCGTCTCTAAAATTAGAGACGGATTTTTTAAATCCGTCCCTAAACTTAGAGACGGATTTTGAAATCCGTCCCTAAACTCAGAGACGGATTTTGAAATCCGTCTCTAATTTTTTGCTACGGAATTAGAAACGGATATTATTCCGTCGCTAAATTAGAGACGGATATTTGGGATTCCGTCTCTAAGTTCGTTTAGCGACGAGGACTTTAGTAACGGACATAATCCGTCTCTAAGTACATATAGCGACGGATTTTGACGATTTAGAGACGGATTATGTCCGTCGCTATAGAGTGATTTTTTTGTAGTGTCATTCCTTTTATTGATGTATTTTTCTTTAATGATTTTTGAGGCCCACATGGTATCATTGTCCAGCTTCCAGCAGAGGCGAGCTAGGCTAATGTTATTAATGTTTTTGTGAGTTAGAACCCCAAGCCCCCCTAAGCTTTTTTGGGTACAAATTTTTTTCCAAGCAATCCAAGTAATTTTTTTTCCATTATCCTTACTATTCCAGAGAAAATTACTACATATTGAGTCCAGTTTATTCTTAATAGCTATAGGAAAGTCAATCATGTGCATATAGTACCTAGGAATTGCTTGAAGAGCAGCATTAATTAGAATGGTCCTCCCTGCCTTGTTGAGGCTCTTTACTTTCCAAGATGCTAGTTTGGAAGCCACTTTGTCAATGATAAAAGTAAGTTTATTTTTTGAAGGTTTTCTATGACACAGAGGGAACCCAAGATAAATTCCTAGGTCTTTTGTGCTCGAGATATTCATTTCCTGTTCGAACTTATCTCGCACATCAATGTTCGTATTAGGGGAGAAATACAACATACTTTTAGAGTCATTAGATTTTTGGCCCGACAAACCAAAAAACTTGTGAAGGATATGTCTCATGGCAACTAAAGTTGAATTGTTAGCTTCTCCAAAGAATAGGATATCGTCAGCAAAGAAAAGATGTGAAATCTCCGTACTACCCCCCTAACCTTGAAAGGGGTCCAAACTTTAGAGGCACAAGCTTCGTGTATGGTTCAAGATAAATACTCAAGGCAAATGATAAACAGGTACGGAGATAGAGGGTCTCCTTGTCTTATGCCCCTAGAGGGAGTGAAAGCATTTGTACGGTTGCCATTAACCTGGACACAAGTTTGGCCTGCGTTAACACAACTCATGATAAGCTTTATGGAATCGTATGTGAAATTTAGTCTTTTTAGACAAAGTGTTCTATGAAGGGCCATTCCAGATCTATCATAGGCTTTTTCTAGATCTAGCTTCAAAGCAAAGAGGCCTTTTTTGCCTTTCTTTTTGTTCATTGTGTGTAGGATCTCCGAAGCTATGATGAAATTTTCCTCCGACCCCCTTCCTGGTATGAAACTATTCTGGTTGGGTAAGATTATGTCCTTGAGATAGGGTCTTATTCTTTGAACCAAAATCTTTGTAATAATCTTATAAGAGGTATTAACCAAGCTTATTGGTCTAAAGTTATTAAGCCGTAAAGGGTTGCCAATTTTTGGTATGAGGGATATTAGTGTTGAGTTCATTGATTTGGGCATATCTAGAGAAGTGAAAATGTCTTTTACACAAGTAAAGCAGTCCATCCTGATTGCCTCCCAAAAATGGTGATAGAAATGCGCATGATAGAAATGTCTTTGGACCTATCAATGGAAAAAATTGCTTCCTTAACTTCCATCATAGTCGGAACTTGGCTGCAGTTTAATGACTCATTTGAAATGATGTCGGGGGGGAAGGAAGATGCTCGGGCAAAAACAGTTCCGGTAATGTTCCATTATAGCCTTATTAATATCATTAGGATTCGTAATACAGTTACCAGTTTCGTCTTTAATCATGAGAATTTTGTTAGTTTTTCTCCTAAAAATGGTTGATAAGTGAAAGAAATGTGTGTTTCGATCACCATTCATAAGCTAATTGGTTCTAGAACGAATGTGCCAAAAAGCTTCCTCTTGGTCAAGAATTGAATTAAGCTCTTTTGTTAGATTCTCCTCCAGGTCGAAAAAGAAGGTATTTGTTGGGTCAGTTTCTAGGGCCACTTGCGTGCCATGAATGCGGGCCTGGAGAGTTTTTTTATTTTTAAAGATGTTATCCTCTTTATGGACCCAAAGAGGGATCTCCTTACTAAGGACGCTAAGTTTATTAGATAAGCTATTTGCATTCAAGGCCCACTGACCTCTCACCCAAGGATCAAACGGAGGGTTTTCGAGCCACATGGGCTCGAATTTAAAGAAACGAGTGCTAACATTTGGACTGGGCTTTTTAAGGCTTATGAGAATAGGGTTGTGATCAGATGACAATCTTGGTAAATTATGGACAATGGATTCAGGAAAATTAAGAGCCCAATCGGCACAGGCCCAACATCTGTCTAATATCTCAAAACTAGGACAACTCTTTCTTTTATTAAACCATGTATATTTACTGCCAATAAAACCCAAATCATGCAACCCACACTGAGCCATAGTATCTTTGTACTTACGCATTTTATACTCTTTAGGGGGTTTACCTCCAAACTTTTCATGCACATAAGTTACCTCATTAAAATCCCCAAGGACCAACCAAGGAAGATTTACATTATTACTAATATCAATCAGATTATCCCACATTTCTATACGGCCATTATATTTAGTATTTGCGTATAAAGCTGAAATAAAAAAGGGAGGAAAATTTTGAACCTGTATAACACCGTGCATGGCTCTCGGTTCCTTTGTTATGGATGTGAAGGAGTGAAGTCCCTCATTCCATAGCATTAGGATGCCCCCGAGTAGCCCAATGGTTCCACAAGCCTCAAAGGAGTTGAACGGCAAGCTACTCACTATCTCTTCAATACTTTCCCTGCCACTTTCGTTTCGGTGATGATGATGATCATCGGGTCATGGTCCCGAATGAGTTGTCTTATATTCCTCCGAAAGCCTTGCCGAGCCACCCCCCTAGCGTTCCATAGGAGGATTGACATCCCGGGGTTTTGGGGGGGGAGGTTCATAAGCTCCGCACGAACTTCCGGGTGAGTGTAGTAATCCAACGTGACCATCCTTTGGGCTTTGGAGCTGTAGAGAATTTCGCCATTTATCTTCGTTTTTATCCCTGACATTACTCCCCTATCTTCCTTTGAATACCCCCATGCCATCTTCAATGTGATTTGTGTGCAAACTTTTGTTAGACGGAGCCATTTGACGTTGTCGGTTTCGCTTCCCGCTTGCACCATTAGCCAGTTCTTGGTAATTGACAGGGCTTTTCGCTCTTGTGGAAGTACGGGTACGGGGTCGGAGAGAAACTGAAGCTCCCATGGAACAGCCTCGTCCGAGAATTCGTCTATCGTATTCATCATCCACCATTTGAGAAATATCCCAACTAGTTCCGAAATCTTCATTACATCCGCAAGACAAGGTAGATGAGCCGGCACTAACCTCCCTACTTCTGGGATAAACCATCATCATGTTCTCGCAAAGCATTGGGGGGGGTGAGTGCGGGGGTTGAGGATTATCTCTTTTAGCACTCGAGGGTAAACTCGGGACCAATTTCCCATCATATCCATCTTATAGTAAGAGTACCTGTTGACCCAAACCTCTGGGAAAGTGAGGTGTGGTCGAGTTTTCGTGGTTATGCAGGTTGCTTTTGAGAGGATGACATGAACTGGAGAGGGAAATTTGGGAGGAATCATAGAATTATATTACTGTTTGAAAAGAATATTTCAACTACTCTTTTATAGTTTTATATAGGGAATTTTGTTATAGAATTAAGTTTTTTCGAAAAACTAACCAATAAAAACAATGTTGTTAAAAATTACCTAATAAAACGTTTTAGATTGTAGAGCACTACCTTATGCGGAAATATATGAGATTGACAAGTTTTTCGGTGTTGACCACACATGTAGGTCACATGACATTTTCAAGACCACCATTTTGGCATTTTCCACTTTTTTTCCTTTCATTTCACTGAAACCCTTTTTTTCCCTTTCTTTTCTTCATTCATTTTCCTTTATTCCTCATTACGGTCCTGTTCTTTTGGGTTGAACCGACCGAACCGAAATGAGTTGAAGTGAGCTGAGCTGAATTGAACAAAACTAAAACTATGAGAGAAAATTAGTTGAACTGGACTAAATTGAAATAAGGTGAACTGACCAGAAATGAAATTGTTCCCAAAAGAACAATACCTAATTCCCCTGCATCTCCCTATCTTCATTTCCATTTCAATAATTTACCTTGTTTTTCTTCTCTCCACATCTTCTTCTCGCAATTGTAATCTGTATGTGGGGGTACTGTCAACACCGAAAAACTAGTCAACCTCCATACTCTAGTATAAGGTAGTGATCCACAACCTAAAACATCCTTTTTAGGCAGTTTTTGACAACTTTTTTATTTATTATGTAGTCTTTCACAAAAAGTTGGTTTTATTACACAGTATGTGACAAAATTCCCTTTTATATGATACTACTACCTTGAGGTTATTGTTCTTTTTTAATTTATATTGAATTGAATATTTTTATTGAACAATTTGAATTTAATTAATTAGAACTAATATATACTTGATGATGAAAAATGATTATTACTAATTTTAGTTATTGTTTTCTACTGATTTAAAATTTATCTTTACAGCTCAATACTAATTGCTATTGAATGAAATTGATATTTTTTTTACAAGAATTGATTTTAGATCTACTCATCTTTTTTTTTTCAATTAAAATATTAAATCTAATTTTAAATCATGTTTACTCTTTTGCCCTTTGTGACACTTTACACGCTATTGGACCAATAAATAAGTGTTAAAATCATGTACAGGATTATGATTTGAAGATTGCGAACAAGAAGGATGTCATTCTAACAACTCCTCTCTCTCTGGAAGGGATTTCAGATAATAATTACAGACCTCCCAATATTCTTCAACTGATTCTTAGCCTCTTCCACAATGTTAGACCAGGAGCTGATCTTTCTCGTTTTCAGGCAAGTTCCTTTTTCTTGTGTTGAGATCCTCTAGAGTTTCAAAATAACTCTAGACGGTAGAGTTCGTTAAATATCAGTCGTTGATTAAGAAATCAAAGACTTGTATTTTCTCTCCCAAAGATCCCCTATTTTTCCCCTGAATATCCTGCCCATATCTTTTCCTTTCCCACTAATCATGAGCCCTTGATTATATAATATATGGTTAGGATTCAACTCTACTTTGTAGAGTTTTTATAAAACTCTAGAGGATCCGGACCCCTTTTTCTTACCATCCATAATTCCGGCATTTCCCATAACATGCCCGGGTAAGATATTAAATTCAGAATATTAACGGTCTAAAATTTGCATTGGAGACCGTACAAAAATAATTGGTAAAATAAATAACTACAAAGGATTGGGGTACACATTAGTAAAAAACTATCTATCTCAACTTATCATGACATATGGGATTTGATCAACCATGTCCACGACTGAAATAATTGGACTTTATTAGCTCTAATTGAAACTTATCACATCCATGATTAGAACTTATTAGATTGAACTAGAACCTATGGAACCTTTCTAAAACTATTTAAACCTGATCGATTGAATATATTGAACCTAATTAAAACTTATAAGCCCTTGTTTATGAAGTAATAATCATCCCTAGTTGAAATATTGGCCCTTATTCTAATCTATGAAGTTACTTTTCCCAAACTTTTTTAAAGGTAAAGAGACGAATGCATATAATTTTTTTTGAATTAATTCTACAATTATATTTTAATTCTATATACAATTACAATTAGTTTTACCCACTTACCCTAAATGCATTGTATAGGTTTGAAAGCTAATTAGGAGAAATATACATGTCGATGCAACTTGCTATATGTGGGGACAGGGGTGATATATGAATTTTAGTACCCTACACATTATTGCTAGTTACGCCTCTAACTACAAAAAAGATTTTCTAACCTATGCACCAAGAAACTCGATGTTTTCAGCTACCTCCTTGGTTTAACACGCCAAAATCACAACTACAATGTTATGGAGAACTAGTATATTGTGTGAACAAGGACATGCTTAGCAAATGCGCCAACGGAGAGACTGCCGTGGATCGGATGATTGCGGTTGTTGCTTGGTGCATCTCCACCGTTCGTACGCCGAAATTTGGAGTTGCTCCATACAACCCCATTCTTGGCGAGACGCATCATGCATCTAGAGGCACTCTCAACATCCTACTTGAGCAAGTATGTACTACTATTATTATTTCACAAATTAGCGTAAATTTTAATTTAAGTTAAGGACGATGTCCTAGGATCCAACTTGAAAATTCATTTAATTTATTCATTCACATAACTAATTTTTCTCTGTTGTTTGTCTAGGTTTCTCATCACCCGCCAATATCAGCACTACATGCAACCGACGAGACCAACAATATCGAACTCATTTGGTGTCAACATGCTGTTCCCAAGTTCTATGGTATAATTTGCTACATTTCATATTGTCCTTTTTTGTTATTCAACTAACCTAACAATTCATGTCATTGATGAGATTATAAGAATAATCTCCTGCATCATTTGAACCAAAACCAAACAAGTACAAACTTCATTTAATATATAGATCTAAAAATTAATGTTAGCCATCTCACATTAGGTTGTACGTATTCCTTTATCACATGAGTTTGAAAACTTTCAGTTTTGACATGGTCCTATTTTTGACTTCTACTTTCAAACTCACTATCTCATTTAATTTTACTTATAATTTTTCTATTAAAAAACTATACAAAAACCTCAAAATCTCCCATTATATTATTTATATTACATGCATGTACCTTTTAATGTAGACAACAATAGATAACCTAATAACAACAAAGGGTAGTAGCGAACGGACGCAAAACATTCAGATTTCGACAAAAGGTTTGGTTCAACTCGACTCGTTTATTAGTGAGCCAAGCTCCAACTCAAAAACAATTAGGTTAAGCTCGAGGGCTCGGTCATGAGCTTGTACATTAAGAAATATAACACATCCTCTTTAAATTTAAAGAGATAGTTCTATATCCTTTACCCCAAGAGTCTAAACTTCCAATTTAATTACGAAGAAAAGGTAATTCTTTTGACATTTTAACTATTTAACAAAATATAACTATAAGGTCGAGGTAGGCAGGTAGCAAGACTAGCAACTAACATCAGAAATTTATGATACTTATTGTTTAAACATTATTTAAGCAGCCAAGCTTGAGTTTGACTCGAAACAAAAAAATTCTATTGAGCTAAGCTCAAATTAAATTATGGAATTTGAGTTAGAGTTCAACTCTGTAAAAGCAAATCAAACCAAGTTATGTTAGAATTCGTCTCGTAGCCAACCTTACCGATAACAACGTATCTCCCAAAATTTTGTGCCCTCATAAGTATTCAAATTAAACTAATTTGAGATGTAAGTTAGTGAATCTTTGAGTTGCTATTGTTTGGGGACGATAAATTTTAGTTTGTATCAAAACCGAGTTATCTAATTTTGGTCGGGTTTAGTTTAAGGCTCCATTTGGTTGGGTGTAAAACATTTTCAGTGTAAAATGATTTTCATGGAAAATAATTTACAATGGAAAACACAATTCCAAAATTAGTTTTTCGTTGTTTGGTTCCATGTAAGAAAAATGATGAAATGAAAGGAAATTGAAAGGGAAAGTAAGGAGGTAGTGAGAGGAGTGTACAAGACAGATAAGGAAAAGGAAGGAAAACGGTTTTCCCTTCATTTTGAAGGGAAAATGGTTTTCCATAATTGGGAGAGCAATTTTACTCTTAGGGAAAATGGTTTTACACTCCTTTTCAAACCAAACAATGTAAAACTGAAAATAGAGAAAAACAGTTTTCCAGGAAAATGTTTTACGCCATACCAAACGGAGCCTAAGTCTCAATCAGATATTTCGGTTTGATAATCAAGTATAGGTCATTTCTACAATGCCTAATTTTTAAGAAGCTGGATTCAAAGAGAGAAATTAATAATAAATCAACATTAATTTTTCTTTGTCTCTCTCTAATTCTTTTGTATTTTGATTTATCTTCCTCTCTAATATAGGAGCTGTCATAGAAGGAATGATACATGGGAAGAGGACGCTAAATCTTTTACAAAAGGGTGAAAGTTATGTAACGCACTCTCCAAATTTAGTGATGAAATTATTTCCAAAGACTGGTGCTGGTTGGTTGGGGGATGTGAAAATTAAGTGCCAAGAAACGGGTCTTGAAGCTGAATTATGTTTCAAAAGTGGTTCCTTTTTAGGGTTTGGAGGAGGTAATGGGGCTATTAAAGGGAAGATCATTCATTCATCTTCTTTGAAGACATTATATGACATTCATGGCCAATGGGACAGGTTTTCGCAATTTTAACTGCGCACATCACATTTTTCATTTTGCACAATCATGTAATCGTATCCTTAATTCTACAGTAAGGAGAATGCCACGTCTATTCAGTAGATCGATAATTTATTACCTAGGAAAAAAATCATAAATTATTTTCATACAAAAATCACATACTAGATAAGTGTAGCATTTTCATTTTAAAGAACAATTTTATAAGCATCTTATGTTACTACAACTTATATATCATTAATTAATTTCAATAATTTTCATCTTCAGGATTGTTTATTTAAAGGATACTATGGATGGGAAAACCAAAGTCCTATATGATCCCAAAGAGGTTATTTCAGGACTTCCGACCCCAATGCTAAGGGAACATAAGGTACTCGATTATATGACATACCTACTTTTTTCTTCCTTTCTTTTTGGTGACTGAAGAATATAATATCTTTTTATTTAGTAGGTCAAGATAGTCCTCTAATTATATATGATGATCCGATACTTCCAAATATCAAACTAAACTCAACTTTATTGATAATATACATTTGTTGGTTAAAACGGATGAGACTTATCTAATGTTGCTTATTATATACTAGTTTTTTTATTAGTTTATTATATGGAGTTTACTGAATTTTATTGAAACTTGTTTTTTATATAAGTTGAAGAGAATAAGGACGAAGATTAACTATGCATAATCATCACCAAAAAAGGACAATTATATAAGCACAAGCTCTGTCCACCAACAAAAGGTGGGTAGCCCTTTAAAATTTTTATAAAATCGTATAAGCACAAGCTCTCTGACGCGTTTTGATAAAAACATATTGGTTGCAGTTATACCAAAACAAATCAAATATTAATTCATGAATCTAGTACTCCCTCCATTCCTTATTGATAGTCCTAATTTGACTTGCACATTTGCTAATGCACATCTTTAATTATAAATATCTATATTATGTATTTGTAATAATTATAAAAATTTGATATTATCAAAGTCTTAATTGGGACGAACCAAACAAGACACCACATGACTATATTTTTTCTTATATATTAAGAAAAATTTGGAAGACTCTATGTTATTCCAAATAGTGCCAAGATTCCAACTAAGAACATTAACAAGGAATAGAGGGAGTATACACATTAATATACCTTTGTAGCGCGCCTCCAATTAGCATCATTTACGTCTATACGGAAAAAACAAAAAAAAGGATTACATACATGAAATACTGATTAAAATATGTTATCTTGATATATAAATTGTTAGGGAGTGTGGGAAAGTGAATCAGCTGCAGTATGGGCAGAAGTGAGCAAATGCATTATAAGCAAAGACTGGAATGAAGCAAAAGAGGCAAAGAGAGCTGTGGAGGAGAGAGAGAGAAAGTTGTTGAAGCAAAGGAAATCCATGGAAGAGAATTGGGTTCCCAAGCATTTTGATTTGTCTTACAACTCAGAAATTGGTTGGGATTGTTCACCTAAACAAAAGATCGTCCCACCAGCTCCTATTATATTCCCAATTTAAATCAACTCTTGAAACTTAAGAAAATTAAAAGTGTTTCGTAAGGCATAATATGAAAGTATACTATTGATGAATTTGATGACTTTTATTGTTAACATTTGTGATCTAGTTACATATATGGTATTCATAATTTAAAATGTTATTTGCAAGTTTCTTTTGTTGTTCTTATCTAGAATCTAGATGTTAAGGTACTAGCATATACAGAGGAATTGAAGACCTCATTTTATAAGGGGTAAGAATTGAACCCTATTGAAGGTTAATCTAGAAAAATCTAGGAGTCCATTTTTGGAGAGACGGTCTCACGTTAGTGTTAACGTGAGACCACTGATGTCATACTGACATCACGCGCGTGCATTAAACCAGCGGAAGTAGTTAAGCGCTTGCACCTATTAGTTATGCTAGCCTTAAAATGCTTCTGGGTGAATTAGTTAAGCGCTGAAGTATATTAGTTAAACACTGAAGTATATTAGTTAAGCGCTGAAGTATATTAGTTATATCATAAAAATCAGATTATAATGCATTTTGTTGGCCATAATTTCAGTATCACGCATAAATAATTCTCTCTTTCTTAAATAACTAACGCACTAATTCTCTCTTTCTTGAATAACTATCGCATTTTTGCATTAGTTATGCCAACCTCAAATAACCAAT
Source organism: Beta corolliflora (assembly GCA_947648045.1). Classification (NCBI taxonomy): domain Eukaryota; kingdom Viridiplantae; phylum Streptophyta; class Magnoliopsida; order Caryophyllales; family Amaranthaceae; genus Beta; species Beta corolliflora. The sequence continues at coordinate 60,925 of CANSZD010000655.1, read as the reverse complement.
GCAAAAATAATGTTTACTAATGCATACAATAAATGAAACTAATGACCTTAAAATCATAACTATTGACCGCCCATACTATCAACCCTCAAAGTATAATTGTTAACCAAATATCAAAACTATAACCATAAAACCATGTATCATTGTTACTCATGAAATTAATAAATACTTATTCATATGCTATAATTATAATCTTTCAGTTATTTTCTAGACTAAAACTATTAGCCATAAAACCGGAACTAAAAAACAAAAAGTCATAACTAATGTAAAAAACAATAATAACTAAATACCCAAATACCCAAATATTATAACTATTTATCAAAAAACAATAACTAATAGCCATAATCACAACTATCAACCATAAAACCATAATTATTAACCACAATTAATAACTAATAACCTAAAAATCATAACTATATATCCGAATTTCATAACTATTAAGCAAAAGCTAACTATGAATCAGAAAACCATAACTAAGAGCCAAAAATATGTAGTAACTAATTATTAAAATTCCTTAACTAATTATCAAAATTCTAGCTTTTCCCCACAAACTCAACATTCTCTATATCTAATTCTTAATCTAATTCAACAAACAAAAATCATTTGAACAAGACTATTAAGAATTTCAAAAGACAATATACCTGTCCATCCTAGCAGCCCACAAATCGCTCGAAAGCAGCTTCTCCTTCAAAGTCCTAACCCTCTTCTTCCCCTTTGGTGGCTTTGGAAGTTCAACCTTCCTCTTCAATTTCTTAGCCTCACAAAATCTACAAATCCAATCAGCTTCAGGAACCTCCTTCAATGCAGGCTTTAAACACTTCAAATGAAACCCACCAAGGCATTCGTCGCACTCGATCATCACCGCCCTTCCACCTCGAAAGCACACTTTACATTCCTTCACCTCAGGATCATCCTCATCCGAGCTCGCATTATCTCTCCTCTTCACATAAACATCATCCCCCACTGCAAATTCACCCCCATCATACATTGCTTTCTTATAATAAACCCTCTTGTTCGGCACATTTCGAAACAAAAAATCAGAAAAAGTAAGCGAATCGAGTTCATACCTAGACGAATTCCAGGATTAAGAGATCCTCTATCCGCCATGAAAACTGAACAGAGAAGATGAGAGAGAAAGTGAAGCTTCGATCCGAAGCCACGAGTGCGATTGAAGTGAAGCACAAAGAAGATGAAGAAGAAGAATGTTGGTAGGTTGAGGAGAGAGAAAGTCGGAGGGTTTATCACCTCGGCGTCGCCGCGTCGCGCCTCCATCTCTTTCCCCCAGCAGCAGCTCACTGTTAAACTTGGGCGGTTTCACGTTAGTGTTAACGTAAGACCGTCTTTTATAAGACTTTGTGAAAATCTAGATGTCTAATGTATCTTAAAGATAGTCTAGAAATATCTTGTAAAATATCTTCTAATATGTGATTTAGAAAAATCTAGGCATAATAGATTAGAAATATATATTAGATGAGTATAGAAAATTCTAGAGTTAAGTATGCAACCATTATAAATATGTACCAAGTGATTGTGTTTAAGGATGTAGAAACATAAGTTATCTACCAAGGTTATGGGTCCCATGTGTAGTGAGAAACATGAGTTCTCACAAGATCAAGTAAGAGTGAGAGACATGAGCTCTCACATATATGTTACAATCTTGCGAATGTAATCAATTATTTTGTGATAATTGTAAATGTAGTTTTGTTGCATAATGACCGGGTCCACTAAACTTCCGTGTGCACGCCTAAATTTCTATCAAACCCTTCTCACAGACCGATATATTCCTTTAAAGGTGCCACATGTTATAATTTTGAGCATACAATACAAGTAGCATGTGCCTACAATAAATAGTTGGTTTTCTGTTTTGGTTATGTGCTATTTTTTTTATTATCACAATAATAAAGAATAAAAAATATATTAACTAGGTAGAAGCTCCAGGGGTTCTCTCGGCGCACGATAACGTGAAATTGCTATCGTGCACTTATCCACCACCATGGCTAAGCGAGGACGCCCCAAGAAGCTTACTACACTACCAAATCAGAAGAACTCGGAGTCTTCTTCTTCGCATCACTCTGAATCTACGGGGAATAAGGCATCTCCGGTGGTTCCGATTGTGCAAGCTTCTGGGAATGGGGTTAATCATGGCGCTCCGCCGATTGCGAAACCTCCGACTCCAACCACTGTTCCGGTGGTCAATCGACGTTTAGATTTGCAGAGTCCTCTTGTTCAGAGTCCGGTCGCTGCTGCACGAGGTAAAACCTTGTCTTACATAGCACCGATTATAAAAGATGGAACTCTTACTGCTTGTTTACAGCAATCTGATGTGGATGCTGAAATTCTAAAATGGAAATTTGCGATTGTGTTATATGTTGTTGGGGATAATCCGACTTTATCTTATATCAATACCTTCATTGAGAAACAATGGAAATGTGGGCAAAAACCTGAGGTTTTGTACCATAATGAAGGCTATTTTGTTATTAGGTTTCAGACTATGGAGGATTATACTAGTGTATTGTATGCTGGTCCTTACACTATTGCTGGTAAACCAGCCATTGTGAAACCTTGGACATCAAATTTCTGTTTCAATGATGAAGTGTTGCGTATGTTGCCTGTATGGATTCAACTCCCAAATCTCCCTTTGTCTTGCTGGGGCACTGAATCGCTCAGTAGAATAGGGAGTGTTCTCGGGACTCCTCTTGTTGCTGATGATTTTACAATAAATCAAACTAGGATCTCCTATGCTAGATTGCTTATTGAAATTGATGCTACTATTCCTCCTGTTAAGCAGCTTATGGTTGAAAATCCTAATGGAGGTACGTTTAAGCAAAATGTGGTGTATGAATGGGAACCAATTTTTTGTAAGAAGTGTCAAAGGGTGGGACACAATTGTGATGCTACTGTGAATCCTGCCCCTGTCAAGAAGAAATGGGTTCCCAAGGTTGTTCCTATAAAACCTTCAACTGTTGATGAAGCTCCCTGGCAGCAACCAGTGAGGACTTCTAAGAGTCCTACTGCGAGTACTTCAAGCCTTGTGCCAATTGCAAATGCTTATGATGTGCTACCCAGGGATGAGATTGTTGATGTGGTGCATCCTCTACTTATTGATAAAGGCAAAGCTCCTTGTATAGACGGCGGGGACGGTATCCCCTTTGGTTCTTTATGAAGATTCTTACATGGAATGTGAGGGGTTGTAATAAACCCTTCAAACAAAAGGAGGTGAGAACCTTCTTTACCAAGAATAAATTTGATGTTTGTGCTATACTGGAGACTCGAGTCAAGAAAGAGAAGTTTGCTAAAATTTCTCAGAAATTTTTTAGAAATTGGCCTGTGATGCATAATTATGATTCTGCAACGAATGGTAGAATCTGGATTAGTTGGAATCCCAGAGTTGTGGATGAGGATAAAGTGGAGGAGAATGCACAAGGCATTTGGTGTCATCTTGTAGATAAGCTAACGGGTATTACTATGGATTTTGTGGCTGTCTATGGTCTTAATTCTAATGAATTAAGAAGGGATTTGTGGAGTTTCATCTCTCATGTTATTTCTCATAATGGTTCTGTGGTGCTAGGTGGGGGATTTCAATGCCATTCTATCTGTTGAAGATAGACTTCATGGGCAACCAGTAACAGAGGCTGAGCTAAATGATTTCACTGAATGTATGGAACAGAATGCCTTGCATTCTATTCGCGCAGTTGGTAACCACTTTACTTGGTGCAACAACCAAGAAGGTGAGCATAGAATCCATACTAGAATTGATCATTTTCTGGGGAATGAGATGTGGTTTGCTGAGCATCCTGGTATTGTTGTTGAGGTTCTTGAGAAAGGAGTATCTGATCATTGTCCTCTTCTTTTGGACTTCCATTTAGCAATTACAAGGAAGACTCCCTTCAGATTCCTTAACATTCTTTCTGACCATGAGGAGTTCTTTCCTATTATTCATCAGGGGTGGATTCAAAGGAAGCACCACAATCCCCTGCTGAATATATGGTATAAGCTGAAGGCACTGAAGCCGGCTTTTAAAAGTTTGAATTCCACTCAATTTTTGAAGACTTCTGAAACGGTTGAAAGACTGAGAGCTGAGCTTCTCAATGTTCAGCATAGGATGTCTTCAGATGGAGATAATATTGATTTACTTGTTGCTGAGAAACAGGTGCTGCTTGATCTGGAAAAATGGAGCAATATTGAAGAGAAAATGTGGCAACAGAAATCTAGAGCTCTATGGATTAATTTGGGTGACTCCAACACCAAATTTTTCCATGCTTACACTAGAATGAGACATAGTCAAAATGCTATCAAGGTACTCTTTTCTGAAGATGGTACCCGATGTCAGACTCAAGATAGTATCAAAGCTGAAGTTGTAAGTTTCTATCAAGCTCTTATGGGTAGTAGTGTTGCAAGCCTTCCTATGATTGATAAAGAAGTAGTTCAAAGAGGTCCTGTTTTATCTCTCTCTCAGCAACAACTTCTCCGTCAACCGTTTACTGGTGATGAAATTAAACATGCTTTGTTTTCTATGGATTCTAGTAAGGCTCCAGGCATTGATGGTTTCAATGTCCATTTCTATAAGTCTTCTTGGCATATTATTGGTGAGGAAATTATTAATGCTGTGAATTATTTTTATGATTCTAGCATAATTCCTAGCCAAATCAATTGTGCTTATGTTTGCTTGATTCCTAAATGTGACAATGCTTGCTCTGTCAAGAGCTTTAGACCAATAGCTTGTTGTAGTGTGTTATACAAGATTATTTCTAAAGTCTTGAGTAACAGAATGCAAGGTGTATTGGATTGTATCATTGGAGGGAGTCAATCTGCATTTGTGAAAGGGAGAGTTATCTTTGATAATGTGATTCTTAGCCATGAACTCATTAAAGGGTATGGAAGGAAACATCTTTCTCCTAGGTGTATGATTAAGATTGATCTCCAAAAGGCCTACGACTCTGTAGAATGACCTTTTGTGAAGTATTTGATGTTGGAGTTGGGCTTCCCTAATATGTTTGTAAACTGGATTATGGCTTGTTTATGTTCAGTTTCTTATACTTTCAATGTAAATGGGGAGCTCACTATGCCTATTGATGCCAAGAAGGGTCTTAGATAGGGGGATCCTGTTTCCCCTTATCTTTTTGTATTATGTATGGAGTACCTCAACAGATGCATGTTGGGTTTACAATACAATAGGGCATTTTATTTTCATCCTAGGTGCAAAAAGCTAAACATTACTCATGTTTGCTTTGCTTGACGACCCTACTTTTATTTGCAAGAGGGGATCTCATGTCCTGTGCAAAGAACTTTATGAAGCTTTCCGCAATTTCTCTCGTGGTGTCTGGTTTGGTTGCTAACCCTTCTAAAAGCTCAATTTATTTTGGTGGAGTTAGTAATGACATCCAAGATCAAATTTTGGAAAAATTTGGGTGGACTAAAGGGGAATTGCCTTTTAAATATCTAGGTGTGCCTCTTTCTTCTAGAAAGCTCACCATTATTCAATGTCAGCCTCTGATCAAGAAGATTCTGCACAAGATTGATTGTTGGTCTTCTAAATTACTATCTTATGCTGGTAGAATCCAGTTAATCAAATCAGTCTTACTTGGGGTTCAGATTTATTGGTGTCAGGTTTTGTGATTCCTCGGAATGTGTTGAAGCTTATTCAAGCCGCTGCGAGCCTTTTTGTGGACTCAGATCGGGAGCTACTAAAAGGGCCTTAGTAGCTTGGGAAACACTTTGTCTTCCCAAAGTTTCGTGGGCCGGAATATAGTCAACGTTAAACTCGGAATATTGCGGCTATTGCTAAGCTCTTACGGAATATTGCTCAAAAGAAAGATAGAGCTTGGGTCCTCTCGGATACATGGTTATTATATCAAGTCTCAAAATCCTACAACCATGGATGCTCCTAGTCAGGCATCATGGGTTGTTAGGAAAATTTTTGGAGTTGTTCAGCATTGTTCTCAGGTTCATGGTGGTTTTGAGCTTCTTCAGCAGCCAAGTTTCTCAATCAGGAAGATGTATGCTCTGTTAAGAGGTACACATGATAGAGTACCTTGGAAGAAAATGATTTGTAATAATCCTTCTCCTCCAAAATGTGTGTTTATCACTTGGCTTGCTCTTCATAAAAGGTCACGCCGACTCGTGATTACTTGCAAAAAATTGGTTTTTACCGTGATCGAGAGATGTGTTTTGTGTTCTGGTGATAACGAGACATTGGAGCATTTGTTTTTCATATGTCCTTTTTCCAGGCAGATTTGGGGTGAAATGTTGAAGTGGATGGGCTTCCATAGATATGTCAGGAATTGGAGTGAGGAGCTTTCACTTTGTATTAGACAATTTAATGGGAACTCCACTCTTCATGAGGTTTATAGAATGAGTTTCTCTGTCACTGTATACTTGCTGTGGCAGGAACGTAATGTTCGGAGATTTCAAAACAAGCATCAACATCCGATGGAGCTTATTAGAAAGATTATGTATTGGGTGAGTTTAAAACAAGAGAAATTGTGTTAGTTTTTCTCTTTGTTTTGTTTTCTTTTTTTTTTCTGTGTTTTGTTGGTTGTAAGCTTGGTTCTTCCTTGTATTTTTCTACTTTGGTAATAAAATTTACTTATTTACCAAAAAAAAATAAAAAATATTAAACTATAATAATTTTTATTATAATCTAGCTAATATTTTTAAAACTATGTGCTTTAAACAAATAGTTATATCTACTTAGGCCAAGTACGTACTATCTACTTAATTAGTATGATAGAAGTATAGAACATAAACATAATATGATTTGTGTGTGATTATATCTTATAGAAGTAAGGGTTTTTTTATGATATACCCCTGTGTTTTTTAAAATTCTATAATATACCCATAATGTTTTTTTATTCTACACTGTACCCCTGTGTTTTTTAAGTTTTCTACGAAATACCCCTAGTGTCAATTAATGAAAACGGACGTTATTGTTTTTTGAATTCCCATACAAAACTCCGTTTAGTAGTTAAAACCTCTTAACTTCCCCATTTCATTCTTATGTTCTTGTTCCCTGTTGTTCTTCTCTAAACCCTCATCACTCCGCGCCATTTCACACCATTTCAGTTGAAATCCACAGAAAAACGTTGCGCAATCCCAAAAAATTTGAAACTTGGTGAGAAATTTCATCACTGTGAGTTGCAGTGAAGACAAAGGTTGCGAAGGAAGACAGAATTTAAGACGAAAGTGCGCAACGAAGAGTTATTAGCTTGGAATAATCAAAATTCAGGTAAAATTCTTGATTATTAGTTGTTAAATTGGTAGATTTATGTATTTGCGGTGATTAAGTGATGTTTAGGGTTTGATTACTATGTTTTGGTGAAGTTTAGGCCTTGAAATTTGACTGCATGTTTGTTGTTGTGTGTTTATGTTCGTTGTTGCAGATAATGCCTGAGAGAATTGTAAAAATTCATTACTTAGGAAAGTATGTGAATTTAAATGTTGAAGATGTTGATTTATGCTTGATGATAGATATAGTGAATGATGTGTGTGAATTATTTGATGAAAAGGGCTATGAGCTCCCTGAATTTCCTGTGCTTTCATATGTTAATGGGGATGAAAGGATTGAACTGGTAGATGATGGGAGTATGATGAAGATGTTTGAGGTTGTTGGTACAAAGGTGATCAATGTTGGGGTTAGTCTTTGCGAAAAAGCAACTTTCATTTGGACCTTAGCACAAAGAGTTAGGAAGGCCGACCAAACTAAGGCCCATCGGTTAGGTGTGAGTGAAGGCCCAAAGGACAAGAGGCCCCAAAGTAGTAACTAGGAGCACCAAGGAACATGAGATCGGTTATGATGACCCTATTGAACCATCCCCACCAAGCCAACCCGGTCCAATAGTTAGGCCCAAACTACAAACTAGGAGCAAAAAAAACGAGCCCTAAACACTATTTCTCCACGATTGACTTACCTTTGTGTAATGATCCACCCCCTCCAACCCCACCTAAAATTTTGTTAAATGAACCAACCCCACCAACCCAGACAGATTATTTTCAATCACTTTCCCCTCTTAGTAGCCCTCCAGTGAGGAGAAGCCCAAGGTTCCCACAATTGCTTACATCCCAACCATCACAACAAGCCCAGTTCCACTTGAGTGGTCTTGACCAACTTGACGGACTATAAACGATCCCCGATCACAAGTCCATTTCATGAGCCCACCTCACGGCCCATTGATGAGCCCACCTCACAACCCATTGATGTACCCACCTCACAACCCATTGATGAGCACACTTCCCAACCAAACAACTTAGAATATGATGCTGCTGACCAACCTAACTCAACCGGACCCACTCCTCAACCCAATATGGATTCAAGTGAGCCCTCTAGCAAAATAAAAACCAAACCAACCTTTTCCATATGGGAAAAAAATGGCCAAATCTACGACCAAGGGTAAGGGACTGTGGGTTGCCCAAACTCAAACCAGATCAACTATTTCTAGTGCTCCTACTGCTAGCAGACCTAGAAGAACTAGAGCAAGGGCTGTTGTGATGGAAGGTGTAGAAGGGAGTGATGATGATGAATGTGAAGATGACTGGGAACCCGCCTGGATAGTGAAGAAAGTTCCGAGGATGAAATTGAGGATGATATACTCACCGATGAGGATGATGTGCATGAGTTACTTAACCATGCTTATGTAGATGGTGGGTAGGAGGCTTTTAAAGAGTCGAATGGAGTGATGAGAGTGGATATTTTAGTCGGATGTTTAGGAATGGTGTAGTGTATGATGATGTTGACATGGGTAGGATTGATTTGAAGCCATGGATGATGTTTGTGGACAAAGAACATTTCAAGGACACTCTTAGAGATTACTGTATCCAAGAAGGTTTTGCCTTGGTTGTGAGGAGGTCGAGGGGGGCTAGGTACACCGCCGAATGTGCGAGATGAGAGGTGTGAATGGAGAATTCATGCCTCTAGACTACCGAATGGTCATACTTGGGCCATAAAAACACTAAAGCCTAGCCACAAATGTGACTTGAATTTGGTTCAGAATCCCATGGTTACTTGTGAGTGGGCTGCTAAGAAATTGCTTGAGGATTTCAGATCAAACACAGACATGAAAGGCAAAACAATTAAAGGCCTATTGTGGGATAGGTATGGGTTGACAATGGCCACATCTACTGTGTATAAGATGAAAGAGATGGCAATGAAGATGATTCAGGGGGGCCATGATGAGTCTTATACTCACTTACTAACCTACTGTGAGCTGCTCCTTAATAATAATCCTGGCTCAGTAGCTTTTTGCACTTGGAGAACATTGCAAAAACCTGAGAGACCTTACAGTTTACATCCATCTTCATCAGCTTTAAGTCTCAGTTCCAAGGCTTGATAGATGGTTGTAGGGGATTGGTGGGAGTTGATGGCACTCACCTTAAAGGTAATTATGGGGGGATTCTTCTGTCAGCAGTCTCATTGGATGGGAATTCAAAAAACAATAACGTCCCTTTTCATTAATTGACACTAGGGGTATTTCGTAGAAAACTTTAAAAACACAGGGGTACAGTGTAGAATAAAAAAATATTAGGGGTATATTATAGAATTTTAAAAAACACAGGGGTATATCATAGAAAAACCCTAGAAGTAAATAACTACCCCCTCAAAATTTTGATTCCTCAACTAGAACTAAAGAAAACAATCAAAGAAGGAAAAGTGAAGATGAGCCAAAAGTAAATGAATGTTATGGTCTCAAGCTCCGTAAGGAAAGGGAATGCCCCTATATATATATTTGAGATTAGAGTACATTATTTGTATTAGAAAGTCATTAGATGAAACCTTTTAAAACCGATTAAAAAAGAATTTTTAATTCTACAACACAATTTTGTTTAAAGTATAAGGAGGCTCACTTGGAGGGGCGTCCAAGCAAGAATACGAGGTGTTATACCCCTGTCTTAGGGGTCTAAGGTGATGAGTATTCCACTAAGCTACCCACACATTCCTTATTTCTACAAGGCATATATTGCAATTTAAACGTCTACATAGTTTGGCATGAGAAAAAGAGAGCCAAATGTAGCCAAGGACAACCTGCCGGAAAGAATAATAGGATCCCATATTATCAAGCCCCGGCAAGTCATCCTTGGCTGCAATTTCACTCTCTATACTTCTTCATGCCATAATTCTATAGACCAAATTTTGTAATCACTCCACTTTGCACCTCTAATTCTTCACTATTTTCTTTCCGTTTTAGTGTGATTTTATGGAGTAATTGACATTACATATATGTAAGACTGTAAGCCTATATATAGTAGAGAGAAAGAGCCCACGTACAATAATTAAACAATAATTATTTATGCGATACATTTATTACGACATATTCTTATGATCTTATCTTATCGTAATATTGACCACTGCACTCATGAGTTATTTTCTAAAAGTGGTATGTTTCCCAAACAACCAAATTGAGCTAACAAGTTGGTTGTGGCCGCAAAAATAGAATGACATATAATGATGATTGATGGGCACATGCCCACATGCAAAAGTAAGATATCAGATCTTTGAGTATTTTGTCGATTACTATATCGTATGCATTTCCATAATTTCATGAGCCCCCCATCCTTGGTTCTCATTTTGTCTCGTAATACACCACCTATTTAGTATTCGCCGTTACGGTCTGTTTGGTAGTTGGTTATAAATAGTGGTAATGTAAATGAATTTGTACGTAAAATTGTAAAGAAAATCATTGTTCATTTCCAAGATAATGCTAATTTATCCTAAAGTGTCTATTTTTATTCTTAAATTTTCATTCCCATCCAATACCACCTTGTAGGTGGTAATGAGTGGTATGAAAATTGCTTCCCCTTGGAGAAAAAAAAACACAAGCTTAGGGGTGAGATTGCTTCCCTATGGAGAAAAAAACACAAACTTAAGGGTTGAAATTACCTCTCCATAGAGATTTGCAGGGTATTTTCCTTGTAACATTATACTTAATATTCATTCCCATTAGCATCATTTATTAACCTCTACCAAACGAGCCGTTAGAGTAAGATATTCCCTGTGTTTCTTTAAGATTGGTGGGACAAATAATGGTGTATCTAAGAGTAAAGTGGCAGTATAGTGCCTCATTGCCATTTATGATATGGAGCAAATTCAAATAAAAAAACAAAAAAAAAACTAGGGCAATGTTAGAGTGACGGAAGGAGTAGATAATAAAAAAATTGCATGTAAGGATGAGATTATTAAACGTAAGGATGTGATCAAGTCACTGTCAATGTGTCAATTACTATATATATAGGCAGATAAATTACTTACATATACTGCATGCTATCATTTGCTAAAAACAAAACTTGAATAGACCGAGTTTACAATAATTTATTGTGTATAGGAAATCATAAGATACAGTCAATTTTCATTTGACATAGTACAATTTTTGTATGATATAATCACCTTTTATATAGTCAGTTTTTGTATGATAGTCAATTTATGATATAGTTAGTTTTCGTATGATATAGACGAATTTTTTTTCTAATATAGTTAGTTTTTGTGTGATAAAGTCAGTTTGGATGCACAATAAATATAATTACTGTGAACCCGATCCACCCAAGACGTTTTGCATTTGCTATATAATTTTTTGTCAATTTTTTTAGGCACGTATTACATTTCCACCATGCCATGAGGGAATAGAATCGTAGAAAAACATGGCAATTGAGGTAGCGGTACAAATCCTATGCAATAGAAAAACATGGCAATTGAGGTAGTGGTACAAATCCTATGCAATTATATATACATATATATATAATCGATGGTATCCAGGACCACACTCCACAGCATTATTATGTGTTTCTACTCATCTTAAAAGCATCAAAATGATAATGTAAAAAGATATATGTGGCTTGGGCTCCCGATCTATATGGGTCTGTTATTCCATCAATGGTTTGAAAGAGATTAGCATTAGCCTAGTTCATGGTATAGCGCACTAATTTCTACCATAAAACCAGGTAACGGTGTGTGGCCCATATGCGTATCTATAGAAGCACATGTTACACGTATTGTGCTTCAGCTTGAGTTGCTTATTTAGGGTTGTGTACTTGTGTATTGCCCGTGCCGAATGCACGTAATGCACATATGTACCCAAATGGACATACCACTCATGAGTAATATTCGAATAGATTTTAGGCCTATCCTTGGTTCTCATTTTGTCTCGTAATACACCATAACACCACACACCTATTTAGTATTTACGGTTTTTCACCAAGTACCCTCGAGTTTTCGATTTATTCACCAGTTACCCTCACACTTTTAAAAATACACCAGGTACCCCTTAATATTATGGTAATACATCGACATGCCCTTAATGACTAACTGCGGTTAACTCCGTTAGTCTTAACCCTAACCCCTAACTTCAAACCCTAACCCCACCACCACCCAACCACCACCACCCCCCACCCCATCCTCTGCAGCCCCCACCCCCCCGCCAGCCCCAACAACCTCCCTCACACCGCCCCACGGCGGCCCCCCTCCCTCACACCACCCCCGCACCCCACAACACCCCCTCCCTCACCCCTTCCCTCACCTCGCGATTCGCGGAAATGGAAGGGGGGGGGGGATGCGGGGGGGGGGAGGTGAGTGGTGCGGAAATCGACGGGGGTGGGAGGAGGTGGTGCGATGGCGGGTGAGGGAGGGGTACGGGAATCGGCGGGGTGAGGGAGGGGGCCGCTGTGGGGCTGCGGGGGTGGGGAAGCTGTTGTGGGGGCTGCGGGGGGGGGGGGTCTTGTGGGGGTGCGAGGGGGTGGGGGGCTGCAGTGGGGGGCTGCGGGAGGTGGGGGCGTTGTGGGGCGCGGGGATGTGGGGGAGGTGCGAGGCTGCGGGGATGTGGGGGGGGGGGTGCGAGGTTGCGGAGGTGTGTGGTGGGGGGGTGGGGCTGCGGGGAGGTGGTGGGGGTTGGGTGGTGGTGGGGTTAAGGTTAGGGTTTGAAGTTAGGGGTCGGGGGTTAGGGTTAAGACTAACGGAGTTAATCGTCGTTAGTCATTAAGGGCATTTTGATGTATTACCAAGAAACTGAGGGGTACCTGATATATTTTGAAAAGTGCGAGGGTACCTGGTGAATAAACCGAAAACTCAGGGGTACTTGGTGAAAAAACTGTAGTATTTATGTTACGACTCGTTTGGTAGTTGGTTATAAATGGTGATAATAAAAATTAATTTCTATGTAAAATCGTGAGAAATTCATTGTTCATTCCCATGGTAATGTTAATTTATCCTAAAGTGTCTATTTTTCTTCTTAAATTTTCATTACCACCTTGTAGGTGGTAATGAAAATTGCTTCCCCTTGGAGAAAAAAACACAAGGTTAATGTTGAACTATACCTTGAATTAATTATCTGGCGCTAGGATTAACCTAGCACGGGGTCTCGCTGGTGGGGGGTTATGGGGCAACGTCTCCGAACTTTTTGGTATATGTTGTTTAGTATATCGAGTCTGTTTTAGTTTCGGGTTTATGCCCATCAGTTTAGGTTAATTATTAGGGTACTACATAAACTCTATTATTAACAACTGCCTCCGTACTTTGAAATCTGTACTCTCTCCTAAATCTAATAAAAACCATTCCTCCTCTACCTGTGGACGTAGCTAACACATTGTTAGTGAATCACGTTAAATTCTTGTGTCGATTGTTCATTATTATTTGTTTTGTTAATTGCATCTGTCACAACACTTAGGGGTGAGATTGCTTCCCCGTGGAGAAAAAAACACAAACTTGGGGGTTGAATTTGCCTTCCCATAGAGATTTGCAGGGTGCTTTCCTTGAAACATTATACTTGATATTCATTCCCATTACCACCCTTTATTAATTTCTACCAAACGACCAGTTAGAGTAACATATTCCCTCTGTTTCTTGAAGATGGGTGGGACAAAAAATGGCTTATCTTAGAATAAAGTGGCAGTATGGTATTGGTGCCTCATTGCTTTTTATGATATGGAGCAAATTCAAATAAAAAAACAAAAAAAAAAAACTAGGGCAATGTTAGAGTAACGGAAAGAGTAGATATAATGAAAAAAAGTTGCATGTAAGGATGAGATTATTAGACGTAAGGATGTGATCAAGTCACTGTCAATATGTCTTTAGGATAAAATCCTCCTCCCTCATATCATTGCTGTTGACCTTAACAATGTCAATTTCCCAACCTAATTCCCTATATTTAGTAGACACTAGACAATATACCCATAAAATGTCAATTACTATATATAGGCAGATAAATTACTACATATACAGATATACTACATTCAATCATTGCTACAATTTTTTTAAATGGAACGGATTCACAATAATTTATTGTGCACCGAAAATCATAAGATATAGTCAGTTTTCATTTGATATAGTACAATTTTTGTATGATATAATCACCTTTTATATAGTCAGTTTTTGTATGACATAGTCAGTTTTCCTATGATATAGTCGGATTTTTTTAATATAGTTAATTTTTGTGTGATAAAGTCAGTTTGGATAAACAATAAATTATTGTGAACTCGATTCACCTAAAACATTTGGCATTTGCTATAGTAGATTTTTGTCAATTGTTTTAGGCACGTATTAAATTTCCACCATGCCATGAGGGAATAGAATCGTAGAAAAACATGGCAATTGAGGTAGTGGAACAAATCCTATGCAATTATATATGTGTATGTATATAATCCATGGTATGCAGGACCACACTCCACAGCATTATTATGTGTTTCTACTCATCTTAAAAGCATCAAAATGATAATGTAAAAAGAAGTATGTGGCTTGGGCCTCCTATATGGGTCCGTCTGTTATTCCATCAATGGTTTGAAAGAGACTAGCATTAGCCTTGTTCATGGTCTAGCGCACTACTCCCGCCATTTTTTTTGAGTTGCTACATTTACCTTTATACAACTGTCAAGGAAATATGTGGGGACCATCAAAAAGTAGACGTAAAGTAGTTGTTTTTTTGTGCAATAAAGACAAAAATAAGGGTATAGAGGTAAATAATATGTGGGTACCACATACTAAAAGTAGAAATGTTTAGCAAATATAACAAGTAACTTGAAACACTCGAAAATAGCAAAATGTAGCAACTAAAAAAAGACGGAGGGAGTAATTTCTACCATAAAACCAGGTAAAGGTGTGTGGTCCATATGCGTATATATAGAAGCACATGTTACACGTATTATGCTTGAGTTGCTTATTTAGGGTTGTGTACTTGTGTATTGCCCGTGCCGAATGCACGTAATGCACATATGTACCCAAATGGACATACCACTGACCACTCACAAATAATATTCGAATAGATTTTAAACCTATGCGATATCTCTTGTTATTCGATAAATAACATGTGATAATATCTCGTGTTTAAACTCAGTGATAAGCTGTACACCAATAATTAGAAGCATATTTTGCAAAATTAAGAATTAATGTAATTAGAAACCTATTATTATCACATCATACATATGAAATTGTTGTCAAAAACTAATTAACTACTGTATCATGTTCCTTTCAAAACAAAATTTCTATATCATGTTTGAAATTAACTTTTAAGAGTAATTAGTTGTACTTAATTTCACTAAAACTTATCATCATAATTAAGTACATAGCCTCATTAAGTTAAAATTGATTGAACTACACGAGGCCACCTATTTTGTTAAATTTTACAAAATAGTAACGTATTTCTAACTGTTATAACTTATAACCATGGGATAATGGGAAGAAACTTGGGGGAAAATAAGGAGATTTTGGAAAGGGTTTAGAGAATGTAGAGTGTTTAGCGTGTTAGAAGTTATAACAGTTAGAAATATTGAGTTTCACCTAACATAGGTGAGTAAGAACACTAAGTACTTCTATCTTATAACACAGGTTAGCAATTTAGTTGAAAGCTGTAAATTAGAGGCAATATCAGCCTAAAGTTGATTGTGGCTGGTATATGAAAAAATTATGTGCCATTAAAGAAAAAATAAAAAAGAGCTTATATGATGAAAACACCTTCTGCAGCCTGCCTTATTATTCAGTGAAGAAAGTTTATCAGAAGTTGCTAGGAGAATCTCAGAGAATGCAATGGTACAAGATTGTCTGGAACATAAGATTCTCTCGTTCGAAACATCGATTCATTCATGATTCATTAGCTCGTTCTTGTTCATCAAAGATTACAGTCTTACAGAGCAAGTCTAGATTATGTTAGATTGGTGTTTGTGCAGATCAAATGTGTCTCATCTATGGAGTTCATGTGGAAGATCATCAGCATTAATTTTTTACCTGCAAAATATAGTTTGGAGTGCTTGAATGGAATTAAGAGGTGGGCTGGTATATAACATGATTAACATCTCTTTGTAGTCATTGTTGCTCACTGGATACAGAATAACACTAGGCCCTATGAATAACAAAAATGTACAATTTGTTCTTTATGTGTAAAGCACTCATAGCCTCAACATACAAATTTATAGGCGTTCTCGGATACACATAACTCTAGGTGTGCCCAAGGCTATTTTTCACTCATTTGAACGGCTTCAAATGTGCAACAAAAAAAATCCCAAATGAATAGGATGCGGCGCTATAGCCTATAGGTACCCGAGAACCTTATAGACATGCCGCAATCATATGGTCCATGTCTTGAGCAGCTTCAGCTTCCCATCCTAAACTGAACCCTCTCAATGAACATTCTACTTACTTGTGCTTGCTAGTTGCTACGGTACCTGATCAAGATTTACCAAAAGGCTAACATTTCCCATATAGTGAGTAGCTCAAACTACTATAATTTTCCAAAGTTCCCAAGTAACATATTTTTTGTCCCATCACAATTTTTGATTACTAAAACCAACATGTAATTACATAATGAGAATCAAGGTTGGGTATAGAAGCATCCATCCCACCTTCAATGTACATACATGTAGGATTTATTCCCCGGCTAACTTGCCCAAAAAAAGGGGATTTAAAAAGAGAGAAAAGAAAAAACCCAACCAAATCATGCTTTTTACAGAAAATCTAAGTGCCACAATGTGCCATAGCTCTCACCCTCTCAATCCTTTCCCCGAAAAAAGCGAAAAAAAAGGAAGAAGATGAATTTCCATCTCCTTACTGTACCTTAGTTCGATTAACTATTCGGTTACAATTTCAGTGAGACCCCCAAAAGCAGCTCCTATATGGCCCTGTGCATTAGTATTACTACAACACTCCTTCCTGAAGCTCTTGCAACATCCTCGGTTCTCCCTCTTTCTCAAGCTGCTGCACGCATGCTTAGCAACCGTGTTAGCATGGCACACCGGATGTGACACAACTGGGTGATGATGATGATGATGATTATGTGGTTCATTATGATGGTGATGATGATGGTGTGGTGCATGATTTTCATGGGAGCTTAAACAATGTTCATTCTTGTCAGGCAGCACGCTGATAACGACACTAGATTCTCCAGGAGCTGTCTGGACTTGGCCTTGACATTTCACATCATCATGTCCCTCACAACAAGAACTCTTTTGTTCCTCTAAATCCAAAGCATCATTTTTTATCTCACTTCCACAGAACGTCGTTATCTCTTCATTGTCTACCTTCTTGGCTGTACCACCACATGAGTTGGCCTGACTTTCAAGTAAGTCTAGATAATGATCTTCATTAGAATGACAGTGTTTCTCATTTGAGTCATGATTCGCATCTGCAATTCTCAAATGTTGATTTGGTTTCTGACAACATTTTGGTGACTCTGGTATCTGTTGTGCTGCAGTCTGACATGGAGATGAGCAGCTCTGAGAAGAGCATTTCGCAGACTCACACGACTCAGGATTAGTCGTTTTACTAGGAGTAGTTGAGCAACCCCGAACAGAGCACCTTGTGGGCCCACATGGCTTGGGATCAGTCGTTTGGCTAGGAGTAGTCGAGCAACTCTTAGAAGAACATCTCGTGGGCTCACATGACTTCGGATTTGTCGTGTGACTAGTAGTAGTCGAGCAACCCTTAGAAGAACATTTAGTAGGTCCACATGAGCTTGCTTTGGTAGACTGACAAGGAGTGGCCGAGCAATGAGGCACTGCATTCTTAGAACAACATTGCTCAGACATCATCTTACTATGATGGTGCTCTGTCTTATGAGAATGACACGAAGAGAACAGCCCGAAGCACCTGCTACTGCTATGTCCATGGCCTGATCCCCGCAAGAGAAGCATGCTGTTGAAGATCACCATCAAGCATGTCAAGACATCAACTAGAACAGCCAGCCAGACAAGTGGGTGGCCTGCAATGGCAAAAGCAATGACTCCTGCCTTAGCAGTGATAGAGAAAACTATATTCTCAATCACTTTTCTTCGGGTTTTCCTTGCTAGCTTAATAGCTTTTGGTATCTTCCTAATGTCATTTGACATTAGAATTACATGCCCTGTCTCTGTTGCTAGTGCGGACCCTGAAACTCCCATTGAGATGCCCACATCTGCAGTAGCCAATGCAGGGGCATCGTTTACACCATCGCCTACCATTGCTGTGAACCCGTCTTTCTTGTAGTCCTTTATAATTCTTGCCTTGTCCTCTGGTAGAAGTTCTGCATGAACTGCATCTAAAGCTTGTCCAAGCTGCAACAATCAAAGAGCAACTCTTCTAGTCAGAACATTCTTATCGTTTTTATTCTAATATAAAAATATTTCTTGGATCTATATATAATAGTTTCATGTACTAATTCGGGTCAGGTATGTTCGGGTCTGTCTCTTCTCAGTTTAGGGTCAGGTTGTGTTGGTATATTAAGGTTTGATTCGGGTCTACTGTTTTCCAGTCGGTTCAATTCCGGGCTGGAATCATTAACAAGTTTCTCTATAAAAAGCTAAAATTGACCCCAAGAAATTGGTCCAGGTAAAATCAATATGTAGATCTAGAAGAGCTAACAAGTATGCAGTGTTAAGTGCAAAAATGAACCTGATCTTGTGCACGCCTCGCTGTGGACCAGTTATCTCCAGTTAGCAAAGCAGTCTTTATGCCCATCGATTTCAACTCTCTTATTGCTTCTGCAGCCCCTGATCGACAGTCATCCGAAAGACAGAAAGTTCCAATCAGCACTCCTTCAGAGTAAACGTATCCACGAGTCCGTGCTTCCTTGGTATGATCATCCTCATCAACAATATTTGAAGCTGACATTTGGTTCAAGAGGTGAACAAACAACAGATTGAATGAATTAGAAATTCCAGAAATAATAGAAGTGCTTTACAACAGAAGTATGTGGTTAGGAACAGAACTAACAGCAGTTGCTTACCTACTGTACAATTAGCCCTTTGGCTTAGCTTCTGGTTTCCTATATAAATGTTTCTTCCATCAATTTTTCCGAAAACTCCTTCTCCCGGAAAATTCTGAAAATCTTCTACATTATCTTGCTTTGGTTCAACACCTTGAGATCGTCCATAATCAACTAATACAGCTGCTACAGGATGGCTGGATTTGCTTTCAATGCTCGATACCCTGCAACAATTATTATGTTGCATGAATATACTTTTAACACAACAATATGATGTACAACCACAGGTGAAATTCATAAAGGTCCTCTTCACTTTAACTACATAAACAACATTCGGCAAAAATCAGTTTTAATCAGCTTCTATCATCTTCAATCAGTTACAATATGCAATAATCAGTATTAATCTGCAGCTTAAAAAGAGAACAATGCAAGAGAAGTAGCAAAGGGAAAAGAGACAAAAAAATAAAGGGGATTCAAGATTAAGCAAGGAAAAGTGCCGAAAGGGGAAAAAAGAGAGCAAGAAAACCTTAATCAAACACACACTATATTGAGGAACAATTTCCTTTCCCTTTCTTGGAACCCTCCAACCATAATCACACACCATATTCTTCTAATAAAAAAGTTCATATTCTTTCAAGGATAATTATTTTCTTTCATGCAAATAGTAACACTCCTTACGAAGACAGTTTCTGTATTATGAATAAAATCATAGCCTAAAAAATATATTTAGAAGAGATAAAAGAAACACCTACCAGTGGAGTAATTCAGTCAAAGTAACATCATCATCAAGTGAGTGAATGTCCGTCAAGGTGAATTCGCCTCTTGTTATTGTCCCGGTCTTATCAAAAGCCACGTGTTTGATTTTCGCAAGAATTTCAAGATAATCACCCCCTTTCACCAGAAGCCCTGAAGTAGCTGCTCTTGAAAGTGCACAAAAAGTTGCTACTGGGGTTGAGAGAATAAGTCCACAAGGGCATGCACTCACTAATACTACCAGTGCTAAGTAAAACCAGTGCTTTCTGTCATGAAGTTTCATTGCAATAGGAACTACTGCTAAACCAGCTGATATTAAAACAACAGCTGAAAAGGAAAAAAAAACGCCGTAATGAAAGTTAATAATTATCATTCATTTCAATTTTCATCATCAAAAGACAATATTGTTGATCCAAAATCAATTCTCCACAGCAATTTCACCCATTATTATGTTCTTTCCAGTAAAGCCTTGTGCTCTTGGTAAAGATCAATTTTGATAAGCAAAAATCAATAATTACATATGGAAGAAACACTAGTAAAGTAGTAAGGCCTTGTTCACTTCACATGAATTCTACTAAACTTTGGAACCTTTTTTTTACTGCTTAACATTTATTTCTATTGATTGCAACTGTTTTTTGCTTTCTTTAGTGTTTTTCACTTATGAGGTTATACTGATTTTTTACTGTTGATTCAAACTGATATTTTCATATTAAAACTGAATTTTGCTGAATATTATTTCATGTTGAAGTGGGCATGGCCTTAATCAGCAAGAAATCAGTTATGATCAGTAAAAATTGGAGTCATTCAAAGCATGGTGAAGAGAACAAAAGGATTAACAAACAAACCTGGTGTGTAATACATAGCACACTTGTCAATTAACCTTTGAACATTAGATTTATTGTTTTGAGCTTCTTCTACAAGCCTTGCCATTTTCGCCACAGCACAATCCTCGGCAAGGGCGGTTGTCTTTACACTAACATAACCTGTGCAGATTAAAAAACTATGTTATCAGAAGAAATATATATGCATGAAATGACTCATAAAAGGTAAAAAGGGTTGAAGAAAAATGGGAGAAGGGGAATTACCGTTAACATTTACAGTTCCCGCCCAAACATTAGAATCCTTTTGCTTGGGAACAGGAAATGACTCCCCAGTTAAAGTCTTCTCATCAACTTCACAAGTTCCTTCCACAACAACTCCATCAATAGGTACAAGTTCACCCGCCTTGACAGCAAGAACGGTATTCAGCTTAACATCTTTTACATTTACAACTTCTCCTGTTTCCGCTATGGTTGCTTGTTGCGGTGTCATGCTCATTAGTGATGACATAACCGCGGTTGCCTGAGAAACACAACGTGAGGACAAAAACAATTTATGTTTAATAACTTCGCTTATAAATCCATAAGGTTCACATAGCAATTAGCATGTTCACACCAATATTTCACAAGTAAATTTGAGGCCAAGGAAGCATCGCATATTAAGCTATGCTACTCCGACTATTTATTTTACCTCAAGTGCCCGTGTCAGATCCTTGATACTTGGACATGGGTGTAAACTTCCTTGTTAGCCAAAATTGTAGAATTTTCTCATAAAAGAAGACGGGTCAGACAAGTATCCATGTCAAATACGAGTACCCGAGTCTGAGTAATGGTGCATTCTCTTCACTTTAAAAAATTTTTAAGTCTCGGGGCAGTCATATGTAAACATATGGTAAAATTAAGACTCACGAGGTCTAATAAGTTCAAGTGAGGAGAGCACACCCTAACATGAATATGGAATACTTATCTTTATGTAACTACTTAGCTTAAGAACTCTTTAGACAGTATCAAGATGTAATCTGCTACACGATATTCTGGTTAACCGGTTATACGAACTTATGTAACCACGGAATTTTGTTATAGCCCATACAAACAGGGAAAATACAGAGTGAAAATGCACAAAGAAACCACTATTGAACAGGATAAGGTAGAGAGGGTTAAAAACCTTTTGACTAGCCCTTGATTGGAGCCACTCTGCAATGGTGAAAAGAAACACTATAGTACCGGCTTCTGTGTAATCCTTCAACACAATTGTGCCTATCACTGTCAAAAACCAAGTTTAACTTGTGTTAAAAAGCAAGAAAAACACACTAGTTTAATTACTAGTACTACCACCATCTCAAGAGAAATGCACATTTTAACTTTGTCAAAGTTGATGAAATACATCTTAACTAGTATGAATATGCATGTGTACATTCAACTCACAAGAATTGATTCCCGGTTCATATCTGATCAATCTTCATACTTCTATGGTACATTAAACAATTAAAGTCATAAATAGAAAAATTAGTATATTGACTTACAAAAATGGTATAAGAAAACAAACATATAATCATCTTCTATTAGCTATATAAAGATAATGATAATCTTTGGTTTTACTTTTGTAATTCAATAAACTACAACTACTTTTTCTTCAATTTTATTTATTAGTATAAGCAAAAAAATGTTCATACTGGGCAGTTCTCCTCCACTCACTTGCATACTCATATTAATTCTCAATTACTCCTTCCGTCCACAAATAAACTTATGCTAGACATGGACACACCAGGGGCGAAGCTATGTTGGGGCCTAAGAGGGCCATGGCCCCTGCAGCCCCAACATAGTTTTGAAGATAATCAATGGTAATCAATGGTTGTATCTTGTTTTATAGGTAAACTGGCCCCCTCCACAACCATGTTTAGAATTCTCTGTTAAACTGGCCCCCCTCCACAACCAACCCTGGCTTCGCCCCTGGGACACACATATTAAGAGTAAACTGTAGGAGATTGTAGGTTTTTTTTTTCCGCTAGAAAGTGTAAAGGTAACAATTAAGATACGATCGAAAGAGAAACGGGTAGTGGTGGGTCCCACATGACATGCGAGAGAATCATTTAGTGAAGGGTCCATATATATCACATGGATTGAAGCGGGGTAAATCTAGTTTCTATGTCAATCAAACAAGTACTTAAGTACGACATAATTATGTAATGTGTCATACCTGCTATGAGCATAAGAATGTTGACGTCGAGGGTGAAATTTCTTATTGCAATAGCACCCCTTAATAAAATAGGCCAAATACCAACAGCAACCGCTGCAACTGCTAGCCATTGGAAAGGGTGGTATACATACTTGAGAAATGAGAGTGAGAGTAATAGCCCTGATAAAATAACATAAGGGCTTGGCCATTTTCCCCTGTAGTTTGCTATTCCTTTTACTCTTACATTTGCTTCTAGCCGAGCTTGATTCAATGCCTTCACTGATGTCACAAATTAAGTGCATTATGTTAGTAAATCACATTTAATAAGGGTTATAAATTTAGTCAATAAAAAAATTACAGAGAAAATTTTACATACTTTGACATCTTTGGAAGTTGTATAAATAAAATTTAAGGTTCATCAAATTTACACGGAGAAATTTTGGAGAGCCGACATTTGGCTACACAAAGGAATATGATGATTCAAATTTTAAATAGCTACCTATCTCTTATAAGGGGGTACACCAAGAAATATGTACATTTATCATTCTACCCTTATATCCAAACTCCAAAGTGTCTCCTAATAGAGGATATAAAGGACGGATATATGGGTAGATGCCCGGCAAGTCAATTTAACCCTAATCATTCTTCACACCTCCAACATACGATAGCAGATTTATGAGGTACACTAAAGCATTTAAACCTGTCATTTCATGATAAGATATATAAAGGCGGAAGAGCAGGGCAGAGGTGTGCTTAATTGGATTGCATCCCTCAATCCTTAGCAAAACATCCACCCTACACCCTGTTGTGTACCATGCTCAATGTACATATGAGTGTACAATAGAAATTGCTAGGTTAAGAAATCGAGTGACTAGTGGTATCTGGTATTACTACAATATTAGCATTTTCACTAATCAACTTGATAAGCAAAGACAAATACTTCTTATTGTACATAAGTTAAAACTTACAAGTTGCTTAAATTATATTAGAACTAATAATTGATCAAAGTGTCCCAATTAGTAACAAATCAATAATAGAGGATACTATCAATTTTCTTGGTCGTCCCATCTTTATTGGTGAGAAGTCATGCAAAACTCAAGAAGTAGGTTTACATGCAATTTTTATGATATGGAGCATATAAAATGCGAGACTTATGGGACAAAGAATTATGTTGTTGTGCTAATTAGTGCGAACACAGTCACGCAGCCACTCGCAACAAATTTAATCCCTCTTTTTAGCTTGATGGACTTTGGCACGCATCTTTGATTTTGCTCCGGAACTTTTTTTTCTCAAAAAGAAGATATGAAAAGCTTTAAACTAGGTACTTTAATTCTAATAATTTGTTAGAGGGACTTTAATTTGTTGATCATTACCCCTTCCTTAAACTAAGGGTACTCTAATGCACTACCTTGGTTTTGAACTATTCTACCCGTTTTGTTTTTCACCATAACTAAAAAATACATACGACAAAGTACAAAAGAAGGAGCGGAAAGTGTAAAAGAGGAGATACTCTAACAAGAAAGTACATCAAATGAGGGTTTCGATATATTAGACAAGATGAATGGCTTATCATACTGATAGTAATACTTACATAAACCAAATTGCGGATATTGAATCTCTATTATTTGTTGTAAACATGTGAATTGTGGCACATTGAATAAGAGGAGATAAACTAACCATCAAACTATTGTGTAAAGATTGTACATTGTTAAAAATTTAGAGTAATTTTCCCTTTCTTTAAGCTTCATATAATATGTTATATGATTATGATTTTTTTTGCTAATAAGGTAAGTTGAAGTCTCTTGCAAGTAGGGGGGAAATTAGGGATTCCTCTTGCAAGGGGTGAGAGTCTATCTCAGGACCTCTGAGATCGGAGATAATCTCAACACCACTAGGCTATAACCTGCTGCTCAAATTATGATGTTATTTATCTACGTCAATACTAGAGTGCATATATAACCAACTTTATACAAAATGAAGACTAATTTCAGAAAAAGAAGATAAAATGGAGGGCAAAGTTAAAAGTTCATATATGGTAAAAAGAATTGTAATCATTGGAACATCAAAGGCCAGCATTAGTTTAGACAATATTAGCATTCAGTTAAAAAGTACACCTCATATCATCAAACAGTAAAGTAAGAGGAATCTTTTCTTTTCTTTTCTTTTCTTTTGTGGAAAAGAGTAAATCTTAAAGGATTTATGTTGCAAGTTGCAACGAAGTCGATGCATTAATTGGCAACCTTTATGAAATTTCCCAGAAACATTTGAGCTGACAATTATATCACCAAAAGATTGCAATGAAAGAATTATGTTTTTGGCCTGCGTTAATTAACATAAGCTAAAAAGTACATGAAATACAACTACCTAGTCCACTGACATTGCCTTTTGATTCTTGTCTTTCTTTGTTTAATCTTTCGAACCAACGAAAGTGAGGTAGCTAGGATATTGCGCTGTGCGTGAGGGATGATAAACATATAGCATGTAAACTTACATTAGGTTGCTCGTATTTTTTTCCGGAAAGAGCCACAAGGGCAATTGATGTAGACAGGATATGATCTCAAGTCTTGGGTGCCACCTCTAGATTTTGGTGTAGAAGGGATTTAATTTTTGAATATAGTTTTGTATTTATCATAATCATCCTTTGCATATTATTTTCTTCCTTTATAGTTTGTATACTTGGGCCAACCTTAATTCTTACTTAGCCGTGTGTATATAATTATAATATTTAACGGATATACCTCACTTTCTTGAACATATACACATACTTCTATCACCTAAGTTCTCCAAATTATTGTCCATTTGTGTTTACAGATACCAGGATCTTAAAGATTCATGATTGACCATATATTTCAAAAGAACTTGATAAGATTCTACATATTATGATTGTTTTTTTATATATTGTTGTTATTTGTTAAAGTTTATGAATTTTGACTCGGAAAAATCAAATAGACAATTCTTTAAGAGACCTATTCAGGATAATTTCTTCTATTATCACAATTACGGTCGGGTAGAACCATAGAAGCTACAACTCTGCAATGAACCTAGATCAATAACCTGCTTAACAAAGAAGAAGAATTGGTATGAAAGCATATACTACTAAATTTAGTAACTCTTGTGTAAGTCCACCTTACAATATTATTCATATAAGATCGACCACCTTACTTTTTGCCCAAAAAGAAGATGTACATTCTAAAGGTCACTTTCTAAATTAAAGAGGTCACCTATTTTTTAAATGGATCACTTTTAGAGAAAATGACTCATTTAATGCCACCGGTAAAATGCTATCCTCATCTTACCATAAATCATGAAAAGTCGGTCCTATATAACACTGTATATACTAAATTTACCTAGATACCCTTTCTATATATGTTAAGATTTCTCCACCTAGCATGACTCATCTCAAAATTATCTAAACAACGTGACTCTGAAGAAATAGGTCATAGGTGGCCGTTTTCGTGTCATTCAAAGGGGTTGTGTGATTTGTGAATTGTGACAGAATTTTTTTTGTTTCATACATGATCAATTCACGTGTCCAAACTTCAAAGCCATAATTTCATGCTGGATTTAATTTCGGTTTGGACAAGGAACATACAAATAACACTCATGGTAGGGATTAAAATGTACAAGCATACTTCGAAGGTGTTTAGTATTTATAGTATGGCCAAGTCGCCATATTTAGTTCGCTACTATAAAAAGGTAACATTTCTTTGGAGTTCTCATAAGGGTATCTATACTAATATATTAAAAAGCGTTCCTAATTAAGTAAGTTTACGCACCACGTGACAGTTGACACTCTCTATTTTTAGTTGTTTCATTCCATGTCTTCATTACGCACATTAAAAGATTTAGAAACATGCACCATATAAGATTTACTATTTTCACGTATCTTAATATTGTGTATAACTCGTCTAAGATCATGAAGATTCAATGAGTATAACTCATCTTGTGTGCCCCCGAATGCGCAATATTGTTACCGCCTATAGGTTAATAGATTATGTTTTTTAAAGTTATTGACAAGGTTTTATGAAACGATTAACTTATGTTGGTATGCATCAATCATATTGACTATGAGTCTATGATTGATTCCTAACTAGAACTATTCAACTTGAAATCTCTCCATTACAACAATTATTACGACTTCGGTTATGTTCTATTTACTCGAAATAATGTACATTTGTCAGAATTTCTTATAACTTGGTCTAGTATGGCTTGGATTAATTTTTTCTTGTCTGATATGCTCGAATGTGGTTTTGCAATCCGAAAAAACTTTGACCATATTTTTTATGCCTATTTATAGGAAAAAACATATTTATGTAGGATCTTATTAGATTCGTCTCAACCGGTTTTTTTCAAAAATATAATTTTTCTAGTTCAATATGATGAACATAGCCTTCTTTCTAGAGATATCAAGTTCCTTTCCCAAAAGCAAAAAAAAAAAAGAAAAATCCATTACCTAGTTTTGCCTGTTTTAAAGACAGGTTGAAAAAGAACAGACCAGAATTATGGTAGTCAAACACTCACACATTTTATCTTTTTCGAGAGAAATTGACAGACCTCGCATTATAAGTCCAATTATACTCAAAGAGATCATTCAATTAATGGTAGGGATCGCATTATTGTTTTATGATCGAAAAAAACACCATAATGGAGGAGTGATACAAGTGTTGTTACTTATTCAGATGAAAAAATATATATTGATCTCTTAGATTATTTTTAAAATCTATATTTATTTTAATTGTACATATCATATGTTTTTTATCTTTTTTTTTTTTGATAAATCATATGTTTTTATCTATGATAATTTTCTTATATATTCTCTTCAAATAAACCTTCTCTGTTTTCTTTTAACTATTATCATTTGTTTCTTCAAGGTGAATGCTTATTAACTTTGACCACCCCTCAAAAAAAAAAAAACTTGACCATATTATCTACATAGTTACATATATTAGCAATATTACGTAAAAATAACATTACATTTGACCATTAATATCTCAATTTTCTTAAGATTATAATTTATAAAAGGTTGATATTATGAAACATAAATTAAGGCAAATGTAATAAAATATTATATCATAATATTTTTATTAATAAAATTAATTAATTTCAATTTATGAACTTCAATCTTAAAAAGCAAATGTAGCGAGTAAAAAGAGTCGGAGGGAATATGTACCAAGGTGGATGAACCTTAGCTTAGCTCGGGAATATGCTTGAAGCCTTGAATATATGAATCAATCACAAGTTATAATTATGAGCAAATTTACAAGTACATATAAAAATTTTAGTAGAAAAGGTCCATATATCATTGAGAAGAGCTCATTACTCAAAGTCGACCTACTTGAACTTCACAACTCCAAATCTAGTTATAAGGAATATGGAATTCAAGTTCAATTGAGCTACACCAAACTCGAGCTCGACTTAACACGCTAATCTCTCCCCCTCTATCCAAGGATAGAGGGAAAAACGAAAGAAATTGGTAACAAGTTGGGTATAAAACTATAAATATAAAGGATGACATGACATGTTGCACTAACAATTCATGATGGTATGACCTGTAACACTAAGAAATCATGCAAATTACAAACACCAACTTCAAACGAAACTATTAAAAATTTAAAACTTACCAATTTGATGCTGAGAAATAACAAGAGTATCATGTAAAACAATGACAGTCCTAGAAGGAACTATCACTGAAACTTCAATAACTCCTTCAAGTGGCTTCAGAATTTTCTCTATCAATGGAACTTCAGAAGTACAACATAATCCCAACACATCAAAGTAGCTTTTTTCTAAGCTATTGTTCCCTTTCTTTTCATTTTTTTCATCATTTTTATTCTTATCCATCATTTCCTTTTTAACTTACACTGATAAAACCCTGCAAAATTCCAAAAAAAATAAATATTGAATGTTAACATTCAAAAATAAAATATGGGATTTTCTGCAAGTTAAGTAAGAACTCCAATTCATGATCTGGGTATGTAAAGAAATTCTCATAGCAAAAGATATAGAGAGATAAAAAGAGGAAGATGGAAAAATAAAAAAAAGAGTCCTTTTTTTTATAATATGGGGGTATTAATAGAATTGACATGTGATATTATGGGCATATATAACGAATTTGAAAAGGAAAACTCAAGAAGAAAAAGAAAACAATGATAAAATGTGGAATGAGAAGTTAACAATGATGAAATTCATATAAGTTATGGTTAAATATTCTTGAACTAAAAGAATGAAAAGGAAAAATGAGAAAAAAAAATTGGACCAACCTTAGGTTAATAGAAAGAGATGAGTTTTATGTGATATAAATGAGTTTGTAATAAGATGGTATGTATTAATCAAGATAGAGAAGTAGAGGAAGGTGGAAAACCAGCAAAAAAACAGAGGAAAGCAGAGGAGTGTATAAAGGAAAAGAAATGTGGGATGGCACAAGACGAAACCTCTATGCGTCATATAAAGAAGAGAGGTGGACTAGCGGTTACTCCCTCGATTCCTCTAAAATATAAGTTATTATTTGCCGAACTTATCTGAACTTATTAGACCTTATTAGTTTTTATCTGCACTAATCTAAACTTAACTGATCTTATTAGAACTTATTTTTTCTGATAAAGACTGAAAATAAAGTGAATAGAACCTACCCTATATCCTTAGCTTTTTTTCCCTCAAAAATATGAATGTATCATTAGCTTTTCAAAATCTTTACAGTATTTATGTGATTGTAAAACCGTTTTAATGATGATTTTGTCGTTATTGCTTCATTATTGCATCTCATTGGATAGATGGTCTATGCTTATTCATCTTAATTTAGGTTTAAATTTCATTTATTTATGTTTTAAAATTAGGTTTAAAGCTAGCATTTTCACACTTAGTTTATATCAAAAAACTTAAGGTATGGTTATGGCCTTATAGGTGTTGTTTGTTTTCAGTTTTCAGCTTTTTAAAGTTAAGAAACAAGAAAAAGAGTTTTTCAGTTTTTTGTTTTCCTTTTTTAAAACAACATGATTAATATTAGGGCTGATTAACAAATCAGGTCGGGTCGTGTTCGGGTTAGGGTTAATAATAAACGGGTTGAACATGTCCCAACCTAAACCTAACCCGTTTATTAAACGGGTTGCAAAACTCAACCTTGACCCGACCTGTTTATTAAACGGGTTACCCGTATAACCCGTTTAACCCATTTACATATTTATTACTATTAAATTTATATTAAAATTTATTAGTTTTCAACAATAAATTCACATAAAAGTATGCATGATTAGATTTTCTTTTCAATTTTTGTGTTCTACAATTAGTATTTTTAAAATTTTCACCAACTCTAACACAACTTTTTAGGAAATTTATATTTTGATGAGTTAAACAGGTCGAAGCAGGTTAATTTCGGGTTGAAAATGTCAACCTTAACCTAACCCATTTAATTAAATGGGTAAGTCGTGTCAACCCATTTACTTAAATGGGTCAAAAATCTCAACCCAAACCCACTTATTTCAGGTCAGGTTCGGGTTCGATAAACGGGTTGGGTCGTTTTTTCACAGCCCTAATTAATATAAGAATGATTAGTTTTAACTGCATAATACAACTAATATGGGATAACTAGTTGATTCCTTAAAAAAGATGTGTGTTCTTCATTAGCTTATCAAATTAGCTTTATACTCCAAAACTTGTGTTTAGTACACATGACAAATCTCATTAATAAAAAAGTTAAATGGTGTAACGATAAGAGTATATAAAACCGTAGGGTATTGTAGATACTTGAAAAAAAGTGATGGTACAACTTAGGTTTTCAACAAATAAGGATATCTTGAGAAAACCCTTATTTATTTTGTTACAAAAAATGCTTTGATTGTAGAATCAAACTTTAAGCACATAACTTTCACTAATACATATATAACGCGGATTTTGTATGTAAATGTGTATTGTTTAAAAAAATAATCAATTCTTTACAACCATGTAATTGAAGATTTAATGATGAAAAAACGTGCATCGGAATCGGAACTTATAAAAAGCAACAAAAACCAATAAAAATGAACATGATGAATTCACTAAATTTCAAGAGCATCTACTAAATAATCCTTTTTTACTAATATATAATTGGAAATATTAATATTCCCCTCGAAAAAATAATATTATTATTTGAATATCTACATCAAGGATCATGCACATCTCTTTCACAGAACTAAAAGAAAAAGAGTATTTTTTTTATTATTATTATTGTTATTGTCTTTTTTTTTTAAACAATACAACTCTTCATGTGTTGTTATATGCAATCAACGGACCCATTGAATCTTATTCTTGCACCAATAACCATGTGTTTTGTGACCTGAGGAAAAAATTTGCGAACAACTTTTCTTTATGCGATGTTTCTCGCCAAATTTAGTTGAGGACAATGCTTGGAATTAGACCAGAAGTGAACCCGGTAGTTCCATTTGCTTCTGCGATAAAGTGGGTATTTTACTAACTCCTATCATATCGACTTCTACAATAAAATTCATTAACTCAAATATTATTTTTACAATTTAATATTCATAACTATCATAAGTTATAAGTTATAACAATGGATTTTTGGAAAAAAAACTTGGGGAAAAACAAAGGAGGATTTGGAAAAAGTGTTAGATACGTTAGTGTTTATTATCCCAAAAAATTTGAGTGGACCGGGATCCATATGATATAATTAGTTTTCATTTAATATAGTCGGTTATCATTTTTTAGAATCAGTTTTTGTATGATATTCACCTTTTATATAGTCAGTTTTTGTACGATATAGTCAATTTTATGATATAGTTCGTTTTCATTTGATATAGTCGATTCTTTTCTAATATAATCAGTTTTTGTGTGATAAAGTCAGTTAGGCTGCACAATAAATTATTTTGATCTCGGTCCATCAAAGACGTTTTGGTTTATTATAACTTGTAACAGTTATGAGTTTTGAGTTTCTCCTTCCTTTTAACTATACTAGCCTTATATGCACGCCTATGCGTGCGAAGTCAGTGGATGAGTGGTAATTGTTTTGCAGTTTGTTAGATCGGTTTTTTTTTCTTTTTTTTAATTTTTAAACTAATAGAGTGGTATGTATTGTAATTTTCTTTTCTAGTTAGGAGTATATTGGTCAAAAAAAGGTGGACACTCAAGTACTCAAGAGTTCCCATATATAATAAAGATACTCAATTAACTATATATATATATGTTGCGATTAATATATGGGTGTTAATGTGCTCAAATGAGACAGTTATTCAAGAATTAAATTATGGATTGTGGGAGAAAAGAGAATGGAATCCAGCTAAGAAATCAACTGAGTGGTGCCTAAATTGTGTGACCTTGAACCATATGTGTTGCGAAAGTAATTGCGGTGGTCTCGACTTTTACTGCATTCTTCTGATTTGGATGTTAATTTATACTGTAAATGAAATCTGATTTCTTAGTCAATCAATTGGTCTCACTCGTGGCAATCATGCTCATTCCATATAAAGAAAGTTGTACATTTTCATTTAATTGCTCTTTCACTTTGTAGTAATAACCGTTTTGCTTTTTAATATCTTGTTTTATACCCATGTAATGAACGTGTTCATCTGGTAATATATGATGTATAAAAATCGTTGAGCTATATATTACACTAAAAAAATTGTCGTTAACTTTAAGTTATAAAAGTTTTAGTTAGTAGATAGAAAAGTTATCATGAATTTGTGGCGTAATAGTTGAATGAAATAAGTTACAAGTACTGGATCTCAACTTTGATCATTCTGTTAGCATAGTGTATTATTTGTACACTTACCTTTTAAGATACTTCCTCCGTTCCAAAATAAGTGAAACAATTGTCTCAAAAAGCTCTCACATAAATGAGAGAAGTGTTTCACTTATTTTGGAACGGAGGAAGTATTTAGGTGTAATTTTTAACTTCAGTGTAAATGTAATGTATCATACAGTATGCTATATTAACCAATTTAAACTAAAGAATTTATTGCACAAAATTAGGATAGGGGATTATGATTCATCAAGCAGTGTATACTAACTAGTTTTTAGGCCCGGGCTACTCCCCGCGTAATGATATATTTCATTTATTAGTATTTTACTTTAAAATGATAACATTGAATATGACTTGGTTTAGTGGTTAAGACTTTAATATATGTGTTTGAAGTCATGGGATCAAATCTTATATAAAGCATTTTCTAATTTTTTTTATTGTATGTGAATTACATGGATGAAAAAATTCTAATGGAGAGCACTACGCGGCGTCGTTCTTTGTTTAGGAACGCCTTTTAATATATTAGTATAGATGTGCTAACCCCAATATGAGTGTCATATTTGATCATTCATATTTAATGAATTACAAACATTGTTTCTAGTTTTAATAATTTCCTAAATTGATTGTCGTTATTACATAGAAGAGAAATTATGAGCTTGCTCACCAATATAAATGGTCTAAAGATGACAATATCTAGTAACATCTTGTAGGGCAAATATATATTGGGATAGATATTATATCATATATGTATTAAATTTATTGTGTGGTGGTGATATGTGTCGTGGAGTTAGTGCTTTTTTTTGGTAGGTAAGATGAATTGCTTTACTGGATTGAAACCTCATGCAGGTCAAGCTGACCCGAGTTAGCGGTTTAGAAACTTTGGGAGTGGAGGGGAAGAGTAAGGGGATCCCCCAAAAGTGCCTTTAGTAGAGATTGAACCCACAACCTTGAGGTTGAAAGGTGATCTCATTTCAAGTAGGCCAAGTTTAGTTTTACCAAATAATGCAAGTCTTATTGGGTATGGGTAATCTATACTAATACTCCCTCTGGTCTTTATTAGTTTACTCGTTTCTTTTGCACAGAGTTTTTGGAGAAATAATGTTGTGGGACATAGAAAGAAAGAGAAACTATTATTTTATATTAAAGTTGGATGTATGTGTGATGGAAAGTTAGTGGTCCCATTCCAAAAATGGAAACAAAAGAAATGGGTAAACTAATATAAGGGACATCCCAAAAAGGAATACGGGTAAACTAATAAAGACCGGAGGGAGTATATTATAAGGCGTTCTTAACCAAGGAACGATGCCACGTGATGCTCTCCATTAAGGTGTTTTACTACACGTAATCCATATACAACAAAAAAATAGTAAATGCCTTGTATTGGGTTTGATCCTGCGACTTCAACTGTATATACTAAAGTTTTAAACACTAAACCAGATGATATTTGATGATATTATTTTAAAGTAAAATATTAATAATTAATGAAAACTATAAGTACCCGGGGCATAGCTCGGGCCTGTAAACTAACTAGTCTTATATGCACGCGATGCGTGCGTTAATTTCAAAACTTGTTATTATATACTTCATTTGTATTATAGTTATGATTACTCTTAAAATGTGGATACTTTACTGTTAATCAGGTATGCAGTTCATTATTGAACATAAAAGTATGTGTAATGTTCTATGTTCAGTAAATCGTAAGAATTAATATATTTAAATTCATTTACAAAAAAATATGAAGGGAATTGATTTTTTCTGGTTTGGAGTTTGTGTTTGTAATTGTGTTTGTGTTATGGAAAAATTATTTTGAGTTTGAATTTGAGTTGTCTATGTAATGAAAATGTCGTATATTTTTTTTTTTTTGTTATTGTCTGTGGTATTAATGTTTGGTAATATAAGTTATTGATCATGAAACTTTTTGATTGAATCTTTTTTATTGGCAAGTTTATGTGATTGAGCTTTTATATGAGTTGATTGGGTTTAATAGAGATTTGATTGATTTTTTTTTGACAAGTTTATGTATGGAAATTTGAAATCTAATATATATATGTCGTGGAGGGACATTTAAGTAAATTTCAAGGGGGGCACCATTGCTCCCCCTTGGCTTATATAATAGAGATTTAATGTATAAATACTCGTCTGTAAAATGCTTTGACTCTTAGTCTTCTTCATGAAAACTAATCTATAGTTCCTTTTCCTTAAGTTCTTCAGATTCATTCTTCCCATCCTTTCAAATTCTAAAATCCAAATTCGTCACTTCTATGAGTTCTATCTCCAAATTCCATTTATCATGAGTAAAGGATCCAAAATTGAGAATTTAAACAAGGCTCCAATAATGGTAACCTCGTCCCTGTTTACAACTTATTGCTACAACCTTACTCTTATGCAGGGGGTAAATAAGGGTGTGCAAAGAGTTCAACAGCACAGGGCCCCAAAATTCTAAGGGCCCTTAAATATATTATTTTAAAAAAATTTACTTCGGATTTGAGGAAATTACCCTTATTTTCCACCCTTAATAAATTTCTCAATGATCAATCTTTAAATTTTCAACTTTCCAACTTTCATACCTAACCTTCCGTCTTTATTTTTTATAAATTTGGGGGCTTAATCTATACTAATATATTAAAAGGTGTTCCTAATCAAGGAACGGTGCCACGTGGCGCTTTCCCTTAGAGTGTTTGACTCCATGTAATCCACGTACACAATAAAAAAAATATGTAATGGTACAAGATTCGAACCCATGATCACAAGCATATATACTAAAGTTTTAACCACTAAACCAAGTGATACTTGATGTTTTATTATTTTAAAGTAAAACTTAATAAATAAAAGATATAATTACCCGGGGCATAGCTCGAGCCTAAAAACTAGTTTTCATATTATAACAGGGGCCCCTAAATCTTCAAGACGTTATCTCCAACCCTCTCGATGAGAATCGAACTCGTACCATCAAAAATTTTCAAAAAGCTAAGTATATAAACAATTATCGGCCCTTAAATATCATGGTGATCTGTTTCTTGTCGTAAATGCATGTTTACATGCAACGTAGGTTTATAGACAAACTACTCGTCAATAGGGAAACAAGGTACTGAGTACAAATGGCGTCGTTTTAGCAACCTGGGGAATATGTCCTTTGACCTTTAATTTATATTCTGCACCGCTGTGAATTTTGATTTTTATGTTGTCAAAACTCTGTGAATGCAGTGCATACACATTTTGACTCTTTTGTCATTATGGACTCATGCATGGTGATTGTATCATTTTATGTATCTTTCGTGTCAAACCAAACCATCGAACCACTAGGGAAAAAGGAAATACTTTTTCTCCCAAACATATCAGATAATTAATTACTCTTTGTTTTGATCACATTATTTGGTTTATTTTTGAAAGTTAAAGTTTTGATCATATTAGGTTATTATTATTCTATATGCTGCCAACTTTTGAGTAGTTCGATTTCAATGTATAAAGACTAAAATATCTTCACTCATATAATAATATTTAAATTAAATTAATTAAAGAAATGATGCAAATATTATTTAATCAATAGGTTTAACTATATACGTACGTGATTATTTAATGTTTGTTAAATAGAAATGATGACAAAATTTTTCTTTAGAGGAACTTTCTGGACAATTTTCCTTACCTGTTATTTGAGGTTATTAGATGATGTGATATATAGTTTTACTTTCTATCTCCTTTCGCATGTATTGCGTGCATATAAGACTAGTTGATATATAAGTGAACAATAATCACGTGAGATCTTGTTATTTTCATCTAAATATTACTTCTAGTACTAATACAAATGTAAGATGATTAAACATGTGCATTAGAAATTGCAAATTTCAAATGAAACCAACAATAAACGGGAGAGTTTAATTCTATAATGGGATATTATCTCAGATAACCCTGACTTATAGGCCTTTTTCCAATATAACCCTAACTTTGGCAGGCCTGTCTCCGATAACCCCGAACTTGATTTTTGTCATTAAACTGGACGGAATCTGTCACGCCGTTAACTAGACCGTAAGTGGGTTTGACTTTTGCTAAATTCATCTCTTTCTCTCTCTTGTTCTTCATCTCTTCTCTCTCTTGTTCTTCATCTCTTCTAGATCAATCAATTCTTCCGACAACTGAATTGTACCATTTCATCGATCAACTTGGGTCTTTACCCTTTAGTGAAAAATTCAAGTCTTGCGTTGCGATCTCCAAAAGGGGTTTTTTCCTTGTAAATTTAAACTTGGGTTTTTCTTGTAAAATTGTTGAATTACAGCAGCAGCAGCAGGAGGAGAGAGGGAAAGAAGTGGAAATTCAATGGCGACACTACCAAATTCAATGGAAAATAAAGCAAGTCCACCTCCAAGATTTCCTCCGGCACTAATTGTGCAGCAGCAGCAGCAGATGGTTGGTGGTTCATCGCCTTCAAGTGGTGGTGCAGCAACGCCGAATTCGAATTCGAATCAAAAATCGAATTCTCCGCAATTGGTGGTGCAACCAAACCAGATCTTGTCGTCCTTGTTGTAGATAGTAGTTGCAACCAAGACCCCTGTCATATTTATCAGAGCAACAAAGTCTCAGGCTTTCAATGTAGTTGCTCTTAAAAATAATGGGTTTTTAGCTTCGGAATTTGCAGCACTTATCATGTGACTCCATCTGGCATAACCATTTTTGGGAAGAGCAGAGCAGTAACAATTAACAGCATATCTAGTACATAACTCCATCCGGACCTGAAGGCAATTGTAATTGCCAATCATATTTATTTGAGGCCTGCATCATATTTGTTGTCTAATTGCTCATACATAGTAGATACCTGCTTCTACTTTAGGATTTCATAGTTTAAGCTCCTAAATAATTAGCGTAGGATTTCTTTGTTTGTGTATTGAAGTGACCAATACTTGCTGCTAAAATATTTTTTAAATTTATTAGTTTTCTTTGTTATTTGAAGATGGCTAAGTGTGTTTCTAATTGATTGATCTAGAAGAGATGAAGAACAAGAGAGAGAAGAGATGAAGAACAAGAGAGAGAAAGAGATGAATTTAGCAAAAGTCAAATCCAGTTAGGGTCTAGTTAACGGCGTGACAAATTCCGTCCAGTTTAATGACAAAAATCAAGTTCAGGGTTGTCAGAGACAGGCCTGCCAAAGTCAGGGTTATATTGGAAAAAGGCCTATAAGTCAGGGTTATCTGAGATAATTATATCCCTTCTATAATTTGTTCATTTTACAACTACAATAGTTTAGATACTTAAGTCTAGTTGAGGATGAATAAATTCATATCTTGTCATGAACTCATGATTAGTATTTTTATCGATATAGTATATGTTCATTGAACTACAATCAAGAAGATACCATAGATCTCGATAATATATAAATTAAAATATAAGCTAATAAATTTGCTAATGGGACTAGACCTAAAATGCAACAAACATATTATTGCTCATCACACATACATAATAACAAAAATTGTTCGAAAGAGTATCATGTTTTTTTTTTAATAGAAACCCACCAAAGGGAAGCTTACTGCATTAAATCAGAACGAGCACCAACAATTACAGAACTAGGAAAATCACTGTCCCAAACACTTTCTCCCTCCTCCATAGCGGTAGGATGAGCTAGGTTATGGGCAACATTATTACAACTACGCTTAACAAAAGACCATAACACACAATCAAAACTACTAGCAAAAGATAAAATGTCTTCTAAAATTAAAAACAAAATGCTTGCTCCCTTTTCTTTCTTCTGTAGTGCAGTAATGACCATTTCATTATTACAACTACGCTTAAATACACGTGTAATGCGTAGTTTACAAAATGAAAAAGGAATGTGCATGCATGAGTGCAACATCTTTTGGAGTGTCGTGATTTTCATAGGAATATATCCTATCCATATAGAAAACAAGGGTAATATATTGGATATTCGGAGAATTAATTACAGATGATAACCACATGGAGCACATTTTGAGCTCATAGTATCACTAGAAAAGACATGCATATCTCTTTTTTCGAATCTGTTATGCATAAAGAACCAATTATATTCACTCCAAGCTGAAACCTATTAAATTATAGTATATTATTTAACTGTGTAAATCAATAGCAAACTACTTAATTAATTACTAGAAGAATATGTAAAAGTCAGCATAACTATTAGGTTAGGAATGTATATATTAGGTAGAATATTCCCAGAAGTCACTCTTTCTTATTAGTATATATTCTAATACCCTATATATGTATCTTCTTAATTTTAGGTTATTGTATGAAATGTATTCCTCAATATCTGGTAGATCTTTCACTACTTTATTAGGGAATAAATTTCAACGCATAGTCGTATACAATTAATTTGGGTGAAATATACCCACTAGCTAATCTTTCTTCATGATCGTCGTGTGGATGATAACCTTCTCCCCTCAACATGAAATATCTTATTGTAATGCTCGTGTTCTTAATTTTGAATTAATCTTAAATGTAAGACACGTTAACCATTTTTATGCATATCTATAACAGTAAACTTTTATGCCTATCTATAACCACTTTTATCCACGATATAGGAATAAAATAAGAAAACAATTGTTTTTTTTTTTTTTTGCAAATAGTGAAAAATTACCTGTTGAATTGGTTAAGGAAATTTTTGTATATTTTTGTTATGGGTATATTATATATTTATATATAAGTTGGCATAATTGAGATATGACATATAACTAGAACAATTAGAATGAAATAGTGATGTTTGTTTAAGACTCTAATAAGATACTTCAATTCCTCCGTTCTAAAATTATATATTATTTCTCGAATTTATTGTAGTTTATGGATTTCTTTTTAAATAATACTATCGTAATATTATGCTACCCCATACTCAACATTCTTGATGTATTAATGACCGTTACTACATGAAATCTTCCTAATGACAACTGCTAGAAAATAAAAATGTCCTCGGTAGAGGATGAGCTTATATTTAAAACGTATAACTCACAGTTTTCCATGTGAACAACGATTCTAATTATTATACAATGAAGTAACTTTATTTTTACAAAGGTAAATTAAATACCTATTATGTTTATTAGTATCACAATTGCGCATTACCATTGAAACAAGGCTAGTGCGCACGTTGAGATTAAAACGAACTTTCAGTATAGAGGAAAAAGGAGAGCCTTTGAAGATCAGAAAAAAGGCTCATGTAACAAGTTCTAGGTACAATATATTTACGCAACCGCATTAGCGACACCTCGATATTCCGTTTAAGAGAGATTGTTGTACCCTAATTAAAAACATACAATACCAAGAACTAGACACTGAGTGTCCAAACACCCTCCATTAAATTATCGCATATGAATGTAGTATATTGTAGTAGTGGTATATCAATAATAAGCAACTCTCACCCCTTCATTCAATTCCCTAATTCTCTCTTTTTGTTTATTAAACTAATTTATATGATTATCCCTTTCACTTTACAAGTTTCCATAGAATATTTGTTTTTTCTTATACTAATTTGAGGTTGACCTCACGATTATGAAGTTGATGCACTCCATTATAAAACGATCATGCCATAGATGCCGACCTAACATGCACATGATTGGAAAACATTATATTTAAGGACAAAGAAATTAATTATGGAACTTTATGCTACATACTTAAAATGTTTTGGAGAGGCTTCCTATTGATCTTCCTTTTGGATTTATCTTTTTCTCCCCAATCTAAATAATGTATTATATAATGATCTTACTAGTCATTAATTAACGAGTGTGTCTTGGGTGTGACATGTTACACCATAACTTATTGTGTAACATGCATAATGACATAGTCTTTAACAAGAATGACATGCATGGACTATACAAACAATGACATGAATCTCATGTCATTTTGTCATTTATTTCATGTTATTTGAGTTTTTTTACAAAAGAAGTGGTAGTTTTTGGGTTGTTAAACTATAATTTATGGTGTAACAGTTAAACCCAAGAATTTGTGTTAATTATAATTCTATTTTCAGTCATGAAAAGTCATTTTTTTCTATTATATACAATATCCTTTACGTTATTTCCTTTATTATCTTTTTGAGGGGTCTTTTAGGTTGTTACTTGCTTCACTTATTAATTAATACTCCCTTTAAAATTAAAATAGTAGCAATTTCGTGTTAAACATTATTGCTCCGTTCTATGATTATCCCCAAAGTAAAAAGCTATTGCTAACTTTGTAGCTTTGTGGTGATGGAGGCTGAGTTCCGTGTAATGCTAGTGTATACAAACCTCACACACTTTTAAAAAGGCCAAAAGTTGTACAACAACATGTATAAGAATTGCTAAATTGGAAAATCGCTTATCTAAGTCTTTTTTTTTATAAGAGTAACTCTACTTGCTTAAAGTTTTATGTTAATGAAATAAGAGATAGTGGGATTGTAACTTCTACATCAACTAATGTTACAAAAATGTCTCTCACATATTCATATGACAAAAAAATGGAAAATTTATTTCATATTTGTTGGATTGGTAAAATGAAGTGTTCCATCGGATTAGAAATCCTGCACATATCAGGCCACCCTAAAGGCAAGAGTCCTTATAATTAGGAGCGAAGGGGAGAGGGTTAGGGAAATCTTGGCTCTAAAATATTTCTAATAGGATTTAATTCTACGTAATACAAATCTTAACTGCTAACTTAAACTTTGTTGGGTGGAATTTTTAGATTTTTTAACCTTGCTCTTTTCATATTGTATTTCTAGATTTCATTGGGTAGGGCTATCTGCATAACTTGTAGGGTATTGACTGTTTGGTACTAATTCCATTGTGGGGAACAAAGTATTTAGATATCAATTGCTACTCGTTTGGAATCAATTACACATGGTTACAAATTTAGCCATGGCAAACAGTTTTTATTACTATTGCAAAAAGTGTATACCAACTATTAGCTATAACTTACTTACATACTAAAGACTTAAGTCTTGTAGAGTTGGTATTGAAGTTAAGACATGAGATAAATTTGCATCTGACTTATGACGCACTGTGGCTAGATTATGAAAAATGATTTTTTATTCAAATAGAAAGACTCATTTATATATTGAATTGATGGCGGGGACAACAAATAGGATTGGATTATAGGATTAAGACGTAGAATTATAATACTTTTACAAATTTGTGATTATCAAACGATCCAAAGGGGCAAAGGTTAAACTTATTTTAGAATAATTACATATTTGTGTAATTCTATTATTAGAATTGCTATTTTAACAACCATGCTTGACATCCCTTTTAATGAGGAAAGGAAAAAGAAGGCCACCATGTCTGAAACTTTTGTGGTCATAAAAATCCAAGAAGTCAGGCCATGCAAGAACCAATCTCCCTTTATGACATGTCTTTCTTCCACAATGCAATTGGTGGTGGAATTGCCACTCAAGAATATTTATTGGGTGATGACATTAGAGCTTTTAAGATTTCTTTTTCCCAATCCATCAATCATTCATCCAACCAAAGCCAAAGTAGTAGTATCGAATAAGCTAAGGTGCCAAAAGGCAGTTAAAAAACAAGGGGCTAGCTTATCCCAATTAATTTTCTATAGTATTATAGAGAATGACTTGCTATAGAATTTTGGGATTATATTGAATGACTTGGAAAACATAAATAATCTTGGTACAATTGGAGGTGGCACCTAAGGTAAAGCAATTCTAGCCTTGTATCCCGATAGCTTACTTAAAGCTCTGGTGTATGGGGGCTGTGCAAGTTCCCTACCGGTCCCGTTGGACCGCCCTTGACCGTTATGGTCAACTCAGTCTGAAGAGTCCCATTTTGTTGGGTATATGCGCGTCGGATGCCTGCGCATAGTACATGCCGGTTATAACGGCATATCAAACCGGTGTATATTATAGAGAATGACTTGCTATAGAATTTTGGGATTATATTGAATGACTTGGAAAACATAAATAATCTTGGTACAATTGGAGGTGGCACCTAAGGTAAAGCAATTCTAGCCTTGTATCCCGATAGCTTACTTAAAGCTCTGGAATGATCTGTAATTAGGGTTGTCGATTAGGCTGAATACGACTCTAGTTTGATCCAATTTGAAGCAATATAAGGTCAATGTAAATCCAAAAATGAAATATACACCTCCATTACGAATTGAATGGATTAAACTAGTTACTAAATGGATTAAAAAATGTGGTCACTATATAGATTAAACTGGTCACTAAATAGACTAAACTAGCCAAAATATTCAGAAATGTGGTCCGTTGTCTTCTTAATATTGGGCTTGGACCATTGCCTAATTTAAATTAAAAGTAGGCGGTCTCTTATAAGACCAACTCTACCTCAAGAACATTAAGTCACCGAATTTCCTTTTTTGAACATAAACTTAATTGTATCGTTTCAATTGTACTCGTTTTGCTAATTTTCATAGATGTTCTCCTTAATTTACTTATTGTTATAAGTCTTAGATGTAGCTTCTGTCAAAAGAAAAAATTGTACTCGTTTTTTTAGTTTTTAGGTTGGTAAGATGAACTACTGAACTTACACCTCTCACGGGTACAACCAGTCAGGTTTGCAGGTCAGACTCCTTGGAGGGAGGGGAGATGGTAAGGGAAACCTCACCCCCAAAAAGCCCCTAGTGGGGTTTGATCCCATGATCTTGAAGTCATAAGG
Source organism: Beta corolliflora (assembly GCA_947648045.1). NCBI lineage: Eukaryota > Viridiplantae > Streptophyta > Magnoliopsida > Caryophyllales > Amaranthaceae > Beta > Beta corolliflora. Next base: position 17,702 of record CANSZD010000655.1, on the reverse strand, counting down.
CCAAACCTTTACCACTAGGCCAAACTTTTTGTACAATGGGTCATTTGGTTGTAGGTAAGAAATTGTAGTATTTTGATGATATGATATTTTGGACTATTTCATTGCAAGTTACAACGTTTCAATTAGTTGATTCCTTAGTAGGAATTGCACTACGTACAAAAAGATTTAGGCTACCAGAAAATCTAATTTACTCTCCCAAGTGCTCCGAATTCATGTGCCCTTGCGTATCTTCATTTCTTTTCAAGGTTTTTTCTACCATATATACTCCCACTTCAAAGATGCGATTTGTTTCGTGGGGAATACACATGGAAATTGAGTATTAACTTTATTAAACATAGAAAAACATTCTTCTCTTCAAGTAAGAATAAGAACAACATTCCTTAAACAACTTAGAATAATAATAAGACTATACTTGAAGTGATAACTTTTATATTTTTAAAATATGTAAAGCTAAAGCAGCAATAAAATCCTCTCAAGAATATAATAACATAAAATAACTTGAATAAGTTTGATAGTTAGAATTAGTTAAACACTACTAACACACTCATCCTCCCTCTAATATATTACGTATGTGCCAAAAATAAAACTAACCTTCATCTTCTCTATTCCCTCTACAAAAAGTTTTTCATGATAATTGAAGGAGCAAGTTAATTAAAATTATTTGGCTAAATATGAATCGAAATCACTTAAATGAGACGTGTGTCTAAACGATCTATCCATTTGTGACGGTTTACAGAAAAAAAAACCTTAAATTATGAATAATAATTATCTTTATTAATGGATTTTTGAGAATTAATTATGGCACAAAAAGTACATAAATACACTCCAAGTTATCTTTTAAACTATTGCTTTCAAATTAAATAGTTGATTATGTATCAAATAAATTATAGCATCTATTGCACCAATTTGATAAGCCTTGAATATCTATTCATACATGTACTAATCCTAATTTCTTAAGTCTCATTTTACTAATTGAAACTGATTTTTTACTAGCTCGGTTTTTGTTCTATTGAGTTTTTAATTCGTCATTAAAATTGACTAATACTCTCTCTGTTTTTTATCTTTCTCACTGTTGACATTATTCATACTTAGAGAGATTCTTCTCAATTTTTCTCATTTTATAAGAAAAAATATAGTCATGTGGGTTCATTCTTGTTTAATTCGTCTCAATTAGTACATTATTAATATTCAATTGTTATGATTTTTTACTAATATACAATGAAAGATATTTAAGTTCATATATGTACATTTGGAGATGCGTACAGGAAAGTGAGAATGACAACAAAAAAATAGAGGGATTATCAATTATTTTTCATAAATAATAAAAATTCCCATTTATTATAAGATGGACCATAGATTTATGATGTCCCTCAACCAATAATACAAGGTATCTATACTTAATCCATCGATCATGTTTCCATTGCTATCTTCATCATCATCCGGTAAAGCTAATAAGAATCCCTAATGATATCAATAATAGTATCACTATCATTAGTAGCAAGAGGTTAAGAAAGGAGAGTGGAGGTTGAAGATCAGTAATAGCATCAATATATTTTCCATTGATGCAAACAAAGTGGAAAAAAGAATCTACCACTTAAGACAGGAATTAAGATGGATGCTGAAAGGAGGTGGAAGAAATTAAAGAGGCATTTAGATTTTGATGTCTTTTGGTGCAATAATGGCTCTTCTTGACTAAAACCTAGCTAGCACTCTTTGTGTACAATATTGATTTAAGACATTAAAGAGGGGTTTACTGTTGAATTACTCTACAATCTTTCAATCCTACCTTATACTGAAATTGGAAAGACTTGATTATATATTGCCTTGTTCGCTCTAGAATATTTATATTGGTTTTTACCTTTGCTGAAGAAAATTGATAAATATAGCATAGTTGATTAAGGACATTATTCTCATAATTGGTATCTAATTCTGTATATTATAATTCTATCTTACTCTATCTCCTTATTAGATATCACTTATGAGAATTATATCCTTAATGGACTATGCCATAGATATCAGTTCTGTCGAGCAAATGTAAAAATAAATAGCTTAATCTATGCACTGGGTGACTTGGTGCATAGATGTAGAGAACTATTTATATCAATGTTATTCTAACTTTGACTAGGGGTGGCAATGATGCGAGTCAAGTTCGAGTTTGAGCTAACTCGACTCGACTCGTTATCATTTCGAGTCGAGTTTGAGTTGAGTTGAGCTCACTCGAGTCGAGTTTTGACCGAACTTTGATCAAGTCGAGCATTGACCGAGTCGAGCTTTGATCGAGTCGAGCATTGACCGAGTCGAGTTTTGACCGAGTAGATTTCGAATAGCTTGCAAGTGTCTCATGTTAAAAACAACAATAAGGTGAAAAATGTTGAATTTAGGTATTTTGCTATTGATAATTGGGTATTCGAGCTTCTCACGAGTTTTCGAGTCGAGTATCGAGTTGCTCAACTCGACTCACCAACATATTCGAGCTCACTTGAGTCGAGCTTTGACCGAGTTTTGACCGAGTCGATCTCGAGTAGCTCGCGAGTTGTCTCAACTCATTGCCACCCCTAACTTAGCTTTGACACCTTATCAATAAACATTGTCGCATTCAAATTTAAATTATTCATAACTTATATTTTATAATTTTATCACTATGATTTATAACTAAAACATAAATAATATTATATGTAATCTTATTAGATCCACTATATTTAGTGTGTGTATGTTTAAAATATAATATCTCCTAATTTGTAATGTCTACATCAAAAGTGGAATTTTTTTTATAAAGTAAAATATGGATTCTCTAAAAAGAACATGAACTCCCTCAACAAAATTTGAAAAAAAATAAAAAAGGAGGAAGATTGATGGAGCAAGCTGAATTTAGTAAGAAAGGTGGAGAAAGAGGCCCACTCAATGTTCAAGTCCTTTCCTGCTATGGCATGTTGTTTTTTCTATGTTGGAATATACTAGAATATTCCAGCAATCATATCGTGAGGGTTGCAAAAAAAAAAAAGATTAATGGGTAATTGGGGATATATATTTGGTTGCATACTTGCAAATTAAGAAGTCTCCCCACGAAGCTTAAATTGAAATGCAATGCACTTTATGGAGAGAATTTTTTTGCCCCTTTTGGAAACCGTGTGGTAAGAAGAATTTCCTCTGGGCTGCCCTCCCACAGGGCCACTCACCCAGAGGCCCAACAAGCCTCAAACCCCCCCAAACAATATTGAAAATTTTGTGTCTATCAAGATTTGAACCTTGGTCTCCCATGTGGGAGATAGGAAGCCATACCATTAGACCCAAGGGTCTTTGGTAGTTATGTAGAGAATGTTAGAACTATCTAGCGAGTAATTCACTTATTCAAGTAAATAAATATATATATATACAGTTTGTTTTTTAAGTTGATTTTCGTAAGTAAGTTGGAAGATATAGGTCATTTTTGAAAGTTATTTGATAGCTAATTGTATTAATTGACTTGAGTAGCTGCTTGTAAAAAAAATTGACAAATAGCTTGTTGATACAATTTATTGTTGTGTATTCTTTTTGGTAATGGTAGTAGTTTTTCGCAATTTTTGAGCATATTTGTCATTGCTCCTTATATGCTCAAGCTCAACGTTCTCAACAAAAGCTTCCCCTACCAGCTTCTTCAAAATCAGAATATTATATTACTCGTACAAATTTTCTTTGTTTACAAAAAACCAAGACTTTTTAATGGAGGATTTGATAAACCATTCTCAAAAAGGATCAAATCTATACTAGTATATAAAAAAGTGTTCCTAAGAAAGTTTATGTGCCACATGACACTCTCCTTTAAGGCTCTGATGCAAATGCTTTGTTTCCAAGTCAAACCCTCAATTAAAAAATAATGTTGTGTAATTACAAGGTATTGTACACGTGACCTTTGAAATGAAAAGTGAAAGCTTAATCATTAACCCAACATAACACCATTGTTTAGTAATTCAAAATAAAATATCATAAGGTCCTATCATTATATCTCATTAAAAGATTTGCACAAGTAGTTATGATAATAACAAGAGACTATTATAGACATAAACTCTTACTCCAATTCCTTGTTGAAAGTTATGCTATTGTTTTCATCCCCAAACTTTTAAGGGTTTATTTTTCAAAAATCATGCAATTACTTATCATGTCAATTTTTCCTCACTTGACTAAAAGTTACGAAAAGTAACAACCCGGGGTATCGCCCGAGACACTCACTAGTTAAAACTCTAATTTATGTCAATTCTATGTTTGCTGAAGAGGGCCATAGTGTTTTTGTGCAAATAGTATTGGATTGCACTTCCACCCAAAAGAAAAGGTCCCTAATCAACTTACCCACCAAAAAAAAGGGTGGTCGATCAACAAACAGTAACTATTTCATTGCGTTCTCCAAAGGTCATTTGATAATATGATATGAACTTTTTGCTTTTCTAAAAAACTTGAGAATAGATGATTGCTTTAATAGAGTACTATCAATTATTACAACATTGATCAATGTTCAGCAAGAAAGAAAAAAAAAAGGCCGTCCTATAGGAAACAGCATAAATCTATACTAATATATTAAAAGGCGTACGTGACAACGTTTACACGCCACGTGGCACCTCTGTTACTCTACTAGCTAGAATTGTCCAATGTGTACATATGTCATGTCAATTAACAAAAGTAAAATTGGCTTGCAATAAGATTTGAACACGTGACCTCTTGCTATTATACATGGCACAATTACCATCTCAACCAACTCTTAATCATGCTTTAAATGTGCATAGTATTATATTTGTACCTTTTGAATGTTGAGTTTTCTTTAATATATTTTAATGCGAATGGAAAAAAATGCATATTAAGTTTGGAAGACAATACCACCCGGGGCAATGCCCGGGCCCAAATACTAGTTTTTTATAAAAATAGTACAATTATATCTTTCACTATTAAAACTTTATAAAAATGGTACAATTATATCTTTCACTATTAAAACTTTAACATTCAATCATAAGTCCATAGCCGTGTAGCGTATGTTCACCAATGAATGATATACTTCTTTTTCAGTCTCAAATTACATTATTTAGATGATTTTGACACATAAACTAAGGAGGTAGGGAGTATATAAGGTTTAAATTAATATTATTAAATTAGATTATACACTACTTTCTTATAATCATATTTTTAAATAGTTAGGAGCAATTTACTTTAAGAAAAACTTATAAATAGAATTGGTTTGGACATCAAAACATAAATTAAAAGGAGGTTACTCAAATATATATAAAAAAAGATATATATATATATTTTTTTTTTTTTGAAAGTAAAAATTAATTCATTGATTCAAAGTCATACGACATCTACAATAGAAGCCAAAACTAAACAAATACATATCAAAGTGAAATAAATACAATTCTAATATGACAAAACCACGATCGTTGAGTAGATCTAACACTTCTGAAAACCCTTGTCTTTCACATCGCCGGTCTGACGCCTTCGCAAGGGGGCCTATCGATCTTTTGTAGTTTTGAAGGAGAACTGGATTCAAATTCAAGTGATTGTAAACGAAGTACTGACATCTGTTGCAACCCCGCACAAATTTCAATCAACAAATCAACCTCTTGAATTACATAAAAACCCAAAAACAAAGTCTCCAAACTCTCACATGGAGAGAGATAAAACCCAATATATGGGTAGATATAACCCAATAAATGGGTTGAAAAACTCTCCATTAGAGAGAGATTGAAGTTTATTAGAAACATTAACATAAAAAATTAGTAACAAAAGGAGAAAAGGGGCTTACCACCGCCCAAAAGGGTGGCGATAGTCCCTAGGTGGAAAATTAGGGTTTTGTGGGTGAGGAGAGAGAAGAGAGAAAATAGGGGAGAGGAGTATAAAATTTAATTTAATCTCTCTAATTGTTAAAAAAAAAAGATATATATTTACTTTAAGAAAAACTTATAAATAGAGTTGGCATGAGGCACGTGTCACCTTGACACCTACCTAAATTCACCCCTAGTGATCGATGCATGCAATTCCCCATATGTCGTTACCTTCTAAGCGCTATTATTGTGTTGCATTATCCTTTTCTTTGATGCAAAACCCTATTCCATGTCATCATCTTAAAAAAATTGTCATTACAAGTCTCCAACTCATGACCTTTAATTAATTTGGAACATAACAGTTTAGCCACTAGTTCAAGACAATCTCACGATTTATACTTCACCATAAAAGATAATAAAATCATGTTATATCCTCTCGAAAGTCTTGCAAGAGTCTTTACGCATTTATCACTTTATGATAATAGAAAGAAACTACTATAATATACTACCTCCATTTCATATTAATCTACACACTTACACTTTTGACACTATTCACAAATTTCCCTTTGACTATCATTTGTGAATTATGGTTAAGAGAAAATATAGTCATGTGGGGTCTTGTTTGATTCGTCTCGATATGTAGTTTTAGAATATCGACTTTTTATATTTTTTACAAATACAAAATTAGAGATATAAAGGCTCAAAGTAGTGCATCGACATGCGTGAAAAGTGTGAGTGTGTAGATTAATATGAAACGGATGTAGTACTTCTTTACCTATATTACTTATAGGTTTTATTTAAAATCAAAATCGTATAATTATTTAGGACAACAATTATCTCTCACTATAATTTGAAGAAAATGCAAATCATGTAGTAGTTTGGTGTATAGCCCGAGCCACAAACTAATATTGAAGCTATTTCCTGTCAATAACCTTCAAGTTAATTAGACACTCTCACATGATTACTAAAAAAGATACTCAAAAGTGAAAATATATATTATAGTAGTGGAAGACAAGAGAGGATTAATTTCAACCGGGGTTTTCGCCGCATATAAGCAAAAAATATCAGTGATCCTAAGCATGATATATTATAGGGTCCCAAGAACATATTTCCATTATGCGACATGGATAGAACATTAAAACATGAGGTGAAATAAGTAGGGAAAATAGACAAAAGTGGTTCTTGTCGAGGGTCATATACGTATAGACGTATAGTGGTAGTGGCACACATGACATGGAATAAGATGAGATAGTGTGAAAGATAGAGAGAGTAAATTTAATTTATTCTTAACTAAAATTTTAATTATATAAGATAAATCTTTTAATTACAATCAATCTTTCAAGCTATTGACTTGCACTTAGTAGTCACGTAACCTTCTTTAACGTTCTCCCAGCCATTTGTGAAGTCACTGTCGGGACTTTTCAACGGTTGGTTCGTCGGTTAGTTGGACAATCCCTTCATTTCGAGTTCCAAAATCGTGTTGAATAAACTCAAGTGATTACCACGCTGAGTTAAAGACGGAATTAGACGATTAAACTTAATGGAAATCGTTATTAGGTGGTATTCAGATAGGGATTTGTTATAAAATTTAGTTTAAAAAAATTAAAACATATTGTTTTTTGAAAAAAGTTTTTTTTATAGAAGGTAGTTCCTTGAAAGACTTCATTTACTATATTATAATTTATAACAAATGGATCTTGTTTAAATAGGCTTTGAACCAAGTCTAAAATAATTTTTAAGCTTTCTCGTAAAATTATGATTGATCTACACATGTGAAACAATAGTAGTTTATCAAGTCTCAACCTATTCATCCTAATACTATTGTTATTACAAAATTTGCTTACATGGCGAATAATTTGCCTATTTGAAATCTTAGGTAACACGAAACATAACATTCAAAGGAAATGCCAAAATGCAGCTCAACGAATATGTCAATCGGTACATAACTTTAATCATTAACATCTTTGACTATCAATAAGCAAAAATTATAAAAAATTGATATTTTTGAGAATCAATGAAACAAATCTAACAAAATCCAACATAATTACTTCTGAAATTTAAATAACTAAAGATAGGCAAACTAAAACATGTAAATAGTAAAAAGAAACGGAAGAAATATTAGATTAGACTAGATATAATTCTCATTTCTTACAAAAGAAATAATATATATCATATGATATAATCAGATAGATATAATGTGTTGGGCATGGTGGACTCTATCATGAATTCATGATGATATGGTATGCTGGTTTGGGTCAGACTTTGGTGGGCACTTGATGTAGCTAAAGGATCTTGAGTCCATGGGGAGTATCGGTTAATGCTCAATTGCTTGATGAGCTGAACTAATGCATCTAGGCCCAAGCTTGGCCTCATACCGTGAAATCAAAGCTGAATTGCATGTGACCCAACATTCCAACAGAAGAAATGGTAGGCTAAACTAGTCAAGTATTGAGTAATTCAAAAACTCTTCATCCGATGTTATAACGTTTTAGGGTTTTTCTACATTATACCTTTATATTTTTTTAATTTCTATGTTGTTTTCTAGCCTTTGAAACATTCCACATGTTATCCTCAAATTTATATTTTTAAATATGTAATTCCCCTACCATTAATTAAGCGTCATTAATTCCACTAACTATGTATGAGTTTAAGCCACTACACTACCAACAATAAACGGAAGCAATGACGCTTAGTTGACAGGCATTGAAAAAGGTAAGTTTGAGGTTACCACATGGAATATTAAAAAAGGTTGAGGGCTTGGGGTAGAACATAAAAAATATTAAGGTGTACTTCCTCCTTTTCTTTTTGAGTGGCTGAGAACGAAACTGGGAAATACCAACGATTCTAGAGAGAGAAAGTTGGGACCACGTGGTTCAAAGGGAATCCCTGACAATTGTTATGAATTTCTACGTGGTACAACCAAATCTTTCCCAACCAATCTACAATTATTTTTCATTAATTCCCAAAACCCCTTTTTCGGGTTGTGCCAGGGTTGTATTTCCACGCGCAACAATTATACCAGAAAATTCCGGCACATTAAAGTTTAACCTTAAGAGAAAGACAAATACTATATTATAGAACAAATGTCCGATGTAGTATTATTTAGAAACAGAGGAAGTAGTATAAAACTGCGTAAAAGTCAAAGCGCAACAACTACCAAAAAAAACGACCTCTTGAAATCGCCCTTATTTCCGTGGTTACTTGAACTATCATCAAGCAGACAAGCACCACCCACTCTACTCCACCAACGCCCGCCGCAAAAAATAAGACAACACCATGAACTTTCTGCGCAAAACCTTCGTCAAAACTTGCAAAATTCACACTCATCTCAACCCATATTCTCTTTCATCTTCATTCTCCACTAATTTCCCTTCTTCTCAACAAAAGTTTCAAGCTTTTTCTCCAATGGAGAAGAAAAAATTGACAAGACCCACTGAAATTCCCTTCCAACCAAAGGTAGCTAATTGGGTCAATTTTGTTGGTACTGTAAGAACCCCAGTTCAATTTTGTACTTCAGTTGATGGGAAATCTTGGGCTAGCACTGTTATTTCTCAACGGCAGCACTTTTCTGCTCTATCTTCACTCTGGTATATTGTTAATTTGAAAACCCCATCTTCAAGTTTTGTTATTTTTTGTTGTTTTCTTTTGTGGGTTGATTATAATGGTGCTTAATTGAATTGAATTGGGTTGATGATTGATTTCAGTATTGTTGTGTTATGTTGGTGCTTGTTTGAGATTTTTTTGGTTGTTTTCTTTTGTGGGTTGATTTTAATGGTGCTTAATTGAATTAGTTTGATGCTTGATTTCAGTATTGTTGTGTTATTTTGGTGTTTGTTTGAGATAGTTTTTTTGGTTGTTTACTTTTGTGGGTTGATTTTGATGGTGCTTAATTGAATTGGGTTGATGATTGATTTCAGTATTGTTGTGTTATATTGGTGTTTGTTTGAGATAGTTTGTTTTGGTTGTTTTCTTTTGTGGGTTGAATTTAATGGTGCTTAATTGAATTGGGTTGATGCTTGATTTCAGTATTGTTGTGTTATTTTGGTGTTTGTTCGAGATAGTTTTCTTTTACTTGACTAGTAGAGTTTATTGTTATTGTCAACTATTGTTGATTAGAATGAATGATTTATCATCGTATTTGGGAGATGGCTGGATGAGGTATTGATATCGATTGATGTTCATAGGCTTTCATGGTGTGCTTGGCTTATCCCTGGAAAGTGGGAATTAATGGTGTAAAAATTGGTTGATAACATAATGCTTACAACTAGCTAAAATGGCTAATACGAGGCAAATACTACGAGCTTGTCAAGCAAACCAAGTGAACCAACTAACAACTATTTTGGTTGTTGGAGATATGACTTACTCTAGTTGGGATACTGTAAGTTTGAGTTGTTAAGGAGTGGTGTATGTTGCCTCTGCCTCATGCATGTCTATCTTTATTCCTTTCTCCGGTGATTTTGGATTGAGTGATCTGATGCATATTCGATATTGATGTACTAGTTATGGCACCCTAGTCAGCAGTGATTTTGGATTGAGTGATGAATGATACTTAGGTTAGTGTATAACCGAAATAAGGTGATCTAGCAGGGAATTTGCGCAATGAAAGAGAATAGTTTATATTAAGGAGATGTTCTCTTTCTCTCTCTCCTTCTCTTTCTATACTTGCACACACACATGCCGCATGTAGACTTTTCAAAATTTACTTGACTCAAACCCAACCAAAAACGACCCGGAAAAGTACTTCAATAGCTGGAAACTTGATTCTGTCCAAATCAGAGCAATTCGGAAGTTCTTGGGTCCATTTGCCCCGACTGGGTTTTGACTCGACCAACCCGATAACCATTACATCTATCTATAATTTTGAGACCCTCACCATCCAAAAGTACCTTTAATTATATGAATGGTTGGTTCTAACATGGGTTTTGTTGGTTTAAAATGACATGTGTATGGTTCGATTTTATTATGAATAATTATTCATTATGACTTGCCTTTTGCGTGTATACTGTGTATATTATGTTTGTAGCGAAAAAAAAAGATTGCAAATAGAAATGACATTTTCATATCACGTAACCCAATTGAGTCAACCGGAACCCAAATGCTTCGGGTCTTGAACAAGCATTATTCGATTCAAACCCGAAATCAGCGACCCGAATCTGACCCGGATGCCGAAAACATATAACTCTACAGTCTACCCGATCTGACTAACCCATTTGACACTTTGCACGTCATTAAATATTTGAGGGCATTAGCTGGAGCTCATTGTAAGTTTTCATGCATTTTGTGAATAATATAGTTACATGATATTACGTGTAACTTGTCTTGAGTTGATGGGGGTTTCTTAGATGATTTACCTCCTTCTCTTGTAATGGTTACACTTGTTTTATTAACACTTGCTTTATCGCTGTCTCCAGTCCACACATTTGTACAATTTGAAATAGATATTATTTTGAAATTTCACCTTGAGCCGATCTTATAAGACCCCATATGATAATTTTCTGATATTTATATTAATGAGAATTAGGGGTCAAATTATTTCAACTTTGACCACAGAAAGCAAAGTGTCAGAAGTATTGTATCGTGTAACTATTGAAAAGAAACAGTGTTAGTATTAGTTTAGCTCCTTTCCCCTCAAAAATTCAAATATTACTATGGAACCTATGTCGTTTATTCGGGATATGGTTTAATAAACATAAAAGTCTTTTGCTATTAAATATGATACAGGTGTATTTTGGACTGAGTTTTCTCTTCATATTCTTACTTAAACTAGGATTTCCGTAGTATTTGAAGGTGAATTGGCTGAAACTGCTGCTACCCATCTGAAGGAAAACCATTATATATACGTAGGCGGACACCTGAGTGGAAATCGTTTGCCAATCAATACAACTAATGACCAAGTAAATCATCAGGTAGTGTTATGCTTCTCTCTGTTAGTCTGCATTATTCCTTGGTAGGTAGGTCAAACTAAATGCTTTTATTGGATTTTTCAATCTTTAAAAATAGCCTAGGTCTATATATAGAAAATTAAAGAGGCTAGCCTTTGCTCATAAGACATAAACATGCTATCGTCAATGCCTCTATGGGAAGCATGTAATTTAACTACACTTTAGACAGTTGGATCTGATAAAAGTTGCAACATGTTTCTTATTTCCATTCTGTTGTGGATGGTTTGAAGCTTGTAAGCTGATTTAGTTTAATGTAAAAATCAAGTTTTGGATTACGTAACCAACAAAGTTTTTTCAGTTGTGAGTTGTGAGTTGTGACTAACTAGGCTAAATCGTGCCGCTCCGAAAAAATTGGGTTTGTGATTGTATTCGGACAATGCAGTAATTCTTGGTTCAAAACCTTTATCGCGACTTTGCTACGAAGACTATGAAACTTTGCTACAAATACCTTTAATGGAACTTTGCTACAAAAATTATTATAAAATAGTTGATTTTAGCATGAATTTGTTTTGTTGACTTAGACATCATTTGTATGGTTAGATTTGATTGTAAATGATTATACTCATTATGACTTGCTATATGCAACTTGTATTGTGCATATTTTGTTATACGTACACTGAAAGAAATGAAAAATCAAAATAGTGTCTTCAATCCCTTAACCCGTGGGGTCACCCCAAACTTTAATGCTTTGCATCTTGATCAAACATTGTATGACCAGACTCAAAATCGACCGACCTGAATATGAAACGAACCTGAAAGCATTTGTCTCTAACTCAACCTGATGGACCCAATCGAAAGGTATACTTGTGACTCAAAAGTCAAAACTAAACATCAAGTGCTAACATGTAAAGTGATCTAACTTTTACTTTGAAGAGCTGTATCTGAGACCCTTTTCTCTCTCCTGTGTAATGCCTTCACAATCCTGAAATACATCATGCTTTCGGAAACCTTTAATTGTTTCGTAACTCTTGCCACACAATTCAATGGAATTAAATAAATAACGTGGCAAGGAAACAATGGGCTGTGGATGAAGTGTTACATAGCTCAGGAATCGTGTGAACTTAGTGTTCTAGACTTAGGTTCCGACTTCTCCAATTTCACCAATTTGGTAACTGCGATACGAAACACTCACTATGGTACATGGCAATGGCTATTTCAGTGGCTAGTTAGAAAATTTGATCAACTTTTATTTCCCTTCTTGTGGGAAAAAAGCAATCTTTGGAGATTTTTTGTAATCTTTTTGTAAGTCGGGACTTGGGATTATCTTTTTCCCGGCATTTTATTTTCCTCTCTCCTTTTCTCGGGTAGGATCATGGAGGGTGTGTGAGCTGTTTGGTTTACGTTTAAGATGTGAAAGCACATGACAAGTTCTCAAGCTTCTAACTGGTCTTCAATAGGAGGTGAGGGAGAACCAAGTAGCAGAGGAGTTAGCCTTTTATTTCTTTCATTAATTGGGACATGCAAAAAAAACTTGCTCAGTAGGAATTAGTCTTTAGCTTAGGCAATGCTCTCGGTAAGTTCGACTATATGAATAACTCCGTGTTTGGTGATTATCACATATTCCATCCTTTTATGTATTAACGGGGTACTATAATTTTACCGAAATACTCTTCTGATAGTTGTGTCTTGTGCCCTCTTCATCTTCTTTACACCACTCATATCAGGTGAGGTAATGTAAGGTTCTCTTTTTGTTATATCAGTGTTCTTATATCTTTCAGTTGAGTAACTAACTTTGTTTTTACTGACTGTCTAAACCAAATTGTGCTAGGTGATGGTTCATGATCTCTATTTTGTTCGCTTCCAACATCATAGTGAAAAGCTGGACGTGCTTGATCAAGTATATAGGTGATGGTCTATAATTTGTTCACTTCCAGCATCATAGTGAAAAGCTGCACATGCTTGATCAAGTATATAGTTAATCTTGTTTCAACTACGCCTGTTTTTTTCTTTAAAATGTTTATTTATTTTGAAAAAAATTATAACGAGCGTATGAAGTTAACTATGTTTAAGTCATCATTTTTTTGTTTTGTTCTCTTTGTAGGTAAATCAACAGCTACTGAGATATGGAAAACCTCCTGCATGTGAAGATATTCAACAAGTAGAGGATCACTGAACCAAGTAAGCCAGTGCCCAGTGGATAGACAATTGTTCCAGAGTCGGGTGACCGATGAATAAATCCGGGAAATGCAAAACTGCTCCGCCATATTATCACAGAAAATCGACCTTTTGGTGTCGTAATCTATCATTATATTGTATTTAGGTATATATAGTGGTTTGATTAGTGACTAATCCAACCTAAACATTATGACCGTTATGGGAAATGTGGTGGTTTCAGTTGTAAAACCACATACAAAGAGGAACAATTCCTTCAACATGTACATATAATAAGATGATGTAAATTTTTGGCTATTTTAAATGTTGGAGATTGAGAAAGTATCTTTTTTATATTTCCAAGGCCAAAAATGCAGCTGTGATTCATGGACAAACATTGTCCAAGTCTTACACTTGAAATGTGTGGTCCAACTTGTGGGAAACTAAGTTATTCTTTTATAAAAAAAAATAAAAATAAAAGTTGTGAAATTGATGATTAAACATGTTTATTAGATAAAACTAATTTGATGTGACCATAATTGATGTTGAGTTAGTCTTGCGTGACTTTTCACATTAATATTATTATGAATGTAAAATGACTTATTTAACATAAATGACTTTTTTTTTTCCATAGTAGAACCTTTTAAAAATCTTAAGATTCACTATATGATTCTTTTATCATGAATAGTTTTTTTAATATAATACCTCTTTTTTACATTAGTTTATCATTTGATGAAATTTTCGGTTCGACATAGTAATCTTTTTTTCACATAATAAACTTTAAAATCTATATCTACTCATTTTTTATATCTATTTTTTTAATATAGTGACCTTCTTTTCATAAATCACGTTGAATTAAGATTAGGTCCACACTAATTTAGTGTGGACCAGGTCCATATAAGACTTTTACATTGATGTTATCAGTGTCTTGGATGGGCCAGTTGAGAGTTTAGACAACGTCGGCTTCATTCATCATGTTTAATAAGTGAGTAACGTCCACATGGCCTAATCTTTGCAACATAATACTGATATTAGTGATATACATCACGTTTGTCTTGCTTAGGGCCCTGCATGGCAAGTTTTGTGTTAGATATTTAGGCCATGTTGTCGATCGAGAGTGATTTTCTTGTTTTGCCTTTTTAGTTTCTTGACAATGAAGGGTTTTTCGTTTTTTGAACATGTCACATCAGTTATTAAACTGATAATTATTTCGACTTATTTTGGATTGGATGGAGTTGATAAAAGACAAAAATGACGGGATTAAAAAGAGTGAAGGTGAGAATAATGGCGTTTGCTTTCTCTACGGTCATTTTGGATCTTTGGATCTGGATAAAGCAAACAAAAAGGGACAGATGGATTAACCTCAAAATAATCTTAACTCATTAGTAACCTAATTTGAATAATTAAAATTAAAAGTACCTAGGAAATAGGAATACACACTCAATGCATACTTTAGTTGCTAAAGATAGATTTAGTACTAATTTTAATAATTTAAAAGTACATAATAATTTTGAATGACACTGAATTCAATAACTTATCATAAGGACGAATCTATTTGAAAAGGTAATTCATCAAAATCGAAGAGATAACTTATACTCCCTCCGTTTTTTTTTTATTTCTTCACGTTTGTTTCCAAGGAATGACTACTTTACGATTATTTCGATTATTTTATAAGTAAAAATATAGCATGTGTGATCTTGTTAGATTCGTCTCGACGTGTAGATTCATAATATCAAATTTTTATAATTTTTACTTAAAGGAAATAAGAGATATTAAGAAGCTAAATAATCTTTTGGCAACCGCGCATAACAAATGTGACCAATAAAAAAAAAAGCGTGAGAATAACATCTTCTAATACGTCAGTATAAATTCGCCTCGCCTAAAATTAATTTAAAATCTAACCGACTGATCCAATAAATAGGTCTAATCAAAGTATTAAAATAGTAGTTTAACTAGTAGATTCTCGAGCATTCCATAACCCTTCTACCGTGGTCCAACCTTCTTGAACTTTAAACATATTTCATTCACCGGCGTTGAATACTTTTCGTTTTTCAACAACAGAAAAACAGAAACCTAATCTTCATTTACAACTCTCATTCTGCCAAAACTTAGGGAGAAAGATATTATAATCTTTTATGCTATGAATTAATGTCATTATGTGTGACATTATTGCAAGTCTTATACGTAACTTATTTATTTATTAGCCAAGTTGAGAAACTATATAATATATTATTAGCCTCCCATTTTCCCCAATCTTACGGTACCATAAAAACTATCAACTTTTCTCCAAAAAACTACAAAAATTATCAACTTTTTTCAAGAGAATTTTCCATTATTACTAGACGCATACGAAAAAAGATTCAAGAGTCAGAAATTAACGCAAAAGGAGGTAAAAGAACATATTCGATTGCACGAAAGTTTCCACTTTTATGCATTGTTTTTTCTGGCACAAAAAGTTTCAAACCTTTTATTTATTTTTTGGGTGGGATTCTATAATACCCAGATCGTATATTTTTTTGGGTTGTTGTTATTTTGTTGGATTTGTGTTTTTTCATTATTGGGTATTATCGATCTGATCTTGCCAGGTACTTTTTGATTTGTAGAAATAATTGGGAATTTTGTTTACTTTTTAGGATGAACATTTTGTTTGATCTTAACTTTTGCATGGTGAATTTTGTTGAATGGTGAATGTGAATTAGTGAATGTTGTTCAGTTGTTGTTAAAGGTTTAATTTTGTTTGTTGCTTGAATTTCTTTTTATTGATTGATTATTGGTAAGGAGTAGATTTTTCTGATTTGATTGCAAAATTTGTATGTAGGAGAAGATTTTCTGAACGTTTTAGCTGTCATTTAGTTGAAAGTTTTGATTTTTTCAATTTTTAAGTGGAAAATATTTTTGATTTAGGATTTCTTTTTTTGTTGAAATTTGATTCTGGGTTACGTTGGAAATTGGAAACTGATTATTAGTGTCATTTAGATTGCAATGTCTGCTGAATGTGATTTTTTTTTGGTGAAGTTGAAGACTTGGAGCAGAAATCTGTTTATCTTCCTTTATTCTTCTGTCTTATTTGTGGATTTTGATTTACTTGCTGAATCACTTCTTACTCACCTTGCACAATTTCCATCTCTGGAGCATGAGTTCATGCATATGGTTTCGAGTTCTTCAACTATATGAAATTTAGAGAATTTAGTGACACTTCATTGGTATAAATTACTTGAAGAATCTTAGAGGAATTTGTAATAGCTTTTTGCTTTTCTAATTTAACATTTTTCGAGTATCGATTGTCCTCATAGGTCGTATTAGTTGTTGCTGTGATGTTGCCCTCTCCCCTCTGTGGCAGAATATTGCATGGAGAGCAAACATACAAATGCTACTAGATTATTTCTTATTATGACAGTTCATGATACTATCTTATTAGTTTTTTTCAAGCTATTGTGTCCTAGATTCAAACGGTATATTGGTGTTGCAGTTTTGTTCCTTATTATCAAGTACACCCAGGGGCCCTGGGGGCATCTGGGTTTTGTTGCAATGGAATATGAAAGTCATAGTTGGATATGGGATGGAGTTTGCTACTATCCACACGTATTTGGGGGAATAATGATCACAGCAGCTCTACTCGGTCTGTCGACTAGCTACTTCGGTGGAATTGGAGTTCACTATTTACCTTATTTGGGCCCTGGTTTTGGTATTTTGAAAAGCAAGCACATGAAAAGAAGCGTGTCAGGGTATACATGGATGGATGTTTTGATTTGATGCATTACGGCCATGCTAATGCACTGAGGCAGGCTAAGGCCCTGGGAGATGAATTAGTAGTTGGAGTTGTTAGCGATGAAGAAATTTTGGCTAACAAAGGTCCTCCTGTGTTGTCAATGGAAGAGAGGTAATC